>OZ005661.1:23829300-24343303 GCA_963930645.1 Salticus scenicus | reverse complement strand
TCGGAGGGGGAGGGGAATACCCCACACGAAGCACTGATTCGTTGGTCGTGATATCACTCTACCCGTGACATCATTTTCGTCCAATCTTGGTCTACCCGAAACTCTGAGAAATGTCGCTAGCAACAAAAGGCCATGCGTGAAATCGGAAACTATTGATGTCACCGCTTCCATAGAAATATAAAAAATTTTTCACACAAAGCATCTGTCGCTCAGACAGCTTCCCATGGCTCCGTTCTGTCTGGTCACACGACCCCTGACATCTTGGAATGTTTGTAACCTTCACTCCAGCACATTCTAAGCATTAGTTAATAAACAATATCGCATTTTTAGCAGTCATAGCTACGATTAAAAGTAAAACTGCAATTAAATATGAACCCTTCAAAATCATTTAGAATTTCTGTAATCGCTTTTAAGAGTATTTTGGCTGACACACAGAAATCTCCCCCTCTCCTTTTTTTTTCCGTTTAACCCATATCCTACCAAGCATTGAAAAAATGTTTTTCAATGTCTGTGTATACACACAAAATGAAAAAACTTACCATTTTCACATTATAACCGAAATGTTTAAATTAGTCCACAAATAGATACAGAATAAAATATTGGAAATTTTTATTAGGTTCATTTGGTTATTATTTATACACAGAATTCCTTATATATATATATATATATATATATATATATATATATATATACATATATACACAGTAGGCGTTTTTTTTTCTTTTTTTAATGAATTGATCACACTGAGGCCAGGCCATTATGAAACCTGAATCCATTACTTTTTGACACGCTTGAAAAAAAAAATAAAATAAATAAATAAAAATAAAATAAAATCCTTTTTATTCGTAAATACAAGAAATAGATAAGTATTTCTTTTTCATGCACTAAAATATCTCACAGCATTTTTTTTTTCTTAAATGTAAACGTAAAGACTAATAATTTTTTTATAAAAGTGTGTGAAAGTGTTTAACCCATATTTCACCATCGTCCTAAAAATAGGACACCATGCATAAGTGGTGTTTTTATAAATTCTTTTGAATATTTTAATTCAAATTAAAGACGATATATTATTTAAAAGTCCAATAAATACATATGTGTCTTTATCGTTAGTTTAAATTACCGTTTAATATATATTTTTTAATTTTTAAAATGACGATTTTTAAAGATTTATTCATTACATTTTCATCATATTATTACTTAAAAGGTTTTACATTCAAGAATAATGGATATACAAATTTATTGAGGTAATATTCTACACTTTGTACTGGTAAAACAATTATATAAGTATATATATATATAGAGAGAGATGGTCTGCTTTCCTTATATTTCCGACTGTCCTAAATTATTGTCCCATTTTTAGGTACAGGCTGTCCTAAAATACACTTTCACACATTTCTATCAAAAATTATTAGTCTTTACGTTAACATAAAAAAAAAAAAAAAAAAAAAAAAAAAAAAAAAAAAATGCTGTGAGATATTTTAGTGCATGAAAAAGAAATACTTGCCTATTTCTTGTATTTACGAATAAAAATGATTTTTTTTTTTTTTTTTTAAGCGTGTCAAAAAGTAATGGATTCAGGTTTCATAATGGCCTGGCCTTAGTGTGATCAATTCATAAAAAAAAAAAAAAAAAAAAAAAAAAAAAAACTACTATATATATATATTTTTTTTTTCTAAAAAAGGAATTCTGTGTATAAATAATAACTAAATGAACCTAATAAAAATTTCCAATATTTTATTCTGTATCTATTTGTGGACTAATTTAAACATTTCGGTTATAATGTGAGAATTGAAGCTGTTTGTCTGTCCTTGGGACCTAGGTTCGAGGGAAGTACACTCCATAGCAGTTTTCCTGTGAATTTTGGAGAAAAAACACAGAAAATTCCGTACGGCTGTGCCAGTGGACATGACCTGGTTTTCAACCTGGTAGCCCAGTCTAAACGAATTTATAGCAGATTCGTTAAATTACAAATAGCCAGAAATAAACTGAAGATTTTTTTTTTTTTTTTTTTTTTAATTCAGTAGTTTCTACATTTGTTGTTTCCAGCACAAGTATAGTCAATTATGCGTAAATTTGTGTTATTTAAAATCAAAACTTTCCAGCGTAATATTTACGGTCAATCTCCGATTTTAAATTTAGAAATTGTAGAAGTCAATCTTTCAACTTTCAAAGTATTTCTATTTTGCTTTAGAAGCAAGTACTTTTTGTTCATGTCTTATACTATATAGGAAATCTATCTATTAGTATATTAATGCGAAATCAATTACTCATTTATAAGAATTTAAGCATGTATCAGGGATAACTTTCAGCACTTTTTTTTTTTTTTTTCCTACCACTGCTTCCATCACGAAAACCTTTATTGTATTTTTACTTTGTTTTTTTCCGATTAACTAATATAGTGTGGGTGATCGAATTATTTGAAAAAAAAAAAAAAAAATAGACGAAATGGCCTGAAACCTCATGCATGCAAAGAACATTTAAAAACTCATTGTTTCCACTATCGTTTAGTCCAGAGTGCAGTTAGCGCACCAACCACAAATTCAAAAATAGCGAAAATACTTTGGATCATCCTGTATCATAAAAAGCTACAAATAACTTGTAACTTTAATACATTGCTGCACATACTGTGCACAATATTTGTATGTTTTGGTGCGGGAATTGCGCAATTATTTAGATATTTTATATTTATTTTTTTATTTTTTATTTTTTTTTCAAAAATTAGTAATTTTTTTGACAAGTTTTTTGCTTATAACTAGAACGGATTTCCATAAAATTTTACAAAAATTGCTGAAAAATTGCCAAAACATTAGAGAAACATATTATGAAACAGAAAATCCATACGTGTAATATTCGTTGAGATATGAGTATTTTAATAAATATTACTGCGCGTGCGCGAAAGATATAAATTTTTTTATTGCACAGTTTGAAAGCTAGATGTACATTGATACATTTTTGTCTAAAATTCATTTGAATAGAGTAAATATTAATCAAATTATCGGCAAAAGAACGAGTTAGATCTTAGGTATTTTTCAAAGTTGAAATTTCAAAATGAGTTTCACCCATGCCACGCATTTAATTTGAAGATCCAATTATTTTAATGACGTTGCTAAAGTTCTTTTTTGGGAAAACCCCTTATGATATCGTAAATCTTAGTAAATAAATAAAAAAAATGATAAAGTTATAGGCCTATAAGAGGTTTAATACAAACAAGAACTTTCGCAATGTGGTTGAAATAATTGGATCATCATATTAACTGCGTGGTATGTGAAAATCCCTTTATGAAATTTCAACTCTGGAAAAAACCTAAAATCTAGCTCGTCCTTTTGCGAACAATTTGGTTAATTTTTAAACCATTCAAATGAGCTTTTGACAAAAGTTGCTCAATATATTTAGCTTTCAACGTATGCAGAAAAACTTTTTATATCATTCGCGCATGCGCAATAAAATGATATTTACTAAAAATGCGACAACGAGTATTACACGTGTTAATTTTATGTTTCATAATAATGTTTCTCTAATGTTTTGTCAATTTTTTTGTATGTTTGGTAAAATTTTACGGAAATCTGTTCTAGTTACAAGCAAAAAACTTGTCAAAAAAATTAGTAATTTCCGAAATATATATATATATATATACTCACCTAAATAATTGTGCAATTTCCGCACCAAAACATATATATTGTACATGGTATGTGCAATAAATAGTTAAAGTTATAAATCATTTGTAGTTTTTTTATGATACAGAGTGAATCAAAGTATTTTCACTCTTCTTCAATATTTGGTTGGTCATCTAATTCCTCTCTCGACTAAATCGACAGTGGAAACAATGAACTTTTAAATGTTCTTTGCAAAAATGAAGTTTCAGACCTCTTCGTCTAGTATTTTTTTTTTTTTTTTAATCTAAAAAATGTAAAAAAAAAAAAAAAAAAAAAAAAAAAAAAAAAAAAAAATATCTAATAATTTGATCACTTACTGTAGTGATTATTGTTAGAAAATATCTCATCTTTGTTGTATTTAGATACATACTTACCAACAACAACTTTACAGAATCGAGCTTCGTTACAGTTAAAAAAATTAACTTTAACTCTATAACTAATTAATAACTTTTTATCATAAGTTGCGCAATACATATATCTTTTAATATATTTTATAATAATAATAATAATAAATTCTATCTCTTAAAATTTAACTCTTTAACTTAAAAAAATAATCGCAATTACAATAAATGAACGCATTTTTCCTCTAAAGCTGAAAAACATCTCATTCTCAGTGTGTATTGCTACTAACACTTATCCAGTCTAAAAAGTGCGAAAGTTTGGAAAACATGCGAACAATTTTATTGATTAACAGCAAAATAACAGCCCATATTAGCAACTAATTGCAATTGAACGTTGATGGCGCGCGGCGCCTGTCTACACTGAGTGATGCCAGATGGTCGAAAATTATTTCCCCAAACAGGTCTTCAAATTTTCCCAAATCAGGTATTTTTTTTTTTTTTTTTCGAAAAAAATCCCCAGCTTGATTTCTTTGGGAAAATAAAAATTTCTTCAAAAAAAGAATATATATATATATATATAGAAAAAATATCAAGCAGATTTTTCTATGACTTAAACTCAGATTTTTCCCCAAATGAAGACAATTTTTGAAAAAAATCCCCAAATGATAATAAAGCTATTGAAAGTCTCTAGTCGTAGGGATAAATCATTACGTTGCCAACATTGACAGAAAGTTGAAGAACTCTCCAGATTTGTCCCCAAAAATTTTAGAATTCCCCAAAAAAGTCCCCAGAAACATTTGGTCCCCAAAATTGCCCCCAGAAGCTTCGAAAATCCGCAATCTGGCATCACTGCCTACACTGTAAAAAAAAAAAAAAAAAAAAATCAGTATTCTACAACAAAAGGTGCTGGCACCGCGGCTGCCAGCACAATTGCTGTAAAATTTACAAGTGGCTGTTTTTTATGGTGCTGTAAAATTTACTGCACTCTACTGTGAATTTTACAAGATGTTGGTTTTAGTAGTGCTGTAAAATTAACTGCTCTTTGCTGTGAATTTTACAAGATGCTGTTTTAAAAAGTGTTGTAAAATTAACTACACTTTGCTGTAAATTTTACAACACTTTTTAAAACAGCATCTTGTAAAATTCACAGCAAAGTGCAGTTAATTTTACAGCACTACTAAAAACAACATCTTGTAAAATTCACAGCAAAGTGCAGTAAATTTTACAGCACCATAAATCACAGCAGCTGGTTTCGATTTATATGTTTAAAATAAAATAAAATATCACTTGAGAAGAATGAATAGAAGTAATAATATAATTGAAATATATGATTATGAGTAATCTTTTATAATTTTGCTTATTATTATTTGCAATATTATTTTAACAATATTATTTTAAAACGAAAGTGATAACAATTATTAAATAGAGAACAATAATGATAATGGTGATATTATATGAAATATGTGTAATAATTAAGAAATATAAAGGATGTTCTAAATATTCTGTTGTATAATACAAATTGTTCTGCATGTGGTTATTTAAAAATCATGATAATTTCGATTTGAGAACAAAAACCACAGAATCCCTTTGAAGAAAATTGTTCTCATATTATTTTGTTTCTATTTAAGTATGATATTAATTTGGTAGAAATATTGAAATATTTTTTTTTTATAAATAATTATTTAGAGTTATAATGACCCAAAACGTGTTACAAGGTATTAGAAAAGCCGATTTAAAAACAATTGCTGAAGAATTAGGCCTAACTGTGCCGGCAGAAGCTAAGGTAGTTGAAATCAAAACTTTAATTGAGAGTTCTGATATTTACAAAAATGATTTAGAATTTGTTAGAGGCGTTATTAAAATGTTAGTAGAAGAGCAAAAGTTGAAATCTGTAGAAGAACAAACCACAATTGAAATAGAAAGAATTGTATTATCCCAGTTAGAAAAAGAAATCGAGCTTCAAAATTTAAAGTTACAAGATGCAGCAAATAATTCTAGTAATAATGTTGAGCAATCAAATTCAGAAACTACTTCACAATCATTAGAAAATTTAATTAGAAGTATTCGAACTTTAACCATTTCAGTACCTGAGAAACCGGAAGCTTTGCACTTATTTTTTCAATCCCTTGAAAAAGCATTCGTTTCTAAAAATGTACCGTCTAAATTCAAATCGGAAATATTGATTAATTTATTGGGAGATAAATGTAATCAGGTTCTTGCGTACGTAACCACCGAAGAAATTAACGATTATGAAAAAGTTAAGGAATTAATTTTAAGACAATTTCAACCAACGCCGCGTGAATGTTTAAGTAATTTTAAAAATGCGCTGCGTAATCCGTCAGAATCTCATGTCCAGTTCGCTTCCCGTCTAAGCGCTTCTTTTGATTACTGTTGTAGATTGAGAGGGGTTAACGATGTTAAGCAATTGTGTGATTTTATAGTTTCTGATAAATTATATGAAACGTTGGATTCTAGAACTAGGGAACATATTAGTGTTCGAGAAGGTCAAAATTGGTTTAAACCCAACGAATTAGGTCGGGGGTGTGATTTATTCTACTCTTCTAGAGGGAAATCGCTAATTGAAACCAATAATAATACGCGAAACGAAAGTTCAGAGAATAAGCGGTTTGTAAACAAAACTCCTTTTAGAGAGACACATTATAATAATAAAGATCCCATAGTACTTAATTCGGTATCTAATCAAACTCACGAAAAGCATGAAAGAATGTGTTACATTTGTGGTGCAAAAGGGAAAACATTTCATTTCGCTAGAGTCTGCCCTAAACGTATTCCAGAGAAAAAAGAATTCCGTGAAAATCTTCCAACGAATTCAGTAGTTCAATCCGAAACAAGTCTGATTAACCTAATTGTTAATGAGCTCGAATATGTTGATATTTTAGTGGATGATATTCCACTTAAAGGGTTAAAATATTCAGGTTCTTCTATTCTAGTTGTGAATAAAAATAGCATTCCACAGATTAAAAATGTTATTTCTTCAACCACTATAGTTAGCTGCTTTAATGAAAAGAAAGATGCAAATTTGACTGAATTTAAAATATCTTTACCTAATCATGATTCAATAAATGTAATCGGGGCTTTTTGCAACAATTTGTCATGTGACGTAATTCTCCCTGGTAATATCTTTCATATTTTGAAACAACAAAATAAAGCAGAAACATATGTTTCGAATTCCACCGACATGGGGGGGGAATTTTTCTGAGTTCAGGGGAAAGCGATTTCGATGGAGCAAGTGAGTGTACTTTTTCTTTATTTGATCGAAGGGAAAATGAAATAGATTCTTTTTTTTCAAATATGTGCAATTTTTCAGAAGAAGCAAAATTCGATGTCACTCACATTTTAGATAAGTCGTTAAAAGAGAGATTAAGCGAGTTAATAAAAAATTATAAGCCAGTTAAAACAAAAAGTACTGATTTAAAAATGTCCATTATTTTATCTGATGATACACCAGTATGCTTACGTTCTCGCAGATTATCATTTGTTGAGAAATCAGAGGTGGATAAACAAATTGACCAGTGGTTAAAAGATGGTATAATTAGAGAAAGTACGTCAAATTACGCTTCGCCAATAGTGGTGTGTAGGAAAAAAGATGGAGGAATAAGGTTATGCAGTGATTAACGTGCTTTAAATAAGAAAATTATTAAAGATAATTACCCGTTGCCAAATATTGAGGATTTATTTGATAGATTAGGGGAGGGTAAAGTTTTTTCGACACTAGATTTAAAGAATGCGTTTTTACAAGTTGATGTAGAGGAAAAAAGTATGAAATATACAGCTTTTGTGACCGATAATGCCCAGTATGAGTTTCTAAAAGTTCCCTATGGATTATGTAATAGTCCCTTAGTATTTCAAAGATATGTAAATTATGTGTTTAAAGACCTATTAAAAGATGGCACTGTAATTATTTATTTAGATGATATAATTATTCCATCTAAAGATGAGAATGAAGGGTTAGATAAATTAAAACGTGTGTTAGAAACGGCATCAAAATTTGGTCTAGAGTTAAATTTAAAGAAATGTCAGTTTTTGAAACGAAAGATCGATTTCTTAGGTCACATAATTGAGAATGGCACGATTAAACCCTCAGTAGAAAAAACTCTTGCAGTCCAAAATTTCCCAGAACCCCGTAATGCTAGGGAAGTGCAGAGTTTCTTAGGTTTAACGGGTTACTTTAGAAAATTTATTCGTTCATATGCCAACATAGCAAGAAAACTCAGTGACTTATTACGTGCTTCCACTCCATTTAACCGTTTAAACGCCGAATTAAGAAAGAATAGTCCCAATGACTTGAAATTTGGTTATTATATTAATTAAGAGTATATAAATACAATAAAGTTTTAAAATTAGGTGAAAAAAATTTTTGAGTGTGTTTTTAGCCATGTTCCATTATTGGAACATTGGCGTGTTACATGATTATTTTTTGCATATTTTTAAAAGTTCATGAAAATAGTTAATTTAAAGTCTAATAATTATAATATCTTCTTAATATTAACTGTTTTGTTTATTTATCTTTAAATAATGAACAATTAATAAATATTATGACACTATAGATACATTAAAAGATAATTATAAATGATACTCACATAATTTCAGCGACTGTGATACGACAGAAAACATTTTTCATGCAGTCGCTTTTCACAATGAAAACATTTTTTTGTAGTGTTCTTTTTGCAAACAACACAACGACCTTGAGACGTAGATATTATATAATGACCATCAGATTGTCTTAATTCAACTTTTAAATGACTGCGAGGTCCAGGATGTTTGGTAAGACGCTCTTTTTTCCGCAAAAGATTCATCGTCAACTGTCTTCTAAATTCCAAATGTGATAGTTTTTTAGAGTTTGCATGCACTTCGCAGTGCAAATTCCAACTAGCTACAACTGCCATGTTTAATGCGTTACTAAATAGATTCCACCACCATTTCTTACTTCGCAACTGAGGCCTGTAACTAGATAAAAGCTTATCTAAAACATCTACTCCGCCCATTCCTTCGTTGTATTTTTTTATTAGATTTGGCTGAGGTACTTCAATATTACCTTTTTTTGCACATGAATAGCGTTTCACACTACCTATAGGCTCATGTGTGTAGCAGTTTGATGCTACAGTCACTACCGCGTTATCGTTCCAGCTGCAGATATAAACAGATCCGTCAGATCGGAAATCAAAACTTCCTCTGTCTTCTTTGGTAAGTTCTTTTTTAGATTTCAACGGGCATTTTTGTGTACGATTTTCACGAATTGTTCCCGTTGCTCGCATTCCTTTATGGGATAATTCCAACAATAAATTATAAGACGTAAAAAAGTTATCAAAATATACTTCATGATGTGAGTTATCTCCAACAACAGATAAAAGCTCATTAACAACTCTCGGTCCGAGCTGTCCAGAAATACTATTATCTGATTCTGATTTTTTCCCAGAATATATATCCATTGCATATGGATAACCTGTTGAAGAACATAACATCCATACTTTAAAACCAAATCTGATCGGTTTTCCTCTTATGAACATTTTGCATGAGTGACGACCGTAGTAAGGAACCATTGATTCATCGATACTTAACTTCTCATGCCATATTCCAAATTGTTGGAAATTTTTGGACAACTCTTTATAAATCGGGGCTATTTTACCTAATTTATCACCATTTTCCAACTTATTGTTATCCATTACATGAAAAAATTTCTTGATATTTCTGAAACGAGTGCGGGGCATAACAGTTGGAACTATTGGAACACATGTATCTTCCGCAGAATTCCAATACATATCTTCAGTAGGAACTGAATGGTATCCACTTAGAAGAAGAAGACCAAAAAATTGTAAGATATCATTCTTGCAAACATCAATTGTTTCACCTTTTTGCAAAGCATAAAGTGACGTCATATCCGCAAGATATTCGACATATTCTTCAGGAAAAAATTTATGAAATATATCAAGAGGAGTGCAGTCCATGAGTTCTGGAAATTTATGCAATATTGGTACCGGTTTTTCAAATTCTGTTGGATTATCGAATTTCACTTTTTTTTTCCATTTTACTACAGGGTTTTCAGTTTTTCGTTTCTTCTTGGCACTTGGACCCGGTTTCTGAAATTCCTCTTCATTTGGAGTACTTACATCTTTTTTTAAAGTGACGTCGACTATTCCACACACATCAAATGGCGTAACAGCGTCTAAATTATTGTCATCAATATCTTCTTCATCGGTTATATCACCACGTTCATCCGGCTCTAACTGGCAAATATCTACATCTTCCAAATCAGAATCCGAAAGAGTTTCTAGAAAGGCCACAGCTTCTTGTACCGTGAGGCATCTTTTGGACATGATGTTAAATTTATGAAAACTTTATAAATGAAACACATAGAAAGCACACATGCACCTTTTTCACTGTCATCGAACAAAACTAATAAGAAAAACGCTATCTGAAAGGAAACTGATAACTATTTCAGCAAACATATGGAATAAGACACCTTTTATGTGAAACTGCACTTGTCTCCAAAGGCACAGGTGAAACCCCCCCTCCCCCCCAACACACACACATATTCAGCCACCTTATCAAAAATAATTTCTTTCTATTGTTATGACTTTACTAAACTGAACATCAATGTCAAGGGCCAATACTATAATCCTTTCGAAGTTTTGCAGCTTCCATTTGAAAACAGTATTATCTTGTACCTGCTTATTTTTCGAATTTTAGAGGACAAAAGAAGTCTAAATAATCCCTCACTTTCCCCCTATTATCTCTTTTATCTGTTTACTTTCTTTAGAAAAGATACTATTCTTATCAGAATGCAAAAGAAAATAATGTTTGCAATATCATACAATGCTTTGCACATAAATGAAAAAGGAACTCTCGAAACGCCAATGTTCCAATAATGGAACAGAGACATAAAAACGTAAATTTTACCATTAAAATTTAAAAATAAAATTTTGCTTTTGTTGTATTCCCGTAGGATATGTTTTCTAATGAAATATTTTAAAGTATTGCGTTTTTTCAATTTAAACTGGAATTTTGGTAAATTTAATTGTAAGAGAGAGTAAAATTGACAAAATATAGTAAAATTCAAAAAATCGTAAAAAAATAAATAATTATCTAAACAGAATAAAACTTATTGTAAAAAATACTTTATAATGTCATATTCAATTGTATGTAAAAGTGATATTAATAAGAGTTTTTTTACATGTAAATTTTTTATTTTAAAAATCATGTTCCATTATTGGAACATTGGCGGGTAAACGGTTAAATTCGAGCAAGAGCAGAAATTGGCTTTTCAAAAGCTGAAAGACATTTTATCTAATATGCCTGTCTTACACTTTTTTAAACAAGGCTATAAGTTAGAAGATCATACAGATGCATCTAAATTAGGATTCGGTGCAATCCTATTACAACAAGATGACGATGGACAGTACTATCCAATCAATTATATGAGTAAAAAGACCTCGGTACAAGAAGAAAAATACTGTAGTTATGAGTTAGAAATGTTAGCGATAGTAGAAGCCCTTAAAAAATTTAGGAACTATTTATTAGGTAGTAAATTCAAAATTTATACTGACTGTCAAGCGTTCACTAAAACTTTAGATAAACGTGAATTGACACCTAAGGTAGCCAGGTTGTCTTTCCTGCTACAGGAATTCGACTACGAAGTAGAACACCGTCCTGGTAAACAAATGCAGCATGTTGACGCGCTTAGCAGACACCCTGTAATGACTGTAACAACTGATACTCTCACTCATCGTATTGCTACTGCTCAAGAAAATGATGAGGTTATCAACACTATGAAATCTCTTTTACAACAGAACCAAAATGACGAATATGTGTTAAAAAATAATATCTTATATAAAGTGTTAAATGATAGGGATGTACTAATTGTCCCAGAGACCATGCAAATTGAGGTCGTAAAGAAATGTCATGCCTTAGGACATTTTTCGGCTAATAAAACTGAAGAGTTAGTAAAAAGAGACTACTATTTTTCTAATATGAAAAAATGCGTAGATAACGTTGTAAAAAGTTGTGTAGAATGTATTCTCGTAAATAAGAAACAGGGAAAAGGAGAAGGTTTTTTGAACCCTATCCCTAAAGGAGATATACCATTATCCACGTATCACATGGATTTTGTGGGTCCATTACCGACCACTAATAAAAACTATAATCACATTTTCACTGTCATCGACGGATTTAGTAAATTTTCGTGGCTATATCCGGTGAAATCAACTTCTTCAGCAGACGCCTTGCAAAAATTAAAACAGCAAGCTGCCATTTTTGGTAACCCGCAAGAATAATATCTGATCGTGGACCTGCGTTCATATCTAAGGAATTTGCAGATTACTGTAAATCAGAGGGAATCGAACATGACACCATCACAACTGGAATCCCAAGAGGGAATGGTCAAATTGAGGGACTTCATCGAACAATCATTCCTGTATTATCCAAGTTATGTATAAATGACCCTAACAAGTGGTACAAGTTTGTTGAGGCTGTCCAGAGAACAATTAATTCCACCGTATCGAGAAGTACCAAAAGAACTCCTTTTGAATTACTCACTGGAGTAACAATGAGAAAGAAAGACGATAAGAGAATACTTGAACTCCTCGAAGAGGAAAGGATAAATTCCATGATTGATAACCTTAATACCATTCGTGAAGAAGCAAGAAAAAACATTCTTAAGATTCAAGAAGAAAATCGCCGATGTTACAACAAGAAGAGAAAGAAAGCCCATGTGTATAAAATCAATGATCTAGTTGCCATCCAGCGAACTAAGTTTGGAACCGGCATGAAACTAAGACCAAAATTCTTAGGTCCTTATAAAGTTGTGCGAGTAAAGACCAAAGACAGATATGAAGTCGAGAAGATAGGTGATCACGAAGGACCTATACATACTAGTACTTCTGCAGACCATATGAAATTATTGTCCACAAACTAAACTAAAATCCAATAATATGGACTGATGAACTTTAAAGAAAAAGTTAACTGTGAATTTTTATGTTCATATTTTTTTTTTAATGTCTGTTTCTCTCTTTTTTTTTTCTTTTAATTGTATTTTGCAGATATCCTTTAGTACCCCAGGCTGCTTCGACGGTGAGGTCACCGCACATCAGAATGGCAAAGCGTTGTAGGAAGTTATGTGGAAAGCTCTGTGGGACGCATTCCTTGTACTGTCGACAGATGGCGCTGCCTCCGATGCCAATCTTTAGACGAGAAGAAGAACGGGAGTTAGTTGAGATCTGGCTGCAGTGGAAATCGGTTGAGACCGTCGGCGCGAAGGCTGATGTGGTCATTTAGTCCTAATTTGAGCGCAGAATGATCATAATAGTTGGGTAGAGCTATGGAGGGCTCAATACCTCAATCTAACATATTTAAAATAGGGCGCGTAGGTACTATTGTGATTTATGAGTAGGTGCTTAAATGTTTTGTTACGATTATACTGATGAAGAGAGTTTGTTATGTGCTAAGCGTCGAAACCAGCTGTTGGTTAATTATGCAAATTCTGCTGTTATTCTTTTTTCTTTGTGTATCCTGTGTTGTATGTGTGTTACGTAATAAATGTTTAGTCATCTAAGTCGCAACTCATCATTGCCCTACCTCTAGACACCCATCCAAGACTCTACATATGTGTGTGTGTGTGTGTGTGTGTGTGTGTGTGTGTGTGTGCGTGTTATCATTATTATTTATTTACTTATTTATTACAATTATTTATTTATTTATTCTATTTAATTTTATTTTTGAGCAAATGATTTAAGAAAAACTAATTGCAGTGAAGTGAAATACTTAAAATATTTTCCCCATTTTGAATCGGATAAATCACGTATTCAAGTTTCAGATAAAAGTGCTCTTTTAAAAATATTTTAGAAAATTCTACATATTTCGACGAAATTTATTCGCAAAAATAAATAAATATGTATGTGCAATAATAAACTGACGTTAAAAGTTAAAATATACTTATTTAATTAAAACGTTTCATGAAAATAATAATAATGGTATTAATAAATTTTGACATATATATTCTGTACTAATGAAAGCAAGTGTACATCTATTTGCGACTTACTGAACAAACCATTGCACGTACGTTTCCGAAAAAATAAATAAATAAACAAATAACTAATTTTAGATAAAGGAATGTGTGTAGTTTTGGTAGTTTTTAACTTAAACTTTAGATATTCTGCATTCATATTAAATTTCTTTTAATATGTTTTATGCAATTTTTACAATTTTTCCTGTTGTATTTCTTTGAGTAGTAATTTTAAGCTGAGGTCAATAAAAATAAAATGCTTATAAATTTTCATTTTATTGAAAATAAATAAATAAATAAAAATAAATTTTTTACGAGTGATTAAAGAAAAGTAAAATTAAAAATGCATAATCAAAAATATCTGATTAAACCATCGTTATAATTGTTTGAAAATTACCAAATACATTTTTTTGTAGTAAGAAAAAATAAATAAACAAACAAACAAATAAATATACATATGGAATATTATATATTTTATCTTGATTTATTTACATTTTCAAATAATCAAATACTCTAATATGATTTTCTTTTCTTGATTTTATCATCTACAAACTTATGTGAATAAATATTTACTTTATTTAAAGTTGACTATGTCTCAATCAACGTAATGAAATTCAAATAAATAAATGCCATTTACATTTCATTAATGACTGTATATCACAGTATTTAATAATGTTTATAATTTGGGAAAAATAACTGTCAATAGAAATATATTTATTTAAACTTCTCAATTATTCATTTTTATTTTATATTTTTTATATTTTTTAATCATTCATTAAAATATAGTGACTAACAAAGCGAGCAAAGTCTGCTAAAAAATAAATAAATAAATAAAAATAAATAAACAGAAAGTATTTGTGTTGGGAGGGGGGGGGGGGTATGTATGACACTTATAAAATAATGAATTTTGATTTTTTCCCCTATTGATCTATGTACAATAAAACCTCTGTTCACGGCTTCTCTTAACGATTTTTTTTTTTTTCATCAAACTATTTTGATCCGTGTAGATTAAAATCTCAGCAAAATAAAATTAATGAGTAAAATATGGTTACATTGCAATTAGCGATGATGTAACGCTTTTAAATTGCATATTGTGTGAGATGCGTGCTGAAGCAATATGTGTATTCTCAGACAGATAAATAACTTTAATCTGTTAATAAGATCTCCTTGTTCTGCAATTTGTTGTTATTATTATTACTATTTCCAAAAAGCGCAATATGTTATAGCGCATTTAATTCCATTTTCAATATAGTTCATTTATACTTTTTTTTTCTCTTAAAGAATATCTTATTTTGATGAATACAAAATGTAAATAATACTAATTGATTCTTCGTTGATTATTATCATGTAAATAATATGAAAAAAAAAAAAAAAAAAAAAAGTCCTGATCAAGGAATTTGTTGTACAAACAAATGTAAAATCATTATAGCAAAAAACAAAATGGGCAAATTCACTCTCTATAACCCAATAATTCTTTTTTTTTTTTTTTTTTTTTTTTTTGTTGATTTATTATTATTTACAAAATATATATCTTGCTTGCATGGAATACTTCAATCATTATTTGTTATTATTATTATTATTTTAATTAAGCAATCAAATATTATATTCTCATTCATTGATATGCACATAAAAGAAAAAAACTGATGGATGATTCATTTACATTGAATATGTCCACTTCGAAGTTTTATTAGTACAAAAGACAAATCAGATTGAAAAAAAAATATTTTTACCTTTCCCTCTTCTAAAAATAAATAATTAAAAAAAAATTATGTTTATAATGTAAGCCTTAATTGTCTTCCGTAAGCCAATCAGAAGCGAAAAAATTATAGTATGCAATTTGTGGAATTTTAAAGAGGATTGATCTCTCTGCCAATGCTAACAGGTTGATAAGGAGAAATTGAATTAACCGCATCAATAGAGGGTTGTTTCGAATGCAGGTCGAATCTCTGTGACCATGTAATCGGTTAGGTTTGGTTTGGTTTGATGTATACATGAGATTTATTGCTTGTCTCTAGGGCCGCTTATATCTCGAATAATCCACACCACAAGGGTTTACAAGTTTTTATTACAAGAACAATACAGACATCCATGCCTTCTCCGGGATTTGATCCCAGGCCCAACTGTGTAGAAGTAAGGGACGCTAACCACTACACCTCAATGTAAACGGGCCTTTACAGTCGTTTTTAACCGACTTCAAAAAAGAAGGAAGGTTCTCAATTCAAACCGTATGTTTTTTTTTTTTTTTTTTTTTTTTTTTTTTGTTGTTGTTGTTGTTGTTAGCTCATAACTTCTGAACGGATGCTCCGATTTTGATACTTTTTGTTTTCTTGAAAAGGTCTTGGTCTAAAATGGATCACATTGTAATATCTTTACGATCTAAAGAAAATACAGGGTGCCCAAAAAAATCAGTCCCAATTATTTTAACTGCTAAACGGCTGCAGCTATAGTAATAAAAATGGTATGTAAGTATAGCAAAGTGGCCATGCAGTATAAGGTTAGACCGCTTGCAGCGCCACCGGGTGGAAAATAGCGGAGTTAGTGTTCCTATCTCGAAAACGGTTCTATAGAAAAAGTGAATTACAAAGCTGAAGAGTATCACCGATTTAGTACAAAAAGATTGTTTAGACATTCATGCTAATGTTCCTATCTCGAAAACGGTTGAAGACAGGGGGAAAACGTGAATTATAAAAATGAAGAGCATAATCGATTTAGTACGAAAAGATAGTTTTGACATTGATGCTATAAATACAAGGCTAAAAACGTGCATTTTTTTGTTCACAAATTCTTACAATACGCACACTTGAGCTACATTGCTCACGTTGTAGCGTAGCTGGTGAGACATATGCTATATAGTTCAAAATACGGTTACTTGATACTTTTGGTTTTGTTGTAGCGATCTTGGTCTGAAGTAGGTCCCATTATAATATCTTTACAATATAAAGAAAATAAAGCGCCTCTGGTGAAAAACAGCGGAATTAGCGCTCCTATCTCAAAGACGGTTCAAGATGGGAGAAAGGATAATTACGATAACTTTCCAGATTATTACTGTGTAAAATTATTAATGTGAACACTTAATTGCAAAACAAAAAAAGAAAAGAAGAAGAGAAATATAAAAATATTTAGGCCTCCAGGAATGGGACTAAATTTCGGAATTTTTATTTAAAAACGTACAATTATATTTAAATTAAAATGTGCTTAACGCACTTATTTATTTATTTATTTATTTTTTAAACCTCTTTTTGAAGTAAAAAAATAAAAATAATTAAATAAAATAAAAAAATAAAAATAACTTCTTAAATAAATAATAAAATAAATATATAAAAAAGTTTACAAATATTAAAAAAAATAACTTAGAAAAGTAATTCAATTTGAATTTTAGTTACATTATCTCTTGTCTTTATGATTAATGAAATCTACAAAATAATGTAGGGAAATTTAGAAATATGCATGAGTGCATACAAGTGGGAATAGTATAGAACCAGTGTGAATAGCGTAGTAATGATCAAGCACAATAGACAATGTAATTCTTTCCAAATCAAATGTAATCTATTTTATTTTACACTTTTGGATAATGCGCTTGATGAAAATTAAATTAAAATATCGTGTGTACATTAAACTGAATTAAATAGATCAGGGTCTGCATATCTGCTGCATATTCAATATTTTTTTTAGAATGCATATCAAAAATTAGATAAAAATTCAAATACACAAATTACACATTTTTAAAAGACATTTGACGAATAATTACTGAAGCGATTTTATAATAAAACTAGTATGTTGTGGTTACCACAAGACTTTCTTCTATACAATTTTAATTCATACAATACAAATTATTTAGACAATTTTTATGAGACAAAATTATAACGCTAAATGCTGAAAGAAAGTCAATTTTCTGCTAACATAAAAAGGCGAATTTTTTTTTTTTTTTTTTTTTAATTTTATTTATATACTTATTTATTTATTTATTTATTTATTTTTTTTGTTAAAAATGAAAAAGAAAAAATATATATATAATTTTGTTTCAAATTAGCAGAGATCGTTGTTTCAATTTTTCATGTTAGGGTAAGTTGGGGTAAATGGGCCATTGGGGTAAGTGGGCCACCCCCCCTGGCATTTCCCCAGTTATTGACTCAAAAAAAATCTGTTATAATAATTTTATGTACCTACCCCAATATATGTAGAAAACATTATGGCACTGTTTTCATTTATGTGTGTGATAAGTTACAAGCCTTTTTGGGACGATTTTTAAATTTGCAGTCCTATCGTAATTTGCGCCATCGTACTAATTATTTTTACTTTCCGAACACTATAGTGAGGAAAGTATTGTAATCATGTCAAAAATCCGAATTCGAGATTTTGATGTTTCTATACGTTTTGAGGTCCCCTGAGTCCGTTTTCACTATTTTTACGATGATGTATGTATGTGTGTGTGTATGTGTGTATGTGTGTATGTGTGTATGTGTGTATGTTTGTGAACACGCTAGCGTCTAAAGGCTTTGTTCGATTAACCTGAAAGTTGGTACGTATATTGTAAGTCACCATAGTACGAACCCTATAGATTTTGGTGAATCTAGCACTTATAGTTTTTTTACAGGGACACAAAGAAAAATTCTTTATCATTATGGCCTATGGGACCAAAATCTTAAAAGTGCGATAGCATCTAAACGCCTTATTCAATTGAGCAAATATTTTATACCCATATTATAGGTCACAGATACTTAATCTGTATAGATTTTGGAGAATCTAGCACTTATAGTTTTTTTACAGGGACACAAAGAAAAATTCTTTATCATTAAGGCCAATGGGGCCAAATTTTTAAAAGTGTGATAGCGTCTAAACGCCTTATTAATCTGAGCAAAAAAATTGTACACATGTTATAGGTCGCATTTGCACCAACTGTATAGATTTTGGTGAATCTAGCACTACAGTGTTTTTACAGGGACACAAAGAAAAATTCTTTATCATTATGGCCTATGAGACCAAATTTTTAAAAGTGCGATAGCATCTAAACGCCTTATTCAATTGAGCTGAAAATTTGTATGAATATTATAAATCCCTGTTGCACTAACTATAAGCATTTTGGTGAATCTAGCATCTATAGATTTTTACAGGGACAAAACGAAAAATTCTTTATCATTATGATCTAAGGGCTCAAAGTTCAGTAGCGTTAAATAAAACCTCGTGTGATATATGGAGAAAAAAACACTCTATTATGGTTTTCTCTCTTTTGTTTGTTTAGCAATTCCTCTTTCTTTATTTTATCTACAAAACTGTTAGTTACTCAATGTTCGGAAAGTCGAGTGGAGTCACTCCAGATTTTTTTTCTTCCAAACCGTTCATGATACAAACCAAAACTTTATATATTTTGAAAGTGTATAAAACACAGAATCTTTTTGTACTATCGTGTACTCATGATGTTAATAAGGTTGAAAAAAAAATTGGGGGGCCCACTTGCCCCGTGTTTGGGGTAAGTGGGCCACCACAATGGCGGGGTAAGTGGGCCACCCACCCCAACTCTTTAATATAGTTTAAAAATTGTCATATGCACTGATTTATAGGGTTTACCTCTGGATGACTCCACTAGTAGTGATTCAAGTTCCGAAGATGAACTATCAGTTATTACCCAGTACCACAGTACTTAAAAATGGGGATTATGCCTTTGTCCAGTTTGAAGGCAAAAAAAAGAAATAGTATGTTGGCTTGGTATTAAATGACAGTCAAAACGATGAAGATACACTTGTAATGTAATACATGCTCAAAGACACAACTATGCGTAATAACTTTTTTCCCCCCTGAAGCTAATGATATTCATGATGTATTCCTAGAAGATGTTGTGCTGAAGCTAAATGAACCAACACTTTCCAAGAGACTTTCAAAATACATGTTTACCAACGATTTATCAAGATATAATGTTCACTAGCATGTAAGACTGCCATAGGCTAGTTTAAACTTTGTAAAGTAAAAAGTTGAAAATTTGACGTTTTTTTCTTTTAGCAGGCTTGTGTGCAGAAAAAGTTGCTATGGGTGAACTAATGGAGATACTTCATTGATTTTTTTTTTCAAAGATTCAGAAAACCATGTAGATTGTCCCACTTGCCCCACCAAATCTCTACCAGTTATGTGTAAAAATATATTCAGGGGGGGGGGTCCCACTTACCCCACCTTGCGGGGCAAGTGGGCCACCCCGATGACTACCCAAAATAATTTTTTTTTAAATTCATCATTTGTCAATTTGGTTAGAGGTTGCCATGGGTACAGTAACAACATATGAGAGAATGAACCACAAAAAAAATTAAGTTGTTAGGCCTATTACATCCGGTGCTATGTTGAGCTAAACATTGAAAATTTACACCTCCCCGGCGTGTCTCTACATTGAGGGAATCGATGCTCCCATATGTAATTTTTTTTTCCTGGTTTACAAGTATTATTATCAACAATTCGCATTATTTTTACAATCACACGTTAAAAACTGGAATGTTGTGGCCACCATAAGACTTTCTTCTATATTTTCCTATAGAAATTCCAGCAGTAAAAATATTTTATCAAAACTATTATTTATTAAAATCATCTACCCTAATGGACGCAGGAGATTTCGGACTTGGATAAAACTAGCACTTAATATAAGGAAAGAAAGACAGTTTTATTCTCTATAAATATATGTCTTAAAAAATGTGTTTATCTCATAATGTTTATGTCATATATCAAGTTTCGTACAGTTATATGGTTATATAGTCACTTATTTGTTCATATGCGTTCAAATTAAATCAGTATAATGTAATAATCACCTTGATAAATACCAAGTTTTGTGTGATTATACGTAATAGAACCTGAGATATAGCCTTCGCTGAAACTGCGGAAATCGACAGCGCCACCCTTTTGAGAGTTTCGCACCAAAAGTTGTTAGACAATAAATTAGGCGCATATACATATAAACTTACATGCAGTTCTGTGCAGTAGTTCCTGAGACATAGTCGTCCATTAAATTGTGGATCGCATTAATCACCCTATAACAGCGCCACCCTTTGAGAAGTTGACACCAATGGTTGATAGATATTAAAGTATGTCTAATTGCATCTGCATGTAATTTTATAAGCAATTCCGTGCAGTAGTTCCTGAGATATAGTCTTCCCTGAAATTATGGAAATCGCGGTACAACAGTGCCACCTGCTGAGCAATTGACACCAAAAGGTGGTAAGCTCTAAATTACGTCAAAGTGCATCATTTTATATGCAAATCCATGCAGTATTTTCTGAGATATAGTATTCCCTGAAATTGTGGATATCATGGTATAACAACGACACCTGTTGAGAAATTGGCACTAAAAGTTGATAGGAACTCATCTAGATGAAGGTGCGTCCGCATATATGTTGAAATACAATTATGAGAAGTAGTTCCTGAGATATAGCCTTCTCATGAATTGGGGAAATCGCGCTCAAGCAGCGCCATGTTTTGCGCAATTGGCACCATAAGTTGGCTGGCAGTAATTTAGGCCATGGGTCATCTGAATATAAATTTATATGTAATTCTGTACCCTAGTCCTTGAGATACAGTCGCCAAAAACTTTGTCACACACACACAGACTACTGACAGACATTTTCTAAAAAAAATCAAATCGTGTTCTAGAATACGATTTCACAACAAAGCGTGCAAATACGTCGAAAATAGGAAGTAGAAATATTTTACGAATCTAATACTTTCTTCTGTTGAATACAGAAAAAAGTATTATCTCTCATTATGTACATTTATGCGAAATTTTGTTCTATGCTGCTACGTTAAAAAAATGGAAAAATTGTGTTCATCAGCGCCACTTGTTGAGCGTTGTATCCCCAAATCTAATCTGCACCAGTTTATTCCAGGGTCTAACTAAATGCCAAGTTTGTTTAATTTTCGTTCACTGGTTCGTAATATCCAGCGCCTACAAAATTTGTGATACACACACGCAGCCACACACAGATTGGCTGACACGCAGACAAAAATTTTCTACAAACAGTCAAATCGTGTTGAGGGCATTCAAAAACGTGTAAATTCATCGATAAATGGAGCTCGAAAATTTTTACGAATTTAATATTTTATCTATAAATAGAAGAACGTAAAGATTAGTTACCTTTATCGTGTTTTTTCCATCTTGTTGCAAAAATCTAGTTTTCTTTTGGTGTTAGTATACCTTCAATGATAGCATTGCCACAATCGATGACAAAGAAACCCAATATTATTATACGGAAAAATTTTATAAAAAATTTCTAACAAACATTTTTACTTTCTTCTATATTCACTAGAAGAAAGTATTGAGTTAGACTGTAATTATTGAATTAGAACGTAAACAAATTTCGACTTCCAGTTTTTGACGGATTTACATGTTCTGAGATGTCTAGTACACGATTTGATCATTTTTAGAAAATATCTGCCTGTCCGTGTGTGTGTATGTGTGTGTGTGTGTGTGTGTGTGTGTGTGTGTGTGTGAATTTGTGACAAAAATTTTGCTGCAACTGCATCTTCGAAATTGCTGCTAAAAGTTCATATAAATTTATATGTAGATGCACCTTGACCTAAATTAGTGCCTATCAACTTTTGGTGTCAAAGGTAGCGATGCTATACAGAGATTTCCACAATTTAATGGTAGGCTATATCTCAGGTTCTATTGCGTATGATCAAACAAAACTTGATAATTGAGAAGGCTATTATGAAACATTATGCTGATTCAATATCAATACTTTCTGGTCAGTAGGTGACGCTGCTATACAGGGGTTTCCGCATAATTACATATAAATTTATATATAGATGCACCTTGACATAAATTAGTTCCTGTCGACTTTTGGTGTCAAACGCTCAAAAGGTGACGTTGCTACACAGCGTTTTCTGCAATTTAATGAAATCTCAGGTTGCTTATCATCAAACTATTGCTTATCATTAAACAAAACTTGATATGCGAGAAGGCTATTGGGAAACATTGTGCTGATTCAATTTGTGTGCTTATTAGCCTACAGGTGTCAATGCTATACTGTTAATTTCCTCGATAATGGAAAAGCTATATCTAAACTTCTATGGCATATAACTGTACGAAACTTGATATGTGAGATAACCATTATAAAAACGCATTTTTTTAAGATATTAATTATGGACAATAAATCTGTCTTTCTTTGGACATTTGCTGTTATTTTTCTCTAAGATGAAAATAATTTGCATTCATCATGTTAGTTAATTTTAAAAAATAATAGTTTTAATGATTTATTTGTCCTTAGGGAATTTGCATAGGAAAATATAGAAGAAAGTATTGTGGTGGCCTCAATATGCTAGTTTTTTTTTTTTTTTCTCTTTTCGTTTTAACTTTTTGAAAATGCTAAACTACTTTGCTAATTATTATTATTATTACTTTAACATTGATTTATTAAATTCTTTGTATTTTGTTTTGGAGCTAAAAAATGCTAATAATGTGCATAATAAAAATTTGCAGGGTTTGTAATTGCGTAATTAAGTAATTAAAAGAAAGAAACAATAAGTTCTTTAAATATTGTCAATATGATGTGCGAAATGAAATATAAGAAAATACGTTATATAATTTCCATCACGTAAAAAAAAAAAAAAAAAAAAAAAAAACTTTTTTTTTTTAAATTGATGTTTTTAAGATGCACATTTCAATGGTTTTTCGACGGATGAAGAACTATATTTAATCATTTTTAAATAATAATTCAAACTGTATTTAATAATTGAAATAAATCCTATAAATACCCTTTTAAATATTAACTAGCAGGCTTTGCCTGCTTCGCTGGTCACTAAGTTTAAAGGAAACTCTTTTCTATATAGCTTTATAAAATAAAATAAAATACTAAAATTGCTCAAAAGCTCGCTTCGGATCCCTGCTGCCTTCGGTAGCGATTTGGTCATCCGCTAAAACTCGGGCGCTTGTCCCTATTACCTGAGACAATGGTTTACCAATAAGCTTCCATTAAGTCCTTACTAGATAACAGTTTCGAAATAGATAGTTTCGAAAAAAAATGAAGTATCCCCTTTATATTTGAATCCCAGTTACATATGAACAACACTATACGTGGTGCACATAATATTTGCTTTTACGTTATTTCCTATGTTTATTTTGTTTATCCCCGATCAACCATAAAAATGATAACAATTTCACGCTAAATATTATAATATGCTATGACCGGCTACGTCTGTTGCATGAGATAATAAATTTTTTGTGGTTATATATAATTCATGGTTTGTAAGCATGATCATAGTACCGCCTTAATATCGCTCTCTTTGGCGACATTTGAATTTTTGTCACCATTTTAGATTTAATCCCTTGTAAAAATAAGACTTAATACCTTGTAACCCCAAGTAGCACAGGAACGTTCTATGAACGTCTAATAACGGTTTCAATAGTTCAAACACCGTGTTTCGTGTCAAAAGAACGTTCTAAAACACGTTCAGAAATAGTATTATTTAGAACGTTCTGAAAATGTTTGATTTGTACCATCTATAAAACTTACAATTCTAGTTCTATATAGAACGTTCAAGTGTAACACCGTCATAACACGTTCTGTAACAGTGTAATTATAACGAATATGACAAAATGACTTTTTAGTACTATTGGTTGGGAAACTAGGTTAATCATGAAAATTTTTGACTTCAGTTTTTGATTTTTTTACACGTTTTGTGGCGTGAGGAATCCGGAAGTCAAAAGGTTGGTATGGTATCTGTTAATGTGTATCGGCACCCATTAGCGTGATAGCCCGTTAGTCCATGTACACGATATCTCAGGAACAAATGATTGCAGAGAGATCGGACCAGTTTTAAAATATCGCTTATGATATTGATAAGAATCCTATTGAGAGATTTGTAACATTCTAATTTAAAAACTTCGTAAGTTATTCGAAATTTATAATTTTTAGCTTGATAGAGAATAGAGCATTTTTTACATTTTCAGTTTAACGTTTTGTTAGCACGTAAGTAAAGAATGCTTTTCAAGAATCAGTAGCGGTGAGGTGAAAAAAAATTACAAAATTTTAAACTCATGGAAAAATTTTGTGAATTTTGTATTTCATGAATCAATGTATGGAATTCAACCAAACTTGTTACATAATTAGATCTTGCCCTAAATTGGAGTTTACTTAAATTTCATTTGGGATATATCGTCCGATAGATTGCGCTGCTATGTAATGAAACCCTCCATTTATGGGACGGCTATATCTCAGCTTCTATAGTGTACAAATGCATTAAACTTAATATATTGGTATATATCATCATAACTTCTGCTAATACAATTTGGATGTATACATTGTCCAACAGGTGGCGTTGCTAATTTGCAATTTAATCATTTTAACGGAAAGGCAATATTTTAATTCTTGTGATTTAACACTTAAATTTTGTGATACACTGAAGTTATAAGTGAAATCGATTTTATGTAAAGCTTTACTGGTCCATTTTGGACGCACATCGGCCAACAGGTGGCGTGGCTATGTTGCAATGTAATCTCATAACGGAAACAAAAAATCTCAACTTCTGTGATTTATAAATGTTGTAAATTTGGTACGTGAAATTAATATTACGTAAAACTCTACAGATTGCCTTTGGGTGCATATTGGACGACAGGTGGCACTGCCACGTTCCAATATTTTCCACTCACAGAAAGGCTATCTATCAGCTTCTGTAATATATATACTCACCAAACCTTCTGTGTGACATACATTTGATATACATTATTGATTCAATTTGGCTGTATAACGAGTAATAGTCAAACAGTTTTTTTTTTTTTTTAATTATTATTCATAGGACATTGTTTTTTCCCCTAGGAATAAGTATACGGGGATGGGGGAGGGGTGGATAAAAATTTTCACTATGATTATCTTTCAAAAGAATTCGATATCACCTTTAAAACGAAAAATTGAACCATCGTTTTCTGATGATTTAAAACAAATTTACCGTTTTTTTTTTTTTTTTTTCATTTGTCATAATGATAATAATAATAAACACTTAGAAAAATAAATTTTCTAAGATCTTCTACATAGCATAAAAATGATTGTCTTCTGTCATGAAAATCTAATGCATTCTCCAGACCCAGAGTTTAGATAAAAAAACTAATCACGGATGTTATTATTGAATAAGTAATCTACTGCTTGATCAGCAAACTGCACAAGGTTCGGTCTGCACTCCATCAACAGAATTGCAGAATGTGACAAAAATTTTCGCGCTTTAACTTAACGATAAGCAAGCATCTGCTATTACAGGAAGTCAAACGGTTTGGCAGTTTTATCGCTAATTTGGCTATTTTTTTCCTTTATATAACTATCGCATATATTTTTCTTTCTTTTCTTTCTCTCATCCACAGATATGGATAAGAAAAATCCAAAATTTGACCCGAAAGTATTGTTTTTGGGTCAAATTTTGAAACTGATTTTTTGCAATATTTTTGCACATTTTGAGGTCCCCTCAATCCCAAAATCAGGTTTTTGTATTTGATCTGTGTGTGTGTGTGTGTCTGTCTTTGTGTATGCCTGTACATGTATGCCAGGTATCAGCACATTTCAAAAACAAATAATTCCAGAATGTGAACACTTAGTATTCTACATCTGAATCATGTAAGGGGATGCTGCACTTAGCTTTTGCTTGAGATCAAGCAAATGTTTCTTGTACAGGGACATCCAAGAGAATTCAAATACATTAGGTATGTGAGCGAAATTTTTTTGCTATTTACAGTTTGATATCTGTAGCCTGTACTAAAGAAAAAGAAGTTAACATATATTTTTTTATATGCATAAAAGTATGTTTAGTGTAAAATATGGCATGAAAATCATTCTCCATTCATCTACAGGGCTACCTAGGAATGATAATTAATACTTCAAACCTACAGAGTAAACAAAGAAATTTTCTAAGTGGAAATTTTAAAGCTTACTTTTTTCCTATGCCTGTTATCAGCTAATTTTGAAACAAATATTTGCAGATAATTTAAATTTTGTATTTTGAAGTTTATTTTGAGGTTGCTAAAAATGTTTGTTCAAGATTAATAAGCTTGAAAGAGTGGTGAGAAAGAAAGTTGACTGAAAAATTTGGAATGAACTTTTAAATTTAATAATAGCCAAGAGTTTTTTATAGTAGGCATTATGCAATATATTTAAACGGGGTCCCCCCCCCCCTCCAGCAATCTGCATTTATAGCATTCAAATGCTAGGTAAGAGTAAGAGAAAGCCGTGTGAGTGTCCCACCAAATTGTTATTAATATTTAAATAAAAACAGTCTTTTTTAAATACTGATAATGCATAATTAAATAGTAATTTTTATTTTATTTTTATCTATTTATTTCGGTTGCGAAGTGAGGTGTCTGTCAAATGAAAGAAGAGATTTAATTGATGATGGTCTACATTCATGATGACGGTCGTTATTAAAAAAATTTGCGATACCTTCAAATTTCACACATTATGGAATCCAAAATTTTGCTTCAAATTATCTTAGAATGTCGAATTTTGGTTGGTGGGTATTGATTAAGTGTATGCAATAGGCACTTCGGTGGTATTTCGCGAAACTTCTAACTTACCCGCCGAAGAGGGAGAGTAAAAAGTGGGTAAGACGCTGCCGAAAGCAATGGAAACCCAGACTAATCATGTTGGGAGCGGGAGAACCATTACCAAACGCAGCAGGAACATTAACTTAAGTTTCGATTGATTTCAGCGATTTTTTATTTATTTATTTATTTATTTATTTATTTATTATTATTATTATTATTATTATTATTATTATTGAGATTTTGTTAATAATTACATGGAATTTTGAGAATTTATTTAAATATACTATGCAGCAAAGCGGGCAAAGCCTGCTAATGTTTATTTAAAGCATACTTAGATATGCTACATGAAACGTAATAAAAGTATCAGATACTGTTCGTATGCACATAAAGCATGTTTCCTATAAAATATTTTATTGTTAGCTTATGATTCATAAGGCCATATAGAAATATTTAGATATATTAGAGGATAATAAGCGAAAATTGATCGAAGTGTGTTTTAAATTTTGTTAAACGCTTTCAACTTTCCAACAAGTTAAAAGTATGCTTAAAATTTAAGTTTGTCAACACCATTGTCTGTCTATCCGTTCTCTAATTTCAAAAATATATTTTATAATTCCTCAGTTACATCGTAACCGTGCGCATTTTTTATTGAAAGTATGGGTATACCGTAAGTGGTTTGATATGGGGACTCACTAAAATTTTAGACGTACAAAAGTGTATGTTTAGGTGTAGGGTGTAGGTGTTTTATAAACTAAGTGGTCCGCTTGATTTTTCTCTTTTGTTTATTACTAAATTTAGTAAAAATGTAGCAATTTCTGTAATATTTCAATAAAAATATAAATATCTTGCGCATTAGTAAAACAGAAACAAAACAAAACTAGTTATACTGTGACGGCTATAAAAGTTCCTTTTATTCCATTCTATATAATAGCGTCACCAACGATTAATACGCACAAAATTTCAAGAAACTTAGCTTCTCACAATTAACTTTCTATACACATAATTTCGTACAATTTTCACCAATAGGTGCTGCTGTATAGGCAACTGGAAATCCCAGACACTAACAGCAACGCCACATTGTGGATAGTTTATATCCGAATTGAATCAGCATACATTTTAATAATATAAATATCATATACCAATTTTGGTGGATTTAAATAACAATAAATAACATACGAAATATGTATACTTTAGAAGCAAGGTTTTACCTTATCAGAAACGAAATTAAATTGTCATCTGTTGGCTTTTTGTATCCAAATAAAATCAGTACAGATTTACATGATTTCCATCACATGTACAAGCTTAGTGTATTTATAACTATAGATAATTAGATAGAGCCTGTCCAGTAGGATTGCAATATAGAAGCAATATGTTATGAAAGCCACATATTAAAATCTAATTAGCAGTAATTTAAGTCTAGCCAAATATAAAGTTTGGTTAAATGCTGTCCACTGGCTCGTGAGAAACAGAGTCCAAAATTTTCTTTCTGACACACATACAAAGACATTTTCTAACAATAGTCAAATCATATTCCAAAAATCACAAACTGTGTGAATTCATCGAAAATCGAAAGTCGGAAATTTTCTCGAATCCAATACTTTCTTCTTGACAGATGTAAGTAAAATAATAATAATAATAATAATCGGTAATCATACGCTTGATCAAATCTTGAGGTTGAAATAATTAAAAACAGCTAAAAAAATGTTTTATTTATTTATTTATTTATTTATTTTCTCCTATATTAACCCTTTGCCGGCCCTAATGCTCTAAACCGCTGTACATAGTATTGCCAAATTGAGGGACTCTTCTATTTAACGAACACCAATAATTTTGAGGAGTGATATTTGCTATACATAATGGACGAATAAACTTCGAAGTGATTAGACAACCGATGCAGTAGAAATTTATTGGTGGATATTGAACAAAAAAATTCTTAAATTTGACAACATTCAAAAAAGGAGAGGGAAATTCAATAGGACCGGCAAAGGATAAAATTAAAGGTTTAAAGGATAAAATTTTGACCCGTGCAGTCATCTAGAATAACGTTTGGTATAAAAATACACAGATTATTTTTAACTAATGGTTGTGAAATGATTATATATATATATATATATACACACAATACTGATAATTATTCAAAAAAACTTTTTGTACATTCGGCAGAAAAATTACTGAAGCACACATCCACGTTTTATATATACTAGCAAACCCGTGCGGCATTTTCGCACTTTATTTCTGTTCTTATTTACATTTAAAATTTGAAACTTATAAATATTATATCAATTTCACCCCTTAATTAAAATTTTAATTTACCAGAAGCCATATTATTATTAGATCCAAATAAATATTGTGCAATAGTGAAACCAGTATTATTCAAAGAAAAGCTTCAAAATAAAATTCATGGTTTATGACTCAGTTTTCATACTTCCGCAGGCAGTATGGTTTTATTAAAGGACCCCTGTAACGCCTTTTAAATTTTAATCGCCAAGTATGCAATGGCATTTTATTTATTTTGGCGTACTTTTTTGTAAAAAAAAAATCTTATTTTGATTATATTTTTTATGATTGCATTTTGTAGCCAATTTATGATAATATATCATATTCTGTTTATATCTTTGAAATATTGCTAGGTTTATACTGACTCTTGCAAAGATTTTGCAGAAATAACTTTCAAAAATACATTTCTCATAAAATAATGTCCTCAAACAAATATCGTCATGTTTTCTTTATTAGATCATTGAACTGAATACGCGTGCTTAAATATTGTTCATTTTTAAATATTATTTTGTATCCTGACGTATTTTATTAATTTTACCACTATCGTATCGTTTCAAAAAAAAAAAAAAAAAAAAAAAAAAATGAAATTGGTCCACGTTAGAGAAATATTATATAGATATTAGTTTGATCACTAATTTTTATCATCAATCTACTTTTTTATAAACAGCTTAAGACTAAGATTATGAATCGATAAATATTTGCTCAACAAAACAGTTTAGGTGCAAATATTTTGATTTACTAGAGCTTCAATAATAATTTTGCCGACAGTATATGGAGTAGCATCATTCACACCCGCTCTTTCGTGCCGGCAAAATTTTTTAAATATTTTTTGAAATAGCTCACCATTTTTAAAATGAATAATTGAATCAAGCTTCTGTAATAATTTGAAATAATTCAATTTATATATATATATATATATATATAAACAAATAAATAAATAATATTTTTTTCCATTATTGGCTTTTTTCCTTTCTCTCATTTTTTTCATAAATGTAAAATGCAGAAATAACTGCTTTTAATTGAACAACGTGGATTTGTTTAAGAAAATATAAAATACAGTTTTGTAATGGCCACTACGTACTAGCTTGATTTTGTAATTATCATCCTGTTTAGTTAGATAAGCTTTCCTTGAAGTGGCATTTTATGTAATTCAATAAAACAAGCATGCAACATTTTAAATACACGACGAATTTTTATATCTTGCCTCATCATAAAAATAAACTATTTAACAAAATATTGTTAAATACAAACTCTGTAACATTTTTTTAATACAATTGTTGAGTTCTGTATTTTTCATTAAAGTAACTACATAAAACAAAAGTAGTTTTTTTCCCCCCTAATAATTAAATAATGACTATGCCACAAAATGAAAAGGACTACTTGTGTTGTTTTATCTCAAAATAGAAAGCTGCCAAATTTGACTTGACCGCCAAATTAACCAACAAGGGTTGCCAGTTCCATAATTTTCAGGCGCGAAAACCAAACGATTTCATATCAATTTTCTATTTTCTCATGTTGATGACTTTCTGATTATCAAAGAGGGACGTAAGAGTGAATTTACTTTATATATCTTACATACATATATTTTGATACATTATTAATACTTTATTCATACTTATAATAAAAGTTTGTATATAATTATTAATCAGATGCTAAAAAGCTTGACTTATTATTTTTAAGTTTTTTTTTTTAGCTCGAGAAATTGAAAAATGCTGTTAAAGTAAATCTAACTACTAATTTGTTTTCTAACAGTATTTGAATATTAGTATTACCAATGAATAAATTTTACAAGCAAAACTTATATGTCATAATAGTATTATGACATCAAATATTTTTTCTGTCATAAATAAGCGGGATTTTTGTGTAAAAAATAAACATAATTTAAATTTCCCATCAAGAGAAAAAAACATATATTAATTTCTTATAAATCTAATTTTAAGGTATGTGTGCTTGTGTTATTTTGTCAGTCTTAATAAGGGTATGGTGGACGTTGAAAATCTTTCTTTGAAATTATTGTCTTAGAATTGTTTGCATTGCATATAATGGGTCGTTCAATGTAAAGTGAATTATTTCTTTCTAAATAGATTTTGAAATAACAAACTTTTTGCAAATTTATATGTAGGAAAACAATTTAAGATTTTGTAAGCATTATTTATTTTTAGCGTTTAAAACAAATCAGAGCAGTAAGAATTTATAAATTATGTGCAAAATCTTAGAAATTTCATTTTTATAATTATTTAGAAGTTTTAGTTTTCTGAAAAAACAATGTAAGGCCATTTATGGGATTTTAATGCAATAAGAGGTTTTTCACTTTTATAATGAAAGATGTAACTAAATGTGGTAAAATTAAGCAAAAATATTCATATTTAAAAAATGTGGAGTTTACACCTATTTCACAGCGTATGTTTCACAGTGTCTCTATATGAGTTGAAATGTATGAATATTAAATATATTAAAATTTCCTGAATACTATATATATGTATATATATAATGTTTGAATTAGAAAAAAAATAATTGCATAAAAATTCCACAGTTAAAAATATTACAAAAATAAAAATTAACTCATCAATCGATCCACAAAGTAAAGCACAAATGTATTCAGATTATACTAATAAACAATATTAGAGCAAATTCAAGGAGAATTTTCAAAAATTAAATAACGTAGATAATTTTTATTTATTTTTTTTTTTTTAAATATTATGAATTTTATTCTTTTAATTTTTATAACCGTTTATGACCATGTACGTGTGATTCTATTGGTCAGACAGAAAATTATATTTCAGTTTCAATATCCATGTAATAAATGCTAAAAAAGAGATTATGTATTAGTTTTCTTAAATTCAATAGCTTCGATTTTCTCAAGAGATGTGAGTAAAAGCCTGCTTATAAAAATGCTAATTTAATTTAATGTTGTAAATGTTTACAGTCAGTTACGGTAAATATTAAGTGAACATGTTTAAAAACAGAAATTTATTAAGAAATAAAAACAGAAATTTTACAAGAAATTTTTATAACAACAGTTTCTAAAATTTCTGTTTTATGGCAGAATTTCTTGAGATTATTAATTTCTTATCCAACATTTATTTTAAATTCGTATATTTTTTAAAGTAAAAAAGTTTATTTCACATTTAGCTATTTAAAATATTGTATGAAGTTTCATGTTTTTATATTTTTGACAAAATATACATATATATATATATATATATATAGAGTTTGAAATTAAGATAATTTGTGAGTTGCGTTTTACTATATAGCAGTTCGTAAGATATCTTTCTTGTAAAATACTAATAGATAGCAGCACTACTCCGAAATTCACTTAAAATTTACGAATGCGTAGTTGCTTTAATAATATTTCGGTGCTTTCTTTTTTCACTTGAAGAAGAGTCGGACTGATAATTTGACCTGAAACAGCTATTGCGTTTCTTTTATTTTCAATTTATAACCTATTTGTCACCTTCAAATCAAATGGTAATGAAGTAAAACAAAAAAAAAAGTGCATTAAAATTTAAATAAAATCTTATTTATAACCGTTATGTTTATGCATAATGTATAAATTTCATAGTATAACAGCTTTTTACTTTTGTTTATTTTAAATAATTTCTTTAAAAGAGAAATCTTTATTATTTATTTATTTGTAGTATTTATTGGAAACAATGGTAGTATATAGCTGAAAAGATTAAACTTATTAAAATTAAAATTTAATTAAAATTAATTTGTTTTTTTTTATTCATTCAGTTCTTTTTAAAGGAAAATGTACTTTTTCGTTTTATTATATTCATCGAAATCAAATGGTAATATAATGGAAAGAGCAGGGGCTATAAAATACATGCTTCAAAATCTAAAGAGGTACAGTTGACTTTAACATTGTAGTTCTTAAATAATAACAGATCCACCTGTTGTTGATAAATACTCATTTTATCATGAGATATTTAGATGAATTTTTTTTTTTTTTTTTTTTTTAGCTTACTTACTGATTTTTTACCAAGCAACATACATTATATATAATATATATATATATATATATCAGTCGAACCTCGTTTACGGGAATCTCATGGGGAATAAAAAAAAAATGTTCATGTTATCAGTAGTTTATATTGTCAGTAACTGAGAAACTGACCTTTGTTTTAGCGGGGATTGTGGAAACTATTCACGATAAGCGGTTTACGTTAATTAGATTCGACTATATATATATATATATTGTATCAGAAAAAAAAAGTAAAAAATGTACAAATTTAAACTCTCAAAGTACAGAGTATTGTTATAAAGTTTGGAATAAAATCACAACACAAAATATGGAATAGAGTTTCATATTTTTTTCCCTTTATTTTTCTCATATTCCATTTTCAGATTTAATGCATCTTTTTCAGACGTGAATTTTACTGTAATAATTTGCTTAAGTCAACTCTGATAGACAAGTTTAATGCATCTGAATGTTTGCATACATGTATTTCAATTTAATCTTTAAAGCGTTTTTATTATACCTCTTTAATTAATTGATTACGAAAATATGTCTGCTATATTCAATATTTAACATTCTTCAATATATAGCTAATAAAGAAATTTCTAAAAATATTTCTTCTTTTTGTAACCAAATATATTTATGTTAAATGTGTAAAAGTTATTCTCACTTAACCCTTTGAGGGACAAGATAATTTTGATCATTTAAAATTATCTGCCACCAGTACGTACAAACAAATATAAGTGATTAAAAAGAAAAATGGAGTTTTTCTTCTATATTATTAAAGTAAAACTTTGTAAAAAAAATTCTTGGACAATTTTTTACAGTTGGGAATTAAAATTAGGTTTGATATAATGTATTCCAAAGCCTTTGAAAGGGTTAAACGAATTTAAATAAATAAAAATGTATAAGTCTGCGTAGCTTTATATTTTTCTTTCATCTGAATTATATAGAGATCTACAAAAATATAATTAAGTGAACCTGAACATTAATGTTACAAACAATACTCTGGTTAATATAATCCTTTTTTTATTTTTATTTATTTTTTTTTTTATCTGGTTGCGTAAAAACATTATGTAACATTGGGCATTATGTAAAATCACAATGCACAATATTGTTTTAATTTAATCTTTTAAAGTTTTATTTTCGTATGCATTTCGCATTATTAAGATATATATTTTTGAAAAATTTAAACTGTTGTTCCTAATTTATCAGTTTTGGTGTATAACGTACAAAACTCATAAATATTAAATATGTACATAGTAGACATACGTTGTACAGTATCTAAAAACTACAATGCCGTATATTTATTAAGAGTATATTGTACTGTATGTAATTAATGAATCTGTCAATTTTATGATTAATAATCAAATAGTAATTCAGATAAAGCTAGTCTGAATACACACAAGTGTAAGCACATATGTAATCCACAGAATAATTATTGTGCATCTTTATATACGTATACAGATGATGGGGAACCAAATAAGAAAAAAAGCGATACTTTCGAATTTAAACATTTTGTCGGAAATATTGAGAAACATTTGATGGATACTTTGTGGGTGTAAATAACATGTTATATCACATATGTTTAAAAAAAAAATGCCCCAAAGATAAAAAAAGAACCTTTAATAAAATTATATTTTTACATATTTGGCACCATCTTGTAATTAATAATGCTTGAAATTTATTGTAGTTTTAGCATGTTTTTATGACGCTCTTTTTAATTATCATTTATAATTCACCATCATAGAAAATTTCTTTAACGAAATTGAAGACTTTCAAGTGTTTTTTATTTATAATAAGCACGGTTTTTAATTTATTATAAGTCATTTTTAGAAAACTTGATATAGTACATTAGACACAAGATTCTGTAATCTGAGATTAAGAACATTAAATTTATGCAAAAAAATGAGCATTTTTACTAAAAGATATTTATCTGCGCATGGACAAGATTTAACGAAAAAAAATTTTTGGGGTATTATTTAGTGAAATGTATAGAACTCATGCAAACATTGTGAAAAATCAAAAAGATATCGTCAACAGAATTAGTTGAAATTTAAGCACTATGAAAGACAAGCAAAAGTATAAGTATGTAATGCATATTTTTATTTTTAATAAGTCCTTGGGAATACACTGTAAGTTAATTAAATTGAAATCTTTATAAAACCACTTATCGTTCGCTTCTCTTTCATACTGCTTTAAATTTAACTAATTCTATCGATGATATGTTTCTAAATTTCCCTGATATTGCTTTGGTTATTTTTTCAGAGTATTTATGTATTTGGATAATAAATTTTGTAAAAAAAAAAAAAAAAAAAAAAAAAAAAAAACTTTGTCACCATTTGTGGATGCAAAGTTAAAACTTATTTAGAAAAAATACTCATATTTCATCTTATATTAATATTTTTATATTATATTTGTATTATGTTATGTCTAATGCACTATGTCAAATTTTCTAGAAATGGCATTAAATTGATCTGAAAACCCTTTATGTTATATAAGCAAAAAATGTTTCGCAAATTTTCAATAAAGTTAAAAAAAAAAAAAAAAAAAAAAAAAAAAAAAATTCTCAATGAATGCGCGTGATACTGACAAAATTATGAATACACATAAATTAAAGAAGCCACATAAGAATAAATGCTACAGCTACAAAGCATTTCAAGTGCAAATTTTTATAAATAAAAATTTACACCCCCCCCCCCCCGTTAAGATCCCTTCTTTTCTTTCTGGACAAAATCTTTACATAAATATTTGTGGAATAACCTGTTTTTTATACCCATGAAGTTCTATGCACTTTATCAAGATTTCTCTATGTATTTGACAAAAAGGCTAAATCGGAAAATTACACATTATTTTGCCACTCGTCTGTATATCATGAAAATGGCTAAAAATTGACTTTTAAAGTTTGGAATTCAAGCATTCTCAGGAATAAAAACTATTTATATATTAATGGATACAACACGATAAAATTGTTGTGAAATATAATTATATATATATATATATATATATATATATATATATATATATATATACAAAAGAGCAATAGTTTTATTTATAAAGTATTTATACAAAAGCTATTTCTATATGTTTTCTTTCTTTAATTTTTCTTTCTTTCTTTTTTTTTTTATACTAACCTTCTGAACCAAAAAATAATGGCGTCCAATAAGTAAAAATTATGTTTTTAGCATAATCATAGACAGAGATTGGGTGAGGACGGCTTTCTTTCTTTTTACTTATGTCTAACATAATATAAAAACGGAAAAGGGAAAACGTTATCAAAACAATAAATAATATATTTAATAAGTAAATAAATAATATACTAAGAAATGATATATTAATTATAAATAATATACTTACTATATTTTTTATTAAAAATAATAATAATAATTACATTTGTTTATTATTTAATATGCCATGATAGCATAATTACATCAAATGAGTAAAAATTGCGTTGACTCATTTTAAAGAAATTTAAACATTTAATGATTACCAATTACATTGCCATGTGGAATAAGTTTAAATATCTGTAAACATAATTTTTGTAAACTGCTGCTGTAAACTGAAAATATGAATACACACATGCACTGAAATTTAAAAATATGAAGTATGTTAAATATTTTGATTAAAAAAATTATATTTAAGTATTTGGAAATTTTTAAAATTTCTTCTTTCTAACTAATTTTTAAATTTTCGTTTCAATTTCTTATTATTATAAATTAACAATATATTCTAAACTCAATTGCATATAATTTTAGCGGTGTATTGGTGCATTAAATTTCGAAAATATTTTTTATGTTGGAATATTAAAACTTTCTATGAACTTCAGCATTCAAATATATTTTTAAACTATCCATGGACTTACAAAGTAGTACCCAGAAATGTTTAGAATATACAGGGTGCAAAGTCGAGAGCAGGCCTTTATTTGCGCAACAATTGGTCTCAGACGTTCTCCAATTATAAAATGTATTTTTTAAAAAGATGTAAGCATTCATTATATGACATGTTTAAATTAAAAAAAATCAATTTATTCAAAATCACAAAAATTGGTAATTTTTATACGGTTTTCAGGACGCTAATAGTAAAAGTTGACTTTCAACTTAAAAAATATAACACGAAAAGTTTCACTTTTCTGCGCCCAAAATTGTCTGAGATAGTTAGTTTCAAAATTTAGGATTATTTCGCATTTTCTCGGGCTTTATTAAAAAGACAATGAAAAATTCTTTAATGAAGCCCGGGAAAAAGCAAACAAATTCCAAATAGGATATTTAAACCGATCCCTTATTGAAGGCCGACATATGTTAGAAAATCTAAACTTTAAATATCTTGTTCCATTTTGGGAGAATATAAATGAAACTTTTTGTTAGGATGAGTGTCAATTTTTTAAATATCACTATAGGGATCTGGAACTGTATAAAAATTTAGTTTTTGTAATTTTGAAAAAATAGATATTTTAAATTTAAACTTGTCATACCGCTCATATTTTTATAAAAAAAAAAAATGTAACTGAAACTATATGTTTGCGACCAATAGTTGCGGAGATAAAGACATTCTCGTGATTATCTTTGTACCCTGTATTAAAAAAAATTAATATATATATATATATATATATATATATATATATATATATATATATATATATATATATATATATATATATATATATATATATATATATATATATATATATATGTATGTATAAATGAATTTTTAATCGTAGTTAAAACCAGGCAACCGATATAAGATCACTGAAACCACATAGAACAATGAGAAGGAAATTACAACAAATTTAAATAACCTGTGGAGACTGATTGTGATTTATTGAAACATTTATTTTTGTTTATTTATTTTTATTTTATTTAACTTCAATCTAATCATACATTTATTCCTAGATTATTCGTTGCAATTTTAATAATTTTGCCAGTGCGTAAAAACGACATGAAACTCAAATCAAAAGATACAAACAAGCAACGAGAAGAGAAAAAAAAAAAAAAAAAAAAAAAACAGCATTTTTTTTTTAAGGAAAAGCTCAGAACGGTGAAAAAGAAGAAGAAAAAAAAAAAAAAAAAAAAACCCGTCAGGGGTGACCTTTTTCACTGTTGAGCACCAATGTACGATTTCGTTCGTTAGCAACTATACCAGCGGACACCCAATCGTACAAGAAATTAATTGAAGTTAAAAATGAAGAATAAAGTGGAATAAACCAGGGGTGCAGAATATGTCCGAACGTCCGAACGAGGTTCGGGGGAAATTTTGAATATTTTTTTAAGAGAAAATAAAAATGTAAATCAAAAATAACAATTTGCTACTTTGAAGTGCTTATACACTAACAGCGATATTTTTATGTTACACTGTATGTTTATTCTCTTAAAGATTTATTACATAGAACAAATGACTTTGAATAGCAAAGTAGATTTTTGCATTATTGAGGGAAATTTAAACTGTGTTTGGGGGGAATTTCCGAGGTTTGAACATTTTCTGCACCCCTGGAATAAACTATTAATTCAAGAACACAGAGAATCAAACAGAAAACAACTATAAAAAACAAACATTACTCACAGGATGATGCATCCGGAATCCCAAGGATTAAAACAAGCAAAATAATTCAAGAGTTTAGTTGTACATAGCAGATGAAGAATGATACAACACAGCAACAGGGATATGAATTACTTTTTTTAAATTCAAATAATGTTTGAGAAATTTGAACATACTTAATTTAGACGTATATGCATGAGAAATTCCATATTCTACGACAGTAATTCCCAAAAATTGTCATAACGTGAAAGTCAACACTATATCCCTTAAAAAATTCCTTAAATTTTTGAATTAAAAAAAAAAAAAAAAAAAAAAAATCTTTTTCTCCCCCTAATCTGAAGATAATGGCGTTATAGTATTAATAAAGAAACTTTAATAAACACCATAAAAGGCAAGAACTCGCAGCTGCTACAAAAGAAAAAAAAAACCCGGCAACGCATTCAACACACTCAACGTGCTTGTTTGCAGCTCTCGCGCTTACATTGTTCGCCTGATGAAGGGTTGTGTCTTCTTTTAACCCGAAACAATTGTTTCGAGTTCTTGCATTTTATGGTGTTTATTCAAAGTTTTGTAATTAATACTATAACATTATTTGAATAAAAAAAAAAAAAAAAAGTAGTTTATAATCCTGTTCATGTGTTGCATCATCAGCTATGTAATTTTTAATAAAAAAGCACCACAAAACTGGCGTTGTAAAAATTATTACTTACAGACTTTGAATAAACACCATAAAATGAAATAAACTCGCAACAATTGTTTCGGGTCGAAAAAACAAACGACCCTTCATCAGGGGAATAAAGTAAGCACGAGTGCTGCAGTCAAAGCGGCAACGCACCAATTGCGTTGCCGCTTTGACTGCAGCACTCGTGCTTACTATATTCGCCTGATGAAGGGTCGTGTGTATTTTCGACCCGAAACAATTGTTGCGAGTTTATTGCATTTTATGGTGTTTATTCAAAGTTTGTAAGTAATAATATGTACTTTTTACTTTTAAACGCCCGTACTGTGGTGTTTTTTTTTTATAATGACGTCACAGGTTTTTTTTTTTTTTTTTTTTTTTTTTTTTTTCTACACTATTTTAGAACGTTTACAGTACGTTTTATAGAACGTTCTAAAAATGTGTATAACGTTTTGAAAACGTTCTAAAAACGTTTAGAACGTTCTGAGACCGTATACGTAGAACGTTCTCAGAACGTTTCTATAACACCGATGGTGATAGTTACACGTTCATTGAACGTTCTCTGAACCGTACTATTGTACGGCTTCAAGATGGACAAATAGACGTCTATAACGCGTTCAAAGTGAACGTTCTTAGAACGTGTTTGTAGAACAATTTTTGAACGTTCAGAGAACGTTTCGGTGCTGCTTGGGAATATGCTATGAGCGCTATTTCTGCCATATTTTAGACAACTAAACTTTTAATGGTTATATATATTTCCCATTAAACATATTTTTATTTTCATTTATTTATTTAAATATTGATGAAATTTGAACTTCAATTTGGTCTAGTGTTGTACAGGCTGTATACTATATGTTTGTGTTAGTGAAAGAAAATTAAAAAAAAATTCAAAACTGCAATTTTTAATTCCACTTAAAAAAAAAAAAAAAAAACATGTGACTTAATCAGTAGCACATTTAACAAAAAATTTCCAAACGGTTTCCATACAATCTCCTTCTCTTGCCACCTAAAATACATACATTAATTAATTTTAAAAAATCTAATTGTCCGATCGATAAGCTGTTTAATCCATTGGATTCACAAACATTGCATCTTTCATTTGGTATCTTATTTGTAACGATACGACTGATATTTCTAATTTTATTAATTTACTTTCCTCATTTTAAATAAATGTAATTTTTATTGTTCACGTTTTTTTTTTTTTTTTTTTTTTTTCTGTCGAAAAAATAATGATAATTTTTTTGGCAACAATTAAATTAAAGGAATAAAATTAAATATTTTAAATAAATGTAATTTTTATTGTTCACGTTTTTTTTTTTTTTTTTTTTTTTCCCTGTCCAAAAAATAATGATAAGTTTTTTTGGCAACAATTAAATTAAGGATTAAAATTAAATGGCCAATTTATCAGTAATTAGAAGGTTTTTATTTTAACATTTTAATTAATAATAAGAAAACTAAAACAAAATTCGAAAATCGGGCTTCGAGGTGCATCAGGAGAGGTCATTACGAACCACCATGCAAATTTTTGTAGCTCAGCCATCAGCCGTTTTCTTAAAAAGCTCTGGAAACCATACACAATGACACACACACAAACATCTTATTTTATTATATGTATAGATAGAAGATTTTTTTAAGCGCTGTTATTTTTATAGAATTCATAATTTGAAAATGTTTAAGTTTTTGGAGAATTACCAAAAATGTTTTAAAGTATCAATTTCTATAACGATCCGTACTTTATTGTGCATGTGCGTGATTGTGTAAGAAAAGTCGGAATATGTCTCCAACAGATTTTAGTAATTTCACTAGCGAGCTTCGCCCGCTAGCGGGTCAGTATTTTCAAATGAATCACTATAATTAATGAATCACTAACAGTAACTTTTAGTCCTAAGAAAAGAAATTAAAAAAAATAAAATCATTTCTGATCGGGTAAAATGTCGTCCCGGTTCCCCACTGCCTTCGGCAGCGCAGTCCCGTGCGCGCTGCGCGTGCACAAGTTAAGGGATACACGCGCTGCGCGCGCGTATTCCTTCCCTAACCCTTCGTGCCCCCCCCAAAAAAAAAAAAAATCATTTCTGATCGGGTAAAAACTCACACCGAGTCCCCACTGCCTTCGGCAGCGCAGACCCATGCGCGCGCACGTGTGAAGGTATACGTGCGCTGCGCGCAAATATTCCTTCTGAAATCAAATTTTTATTCTTAAGAAAAGAAATGAAAAAAAAATCATTTCTCATGGGGTACAAAGTCGGCCCGGGTCCCCACTGCATTCGGCAGCGCAGTCCCGTGCGCGCTGCGCGCGCACAAGTTAAAGAATACACGCGCTGCACGCCCGCATTCCTTCCCTGAAACTCGTGCCCCCTAAAAAAAATCATTTCTGATCGGATAAAAAGTCACAGCGGGTCCCCACTGTCTTCGGCAGCGCAGACCCATGCGCGCTGCGCGCGCACTTGTGAAGGTATACGCACGCTGCGCGCACGTATTCCTTCTCAAATAAAATTTTTATTCTTAAGAAAAGAAAATTAAAAAAATTATTTCTCATCGGTTAAAAAGTCGGACCATGTCCCCACTGCCTTCGGCATCGCAGTCCCTTGCGCGCGCGCAAGTTAGGGGATACGCACGCGGTGCACGCCTTTTTCTTCCCCACCCTTTCAGCCCCTTCTAATTAACGTACGTATACCAATTTTGAATGGTCTTACTCAATTAGCTGAGATGCAAAAGAACACCTAATCAGGACGCCTCAAAACGGGTAAATCTTCTGAAAACTTTCGATAATATAAAAGAACTTTTAAATATCTTTCGAATGATGTATTAAAAATAATTTAATCATGATTAGAAATTGACATATTGAAATTTGAAAATATTACAGCGCCATCTGGCGGTAGAAATGTCTGCATTCCACTGTTCGATCCCAAATCAACAAAGCTTTCTAATGATATATTACTTATGAAATTATTTTAATTAGTAGTTGAGATACAAAAGAAAACTGATTCAGGAGACCTCAAAACGTGTAAATCTGGTGAAATCTCAAATTCCATTTTCGATAATGTAAAAGTACTTTAAAATGTGTATCAAATGACGCATTAAAAAAAATTTAATCATGATTAGAAATAGAAATATTGTAATTTAAAAATATTACAGCGCCATATGGCGGTAGATATTTCTGTAATCTACTGTTCGATTCCAACTCAACAAAGCTTTCAAATGATGTATAACTTATGAAATTTTTTTAATTAGTAACTGAGACAAAAGAGAAACCCATTCAGGATACCTCAAAACGTGTAAGTGAGGTGAAATTTCGAATTCCATTATCTACGGTAGTCGGTTAATGGAAGTAAATAGAAAAAGAAATATTTTTACCTTAAGGGCCCTCTTCACTCAGCATTTCCTTTTCTAAAAGCCAATGTTATCCAATGGAAAACTTTCTTTGCACTTAAAACTGTGGCATATTAATTGATTGAGACGCGGTTTTTTTTATTGGATTACTCTCATTTCGTAAACTGACGCAGCTTTTGTAGATTTTATGAAAGAATAACAGTTGTTTTTTAAAAAAGCTGTTTTATTGCAATATTTGGGTTGATGCATTAAATGGCTTATAAAAAACTCTTTCAATTTTTTAAAACAGAATTTAAAAAGCTGCGTCAATCTCAAAGAGTTTATTTCAATGCGGAAAAAAATCCTGTATTTTAATAAAATTTTAAATCAATTAAATTTGCAAAGAAAGTCTAAAAATTTTACAAATTTGTGCCGATTTTTCTCTTTGACACACCCTTTATTCGGCTACGCCTCTCGTTCGTGGTTTAGATGGAAAGATGTTTACATTTCTGTGGTGAAGATACGTCTAGGCGTTGTGGTTTTTTATTCAGTTTTTATTTTTATTATAGATTTCACCTGTATTACGGATGTGAGTAACATAACAATTTAGAAGACAATCGTTCAGAGACTTATTTATATGAAATATATGATCACATTTTATTTTCAATAGTTTTTCATTGCGCGTAATACTATTATTATATGAATACTTTGTACATAAATCTGATATTTTACTGATAATGCCACGATTGACAATATACAAACATTTTTTTTAACAAGTTATATAAAACTTTTTACTAAATTAAACAGATTTTCAATAATAAATTTTATTTTAAAGTATATAATCTGGTGTGGCACCCACACGACTTTTTCTTACCCTACATTTAAATTTTATACAGACAGATTCAGATTGAGGAATAAAATATCAAGTACTGTATAAAATTCTATAGTAAAAAGAATTTAAGCTAGCTTTACGAATTATTTAATTTGACAAATAATTTTCTGTGGGAAGGGCGGAGGGGTGTACCACCTTTCTCAACCCACATTTGAAACTAATATCTACATTTCTATAGAATTCACGACTAATATTAAATTTAAAATTATGTTCAACAATAACTTTCAATCACATTTATTGACAACTTTAACCCGTATCACTCGTTGAAACTTATCAATATTGATCAAACTGTTCAAGTATGAATTTTATATGAACTTTAAAATATAACACTTGAGTTCCCTGCCGGTATTTAGTTTTTAAAGTTACACTGATAACAGACTCACAAAGAACAACTGTTAAAAAATGTTTAATTATTCACGGAACCGCAAAATACGTAGTTATTAAAAAAAAAAACAAGACTTCAAATTAAACTAAATATTTTATTTACTCTTTAGGTATGGAGAATTAATTTACATTCCTGAGCAAAATAAGTTGTATTAATATTGAAGTCTAGGAATTGAATGAAACAAATATTTTTAACGACATAAGCAAGTTGATTTTATAACTGAAGAAACTAGAACAATTTAAAGTTTGCAAGAAATGGGAGTCAAATGTTTATGAAATTATTTATACACGACGAAATCACACTATTATTTTCAAAGATTTTGCGCTCTTATTTTCGCGCCTAACATAAAAGCGCAGCTGAAAGTATGGTACCTGAACATGAACACTGTTTCTATGCGTTCTTTTAGAATTACAGTAACTGGATATCAAGCTGTGTATCGATATTAATAAAATCAGAATTTTGTCTGTAAATTTATCAGAATTTAAAAAAAAAAATGCGATATCTTCACGTTCCACACACCATAAAAGTCGAAAATTACTTCAGAAAATTTTGTCTGTGTGTGTGTCATCGTGTCTGTATGTCTGTAACGCTATTATTGTCCGGGTATCACGTGAGAATGGCTGGACGGAATTCAACGGCGCTTGGCAGAAATTTAGGCTTTTACCCAACTAAAATCTGCCAACTTTTTCGAAATTCCCTCCCCAGTTCTCGCCGGGATGGGGGGAACAAAAGTCAAAACATATTTGTAAGCATAATACCGCTCCAAATTACTTCACTGTAAAGAAATTGCACATATAAACAATAGTCATGAGTATAAAAAAAACGTTATCTGCAATTTAGGAATTTTAGATTATTAACCCTTTCAGTCGCAGTGTTCCCGCTGATGGAACACCTTATTTTAATTCTCAAGTGCAAAAACTCATCCCGGAAACTTTTTAGCAAAAATTTACGTTTATAACATACTAGCTGACCCGTCCGGCTTCGCACTGATGAACAAATTTTAGTTAAAGATGGATTGATATGTAAAAAATCAAGAAATATATCAGTTTATATGTTATAGTCAGGCAATATTATTAACTGGAAAGTCAAAATATAATTTTACAATTATTTTTTTTAATTAGTTGTTAAATGTTGGCAATTTTTACTTAATGCTATTTATTTATTTATTTATTTATTTCATAAAAAGAAACATTTCTTTACTCATGAATAAAAAATATTGAAAAATAAACCTATGACATGAAAATGTTTTTGATAAAATTGACGTCATAATAGCTTTAATTATTATTTATTTTTTTCATTTCGCAAATATATTTAATTTTTTCCATAATTGATTATTATTTTAATAATGTATATTAAAGGAGAAATCAATAATATGAAACAATATTCGTACAATATATAGTATTACAGAATCTGGTGTGAAACAACCACACGACTTCCATTACCTTACACGTAATATATACAATTTTTTGGAGATATTACTTGCATTTTTTGAGATTTTCGAGTAAGAGAAACTTGATACACGTATAAAGACACATACAACAGAGTTTGCATAGCGAGTTAAAAAATAAGGGGAAAAAAATAGATAGTTATTTTTTGAAACACGAATTTCCGAGATCTAAAACTGAACTACCTAATCAGGATGACCGTTAATATTCCTGTAATAAGCACGTAATACTTGAGAAAGGTTATCTAAATTGGATTAAAGAAAAAATTTTCAAGAATACGTTAGAGCCGTTTTTGAGATACCAACTTTTACCAAAACTTAACATACTCAATTATTGACCTAAAAACAATAATTACATACATAAGGATATTTAATAGGAAGTTAACATGGCGAGTTTGAAAAAAATCCGTACAGGCGTTTTTAAAGGAACGCACTTGCGAAGTCTGAAATTGACCTGTTTATATAGGACGCCTATCAATTTTCCTGAACTAAGCAACTTTTCAATCGAAAGGGCATCTAATATATTATTTATATAGCAACTTTGAAGAAAATCATTAGAGGTGTTTTTGAATATGGGCTTAGGGTCCCATTTCTGGTTTTCGATGACCCAATTCCGGTTTTTCAATTTTCACGAAAATTTGGAAAATTTATCTGTACACCAGACCTGAATCACTTGTGAAGTTTAGTAGTTCTATTTTTATTAGTTTTGGAGATATGACAGCCAGAAGATTACACACACACGTGCACATATACACACACACTGACCAATTTAATTTATTGCCAAAACCTATACAATACTTCCACTACCTACGGTAGTAGGGTAATTGAAGTAAACACATACATCTCGTATTTATTACGATAATATACAGATTTTCGTATTACGTTTTCGATCGCCAAATACAAAAATCGCCAATGACGATAGATATCAAATCTATGCTTTGTTTTCAATTAAAATATTGAAAATTTTAATTAAAATATTATTTTACCAAAATTTATTATAGCTTCTAGCACTTAGAGAGAGACAGTGTAACTTTTGATTATTGAAAGAAAAAAAAAAAAAAAAGCAATCGGCTTTTTAGTTCTAGCGATCGTTCTCTACATATGCATATAAACCTTTCTTTTTTTTATATTAATATAGCTATAGAGCATAGGTATATTAAATAGGTTTCCAATCAACATAATGTAACTCAAATAATTAAATGCTATTTACATTTCAGTAATGGCTGTATGCGCTATGTATATTGAGCTACTTGCCATATCTGTTAGTTCCTAAAAATAGTCGCCAAATAAATTTAAACATCTCAATACGCAAGCGAAGTATGAAATCACTGACCGCCCGTGGATGCAAGAAAAAGATTTTCCATGTTAATCGCTCATTGGATTTTTTTTTTTTTTTTTTTTAATTAAAATTCTAGAAGAATTATTTCCCGATTTTAATTCTCATATTTGGGTATAGATATGTATTAGTTATTGTATGCATGCGTTAGATTGAGTTATTTTGCTGTCAAATTGACAAAATTTTAATTTTAAATTTCAAAACTGTCACCCTTGGCGTTTTTTGTATTTGGCGATCAAGAACGTAATACGAAAATATACATGCCAGATGTATATTTTCGTAATATGTATTGTACGAAATATTGTTTCATATTATTCGTTACACTCTTAATGTAAGTTTTTAAAATAACCATGATTTTTGAAAGGAATTAAATTATATTCGCCAGGTAATTTGGCGATATTTTTTTTTCTGCCAAGGATGACGGATATCAAATCTATTCCGCTGCAACATATTAGTATATTATATCAGATACTTTATTTAGACATTTGAAAACAAATTTGACTTCAAATTATGATAGAATATTTATCCTTTCCCTTTTAATTAGTTTATTAGTTGGATGTTTATTGTGTAAATATCATCCTTTGAAATGAAATGTTTATGTTTTCAATCGAATATGGAAATTTGCCATTTTTTTTTTCTAGAGTTTTGAAATTTAAAATTCCAATTTTATCAATTTTACAACAAAAACAATTTAATCTAACGGATGCACATGATAACTAATACATATCTATATCCAAATATGGGGATTAAAATGGGGAAATAATTTTCCTCGATCTTTATTATTTTTTTACAAAAAATCCAGTTCACATTTTATATTATTGTTCGCGTGAAAATATATTTTATTATATGTCTAAAAATAAATTAATTCGTAAATCTTTTTGCAACAATTATAAATTAAAATAAATAATATTATAAAATAGAATTTCTTATTTTATTTTATTTATTTATTTATTTTTAAATTCCAATTTCGTTTACACACATCAGTTTAAACCACGGAGTAATAAAGACTCCGTGGTTTAAACATTGATGCTTAGATATCATATCATATCATATCAAATTAAATTATTAGAAAAATAAACACTTTTAATTCTATAATGACGTCAGATTTAACGTGTAAGTTTAACAATTAAAAAAGCTTTATATGAATTTCAATTTAATGCAAGTGCAAATATAATTCTTTTCTTTTCACGTCAAGATATTTTAAAAACGAAATGAATATGTAAATGTTTCTTTTATGTTGGCAGCAGCTAATTTTTTTAATATTTCATTATTTCCATTTCTATTACGGCCTCTATGGGGATTTTAATTAAAATGCTCAGATTTTAAACTAAAATTTATTTTATCAAAATTAAATATAGCCTATAACAATATGGCATACTGTAGCTTTCGGACAGTGAAAGAAGTTTATAATCGGTTCAGTAGTTTCAGAGATTACCCTCCACAAACAAACAATTTTTTGCGCTTTATATAATGATATAGATTAGAAAAGGCCCTTTTTTTTTACCTGAAAATTTAAAATTTCTTTTATTTAAATTTTGTTCGTAAATTCCGGAGGCGAGAAATTTCGCAATTTCCGAATTTTTTAAAGAACTCTACAAAAAACGGAACAAAGATGTTAAAAAAAGCTACGAAACTTCATTAGAAAATTTCCAAAAACACATTTTCCCCCCCTAATTTCCGATATTTTTGTGAGGAGGGGTTACGAAGGGTCAAAATCGAGACAACCCTTTTAGCGCTAAATTCCTCCTGAGAAATCTATGGAAGCTGCGGTCACGAATTTCGGTGCTGGGATTATATGTATGTATCCGACACCTAAAGTAATTGAATAAATAAAACATTGCGATTTAGGAAATTTCGATTTTTAAGGGGAGGGAAGAGGGAAATCAATTTTTGGCGGGAAATTGTGCAAATTCCAGATTTTTAGTAAAATTTTAACAAAAATGGTAAAAAGATGTTGAAAACAGCCATGGGTCTTCTTTAGGACATTTTCAAAACACGCTTTTTTTGTGATTTGCCTTTCTTTTTTATTTTTAGGGGGGGGGGGGATAGGTATGTGTTACAAAGGGCAAATTCGAGGCACCACTTTTAGCGCTAAATTTGTCCTGAGAAATTTATGAGAGCTGTGGTCAGGATCAGAAAGTTTCATGCTTGGATTGCTTATATATGTATCCGACCCCTAAAGTAACGGAATATATCGAAATATCCCCCCTTTCACCCTGGGGGATAGGAAGCAGAAAAAAAAAAGTTTGTAAGCATAACTCGGCCCCAAATTACTTCACGCTGAAGAAATTGCGCATGAGAAAACTAGATTTGAGTATAAATAAAACATTATGTACGATTTTGGAATTCTTGACAGGAGGAAGGAAAGAAATCGTTTTTTGGGGGGAAATTTCAGAAATCCCGGACTTTTTAGTAGAGCTCTACTAAAATGGTACAAATGTATTGAAAAAAGCTATCTGTCTTATTTAGGATATTTCCAAAAACATTTTCTTTCTTTCTTTTGTGTGTGTGTGTGTGAGATTTTCGATTTTTTTTTTTTTTTTTTTTTTTTTGGGGGGGGGGGGCGTTACGACGGAGCTAATTCGAGACCCTCCCTTTTAGCGCTAAATTTGTCTTGGGAAATCCACGGGATTAATGGTCGCTAAATTTGGCGCGTAAATTTTTTATATGTATCCGACATTATTATAACGGGATTTTACAAAATTCCACCTTTACCCTACCACTCGGGGGGGGGGGGGGACAAAAAATACGTGTGAAATCTCGTTTTTCCTTTTGAATTCGCTTTAAATTATCTTGGGGGGGGGGACTTGTACAAAACAACTGCACGACTTCCATTACCCACAATTACACATATTACATGCATTCTTTGGAATTTTCCAGTAAGAGAAATTTGATACACGTATAAAGACATATAAAATAGAGTTTACATAGCGAGTTATGAGAAAGAGTATTTAAAATGGATCAATGAAACAATTTTCCAGAAAATCGTTAGAGCCGTTTTTGAGAACCAACTTTTACCAAAACTTGATATTCTAGATTATTGACTGGAAAACAATAATTACATACAAAAGGATATTTAAAAGCGAGTTAATATGGCGAGTTTGAAAAAAATCCGTACAGCCGTTTTTAAAGGAACGTACTTGCGAGACTTTAAATTGAGCTATTTATACAAGACGCCTATCAATTTTCCAAACCTAACCAACTATATCTGTCGAAAGAACATCTAGTAGAGTGTTTATGTAGCAATTTTGAAGTAAATCGTTAGAGCTGTTTTTGAGATACGGACTTACGCTCCCATTTCCATTTTACGATGGCCCACTTCTGTTTTTAAAATTTTTACTAAAATTTGTAAATTTTATATGTACACCAGACCTGTTCCGGCTGTGAAGTTTCGTTGTTCTATCTTTATTAATTTTGGAGATATGATAGCCAGAAGATTCCACATATACATACACACTGACCAATTGCCCAAAACTACATTTTTGGACACAGGAGGACTTAAAACGTGTAAATCAGGTGAAAACTCGATATCGAATTTTTGGACAGAATACAATACAGAATACAAATTACCTACGGTAGTAGAGTAATGGAAGTAAAAAGAGATATCCGTAAAATTTTTGCTTTGAAATATAGCTAATACAAATACTTAAAAACTAATTTCTGGAATTTTAAAAATTCAGCCGCACTGGGGGGAGGAGGTGGGTCATAACGTAATTTCAAATAATCCTTTATATATGTATATATATATATATATATATATGAGACTTTTGCTCTAAAATATAGCTCACACAAATGCCTAAAACTAATTTCTAGAATTTTAGAAATTCGTCCTAGGTGGGCCGGGAAGGGGGCGGGGAGGCGGAGGGACAAAAAAAAAAAAAAAAAAGGAGTTAGATTGTTCAAAATCGGTACATAGAGGTTTTTGATAACTACAAATCGATTGCGGATAGTTTCGAATTTGTAGAATTATTAGGATAGAGGGGTAAAAATATAGAAATAAGATTTAGAGCGTTGAAAATTAGTATTATTAGGTTTTAAGGCCCTATAATTCGATTGCGGATATTTACAAAAGTGTAGAATTATTACGAGGGGCGGAAAGGGTGAGCGCAGGGGCAAAAATAAAGAAACTAGGTAGAATGTTGGAATTTAGTATTATTAGGTTAAAAGCCTGAGAAAACGATTGCGGATATTTTTGAAAGTGTATAGATAGATTTTAGAGGCCTGCAAGTCGAATGAGGATATTTTCGAAAGTGTAAATAAGCTATTAGGAGAGGCGAGAAGGGGGTGACGGAGGGGAAAAAATAGTTAGATATCGTTCAAAATTGGTACATAGAGGTTTTTGATACTTACAAGTCGATTTTCAAATCTGTAAACTTTTTAGGAGAGCCGGGAAGGGAAGGGCGAAGGACAAAACAATAGAAATAGATTTAAACCGTACAAAATTGGTACGTGTTGGTTTTGGGGACCTACAAATCGATTACATTTCCTGAAGAGAAGAGAAAAAGTATTAGGATAGACGGGAAGGAGGGAGGGGGTGGGGGCGAAGGAGCAAAAATATAGAAATTAGAATTTAAACGTTCAAAAATAGTATTATTAGGTTTTAAGGTTCGATATATCGATTGCGGATATTTACGAAAGTGTAGAATTATTATGAGGGGCGGGAAGGACCAGCGCAGGGGCAAAAATAAGAAATTAGATAGAACGTTGGGATTTAGTATTATTAGGTTTAAAAGCCTGATAAAACGATTGTGGATATTTTTGAAAGTGTAAAACAATTAAGAGGCTCGGGAACGGTGGGCGAATATGCGCGTTGTGTGCAGGTTTGTACGCTGTCGCAGTCAGTGGGGACCCGGATTGATTACTCTACCGATGACAGAAGATTTTTTTTTTCGTATTTTATATCTATGTTTTTCCCTTACGATAATATGGATATCTGCCACTTTGGTGAAAATAGCGGATGAAGTTCATTAATAAATTTTATTGAGACATTTTTTGGTTTATGTATACATTAAAATTCAAACAAATTCGGAATATGCTTTTTACAATTCGAATTTGAAAATTTTTTGAAAGCAGAATGTCGCTGCAACTAGGTTAAGAAATTCATCCAAGATCTTCATAAAATAAGTTAAGAAACTGTCCAAATTTGGTTCGATTTGGAGTATTATTTCGGAAGTTATCTTGATTTTAAATTTTCATGTGATGCCGTGATGGTAGCCTGATTTCAAATGGCCCTGCTTAACTTAAGATATCCACCACTTTATTAAAAATGGCAGATAAAGTTCATTAATAAAGTTCATTGAGACACTTTTATGGTCTATGTATACATCCAAATAGAAACAAATTCTGAATACGCTTTTTACAATTTAAATTTGAAATTTTCAAGTGGACTTCGCTTGAAAACAAAATGACGGAGCAACTTGAACAAACTCACACAAGTTATTTATCAGATAAGTTCACTGTCCAAGTTTGGTTCGATTTGGAGTATTATTTGGAAGTTATCATGATTTTAAATTTTCAAGTGGTATCTTGATTTCAAGTGGCCCCGCTTAACTTAAGATACCCGCCATTTTAATAAAAAGGGCGGATAAAGTTCATTAATAAAGTTCATCGAAACCCTTATGTTATGTATATTTACATTAAAATACAAAAAATCTGGCTTTAAATACACTTTTCACAATGTGGGTTTGAAATTCTCAAGTGGCCGCCACTTGAAAACAAAATGTCAGAGCAATTTGGTTACCGTACTCATCCAAGATATTTATAAGATCAGTTAGCAATGCAAATTTGGTTCGATTTGGAGTATTATTTCGAGAGTTATCGTAATGACAAATTTCATTATAGATAGACAGATAAATATATAGATAAACGAAGTGGTTGCAATAGGTCGATTTCTAAAAAAAATCAACTTAAAAAGTTTTTTTTTTCCTAAAAAAAACTCTGGTTTTTTGCCTACCCTTCGAAAAAAAGCATTTAGATGATATTGTGATCACTCACATACATACACATACATCATCATCATCATCATCATGAAAATACTAAAAATTAACTCATATGGGACCTCAAAACATGTAGATACGCCAACATCGCAAAGTCAGAATTTTGTCACGATTACAATGATTTCCTTACGTATGTATTTTCGGAAAGCAAAAAATTGCATGAAAGGTACGTGAATTATTTAATTTCATCATGCTTAATAACTAATTTTTAAAAGATATATGTGTCTATGAGAGAGGAAATGACAATGTAGTTGTAAACAATGGAGGGAAAAAGTGGAGGATTGAAATTCAAGATATAAAATATACCTTTACATCCACCCTTAGAAAAATACAAATATTTCATTTATTAAATATTGTAAATTTTGCTTATTCCATGTCTATTTTGAAAAATTCAAATTGATTATACAAACATATTAATAAAATATCTGGTGTGAAACAACCACACGGCTTCCATTACAAACTATTACACATATTATATGCATTTTTTGGAGATAATATGATCACAAGATATAAAAGTGACCTAAAGAAGTAGAAACCTAACATTTTTCTGGTAAGATAAACTTTATACACATGTAGAGACATATAAAACGAAGCTTACATAAAGCGAGGTAAAAAATTAGAAATATATATATATATATATATATATATATATATATATATATATATATGTATATATATATGTAGTAGAGTTATTTTTTGAAACACCAATTTTCGAGATCTACCTAAGCTTCTGACCTACCTAAATGATGGGCAAAATCAGCCATTTTGTTAAAAACAAAATAATAAAGATACAAAAGGGCATTATTTAAAAGGAAAAAGAATATAAAAATACAAAAGCAGTTTTACTGAAGACTACAAAGCTGTTTTATTGCCTTTTAAAAGGCTAAGACAGAAATTTGTGCCTTGACTGTGCCATATCATCTGGTAAATCTGGTGAGAAGTTTTCTTGTTACTTGGTCAGTAAACATTCATTTTATTTTGCAAAAACGCATTTCTAGATACATGTTTTCTAAGTACTCATCTTTAGCACCATTGATGCAAAATCAAAGATCATTGTTATATCATTTATATTGTATTGTAAAATCATAGAATAATCAATTTAATTAGTATTCAAAATTTGGATATTTAATAAAGAAATTAATTAAAATTATATGAATCTAGTATTATTTGAGAGTAAATTTATTTATTAATAACCATATTATTTTTCAGATTAATGTTTGCTTTTTTAATTAGGATTAATTTTAGGGCATTTCACAACGCATGCCCGAATATCGAATTGATATTCAAAGTGTACGACCATGAAGCTGTCACTTTAGAGCCACGAAAAGGAGGGTAGTCTGATTTTGGTTAATATCCGCCCAACACTAAACAGGGTAGCTGTTAATTTTCCTCTAATAATTACGTGATACACAAGAAAGAAATGGATTCATATAACAATTTTCAAGAAAATCGATAGAGCAGTTTTTGAGAAACCAACTTTTACCAAAACTCAATCATTGACAGGAAAACAATAATTACATACAAAAGCATATTTAAAAGTGAGTTAATATGACGAGTTTGAAAAAAAATCCGTACAGCTGGTTTTTAAGGAACGCGCATCCGAAACCTGAAATTGAGCTATTTATACAGAACGCGTATCAATTTTTCTGAACTAACCAGCTATATCATTCGAAAGGATATCTAATAGAGTGTTTATGTAACAAATTTGAAGAAAATCGTTCGAGCCTTTTTGAGATACGGACTTATGGTCCCACTTACGGTTTCCGATGTCCCACTTCCGGTTTTTCAATTTTCTCCAAAATATGGAAAATTCATCTGAACACCAAACTTGTTTCAATTCTAAAGTTTCGTAGTTCTATCTTTATTAGTCTCCGATACATAATAGCCAGAAGATCCCCCCCCCCCCCCCACACACACACACACTGACCAATTGCCAAAAACCACTTTTTTGGACTCAGAGGACCTTAAAACGTGTAAATCAGGTGAAATCTCGATATCGAATTTTCAGACCGAATACAAATACTTCCATTACATACTGTAGTAGGGTAATGGAAGTAAAAAATGGTTTTTTTTTTTTTTTTTTTTTTTTTTTTTTATAAATTGAAAGAATAATAATTTTTAATTTACTACTCGCAAATAATTAATAGTGAATAAAATTGGAAAATCGGAAGTGGGACATCTGAAACCGGAAGTGAGGCCATAAGTCCATATCTCAAAAAAGCTCTAACGATTTTCTTTAAAATTGCTGTATAAAAACTCTATTAGATATCCTTTCGAAGGATATAGTTGGTTAGTTCAGGAAAATTGATAGGCGTCCTGTACAAATAGCTGAATTTCAGGTCCTGCAAATGCTTCCTGTCAAAACGGCTGTATTATTTTTTTTTCAAACTTGCCATATTGACCCTCTTTTAAATATCCTTTTACATATAATTGTTGTTTTCTGGCCAACAATTAATTTTGTGAAGCTTTGGTAAAAATCGGTATCTCAAAAACGGCTCTAACGATTTTCTTGTAAATTGTTACATAAACCCATTTTAGATATCCTTTCTCATGCTTTACTTGGTTACCACAGGAAAATTAATAGTCATCCTGATCAGACAGATCAGTTTTACATCTCGAAACTTGGTGTTTCAAATAAATAAACTCTACCAATTTTCATCCCCTTTCTTTTTCTTAAAAAAAAAAAAAAAAAAATCGCTGTGCAAACTCTGTTTTATGTTTTGACACGTGTATTAATTTTCCCTTACCGGAAAATTTTTAGGTGTCTATTTCATTAGGACAATATCATGTCTTCTGATAACATTATCTTCAAAAATGCATATAATACGTGTAATAGTGGGTAATGGAAGTCGTGTGGTTTCACACCAGATTTTTAAATAAATGTAGGCACTATAATTCAACGCTATTTATATATTATACTACTTATAAAAAATTTGACTTGTATAAAGAAACACGTATATAAATAACAACACAAGTACACTTTCTTTAGAAAACAGAGCACGAGGACTTGTGCGACCGCACCTGTCCGTGATCTTCGAAATACGATCCCGAAGGTCACGACCTGTCGCACACTCTGACCCTGTCCAGCTCTGCCTTCAGTAGTCTGAGCTCCAGAGTGCAGATAACCCATCTCTATATTAGTCCAGTCAAAATAGGAAAAATAGAAGAAAAAAATCGTGTAATTTTTAAATTTTGCATACTCATAGCCGAGGGGGTCCTGAACAACATACTAAAAGTCCCCGCCCGTGAGGGGTGAGCGGGGGGCAGGGGGGCATTTAAGGGGGGCAATTTTCAGTTTTTATTAAATATCTTAAAAACTATCGCATTTAGAGAAAAAATGTCAATTACAAAATTAATCTACGTAAAATTTCCTACAAAAATGTATATTACATTTTGTTTGTACGATCATTAGTTTAGAAGATATAGGGATGAAATAACACATTTTCTTGAAAAATTCTTTTTTGCAATTGTAAAATCAACTAAAGTGTGCAATTAAAAGGGTTTTTGTCAAATATTTTCTAATGTAAAAAACAAATATATACATAGGGAATATGCAAGGATAATATAGCATGTTTTGTAAGTTTTAAATAATTTTAAGGCTAGCAGGCGCAAGTGGCGGTTTGAGTAAAAATTTAGATAACGAAGACCCAAAACCGATCAACATTAAAAAAAAAAAAAAAAAAAAAAAAAAAAAAAAAAAAAAAATCGGGTAGCTTAGAATATGAGCACAGTTATAAAGTTAAGTGCCCTGAATAACATACTAAAAGTCCCTAGCCATGAGGGGGGCATTTAAAGGGGGCACATTTCAGTTTTTATTAAGTATCTTGAAAACTATCGCATTTATAGAAAAAAAAATCTCAATTGCAAAATTAATCTACGTGAAATTTCCTGAAAAAATTGTATATTCTATTTTGTTTGTATGATCAATAGTTTAGAAGATATAGGGGAACGAAATAACATTTTCTTGAATTTTTTTTTTTTTTTTTTTTTTTTTTTTTTTTTTGCAATAGTAAAGTCAACTAAATTGTGGAATTAAAAGGGTTCTGATAAAATATTTTCTAATAAACAAAACAAATATATGCATAGGGAATATGTAAGGATAATACAGCATGTTTTGTACGTTTTAAATAATTTAAAGGTTAGTAGGCGCAAGTGGTGTTTAGGTAAAAATCCAGATAACGAAGACCCAAAACCGATCAACATTTAAAAAAATCTTACAGCTTTGAGATTTTTTTTCTCTAAATGCGATAGTTTTCAAGATACTTAATAAAAACTGAAATGTGCCCCCTTTAAATGCCCCTCCCCCCATGGTTAGGGATTTTTAGTATGTTATTCAGGGCACTTAACTTAATAACTGTGCTCAATTTCTAAACTACACGATTTTTTTCTCTATTTTTCCTATTTTGACTGGACTTATCCAGATTTTTACTCAAACCACCACTTGCGCCTACTAGCCTTAAAATTATTTAAAACTTACAAAACATGCTGTATTATTCTTGCATATTCCCTATGTATATATTTGTTTTTTACATTAGAAAATATTTGACAAGAACCCTTTTAATTGCACTCTTTAGTTGATTTTACTATCGCAAAAAAGAATTTTTCAAGAAAATGTGTTATTTCATCTCCCTATATCTTCTAAACTAATGATCGTACAAACAAAATGTAATATACATTTTTGTAGGACATTTTACGTAGATTAATTTTGTAATTGACATTTTTTCTCTAAATGCGATAGCTTTTAAGATATGTAATAAAAACTGAAAATTGCCCTCCTTAAATGCCCCCCTGCCACCCGCTCACCCCTCACGGGCGGGGACTTTTAGTATGTTGTTCAGGACCCTCTCGGCTATGAGTGTGCAAAACTTCAAAACTACACGATTTTTTTTTTTCTATTTTTCCTATTTTGACTGGACTTATCCAGATTTTTACTCAAACCGCCACTTGCACCTACTAGCCTTAAAATTATTTAAAACTTACAAAACGTGCTGTATTATCTTTGCATATTCCCTATGTATATATTTGTTTTTTACATTAGAAAATAGTTGACAAGAACCCTTTTAATTGCACACTTTAGTTGATTTTACTATTGCAAAAAAGAATTTTCAAGAAAATGTGTTATTTCATCTCCCTATATCTTCTAAACTAATGATCGTACAAACAAAATGTAATATACATTTTTGTAGGAAATTTTACGTAGATTAATTTTGTAATTGACATTTTTTTCTCTAAATGCGATAGTTTTTACGATATTTAATAAAAACTGAAAATTGCCCCCTTAAATGCCCCCCTGCGCCCCGCTCACCCCCCACGAGCGGGGACTTTTAGTATGTTGTTCAGGACCCTCTCGGCTATGAGTATGTAAAATTTCAAAACTACACGATTTTTTTCCTCTATTCGTCAAATTTTGGCCTTCGTTGCCTGGACTATACATCAGTAATGTTATAATGTTATATATCTTTGTTATATTTTAGTTAAATTAATTATATCAAACTGCAAGTTTAATTATAAAGAATATTTACTTTTTTTTAAATTTCATTGTTACAGAATTCGCCGATACAACTACTGAAAGCCTAAAACGGGCTGAATATAGAATAAAATACTTCGTCGGGTCGGGCTACGTTATTAAAATACATATAAATAGATAAGAATAAATGTAGAAAGTTGTTTGATGTCAGGTGAAAATGACAAAGAAAAAAAAAAGTAACACAAAAATAAGAAAAGAAAGAAATAGTCAAAACAAAACAAAGCTTGAGCGAAACCGCAAGTAAGGAGGTAGCTGATTTTTGATTTATTCATCCAAAAAGTCAACGATTCGTCAGTGAGTCAGTCAATCTTCTCAAATTAGTTAACACCTCCTGTCAAAACCACGTGGGACACTTTTTATCTGTTTTCAGCCGACTTCGGAATTTTTTCCAAGTGAAGAGGGCCGTTAAGTGTATTTGTGTCATTTTGAAACTTTCATCCTCTTTCGACAGATAAAATGTCAGACGTGTAAAGATAAAATTTAATTTGCAATTAAAATGTAAATCTTTTGTTTATTGACCAAAATGGATGAAATTTGAACTGCAAGTTTGTTTTGTGGTGTTAAGATTGTATACTAATTGAAATGTGCGAATTTTGAAAAATTGAAGAAAATAGAATATTGCAGTTTTTAATCAAAGTACGGGTACAGTATTTTCAAATGAATCACTAAAATTAATGAATCACTAACAGTAACTTTTAGTGTCAAGAAAAGAAAAAAAAAAAAATCATTTCTGATTGGGTAAAAAGTCCGCCCGGGTCCCCACTGCTTTCGGCAGCGCTGCCCTGTGCGCGTATTCCTTCCCTGACCCTTCGTGCCCCCCCCTCAAAAAAAAATTCTGATCGGATAAAAACTCACACCGGGTCCCCACTGCCTTCGGCAGCGCAGACCCATGCGCGGTGCGCGCGCACGTGTGAGAGTATACGTGCACTGCGCGCACATATTCCTTCTCAAATCAAATTTTTATTCTTAAGAAAAGAAAATTAAAAAAATCATTTATCATCGGGTACAAAGTCGGACCGGGTCCTCACTGTCTACGGCAGCGCAGTCCCGTACGCGCTGCGCGCGTATTCCTTCTCTAATCCTTCGTGCCTCCTAAAAAAATCATTTCTGATCGGGTAAAAACTCACACCGTGTCCCCACTGCGTTCGGCAGCGCAGACCCATGCGCGCTGCCCGCGCACGTGTGAAGGTATACGCGCGCTACGCGCACATATTCCTTCTCAAATCAAATTTTTATTCTTAAGAAAAGAAAATGAAAAAAAATAATCATTTCTCATCGGTTAAAAAGTCGGACCGGGTCCCCACTGACTTCGGCAGTGCTGACCCGTGCGCGCGGTACACGCATATATCTTCTCCACCCTTTCAGCCCTTCCTAATTAACCTACATATACCAATTTTGAACGGTCTAACCGAATTACCTGAGATGCAAAAAAAAACCTAATCAGAACACCTCAAAACGTGTAAATCTGGTGAAAACTTTCGATAATATAAAAAAAACTTTAAAATATCTTTCGAAAGATGTATTAAAAATAATTTAATCATAATTAGAAATTGAAATATTAAAATTTGAAAATATTACAGCGCCATCTGGCGGTACAAATTTCTGTAATCTACTACTCGATTCCAAATCAACAAAGCTATCTAATGATGTATTACTTATGAAGTTATTTTAATTAGTAGCTGAGATACAAAAGAAAACCGATTCACGAGGCCTCAAAACGTGTAAATGAAGCGAAATCTTGAATCCCACTTTCGATAATATAAAAGTACTTTAAAATATCTTTCGAATGATGTATTAAAAATAATTTAATCGTAGTTAGAATTTGAAATACGCGTATCAGAATAAAATTTAATTTGCAATTAAATTGTACATTTTTTATTTATTCTGGAAACCCGGTGAAATTTTAACTGCAACTTCGTCTTGTGATGTTAAAAGTGTGTAGCATGTTTGAAATAATTTTGAAGAAAATTGAAGTATTTTGAAATTTGCAATTTTTATTTCCAGTACAAAGTCAGTAAAGCAGGAAGTAAAATCTATTTATTCTTTCGCCCGGCGCCATGGTAACCGAAATACGTCTAGAAGGAAATTAATAAAACTCTTGTGATTTGTTGCCACCTTTTTTCATACTTTAGTTAATTTTAAAAAATCTAATTGTCCGATCGATAATCCGTTTAAACCATCGGATTAAGAAAAAAAAGCCCTTTCCAATGGTATCTTATTCGTAACGATACGACTGATATTTCTAATTTATTTTCCACTTTTTCCGTAAAAATGTCACTCTTTAAGCATTTAATCATAAATTCTGGGTCATTTTTCAGTAGATATGGGTCGACGTTTTAATTAATATCTCTGCTAATTAGGGTCGCATCGCTTAGCGAATTATCGCGATGTCGATATGAAGAAATTCTGCGTCTGTCGACACCGGTTTCGAGGCGCTGCGACCATTAGCGCCGGAGCTTTAGCGGTCACAAGGCATTTCTCACAGACAGACAGACAGACAGACAGACAGACAGACAGATGCGCACAGATTTTAATAATATAAGGAGATTATGGGAGTAAAGAGTTGAAAATGGTATCATTCGGAAGACATGATTAGTCAGATTTGCAGAATAGAAAAAATGTTTTATTGCGATGTCAAAGAGGTATTTAAAAGTACTCTTATTTTTAAGCATTTTTCCCTTTTTACAATCCGCTCCCCCCTTTTTTTTCTATTAAAAAATACCTAATGTAGAAAATTGTTAAATTTGGCAATTTCTGAAAACGCAAATAAAACCATAGACACAGTAATTTGTATAGATGTAGCATCACTGTACTCTCGACTACAGAGAAAACATCTAATCTATTAGATGGATGGTTGGATGGTTGGGTTTTACGTCGCACTAGTGCTGCGCAGATGGGCAATTGGCGACGGTCTGGGACACACCCCTAGGGATGGTCCGGAGACATGCCATCACAATTTTGATCCTCCACGGAAGGGATGGCTCTCCCGCTTCGGTGACCCCCAGAGGTATAATTTTGATGGGAACATGGAGGACATTGCGGCCACGACAGATTTTACGTGCACCAGCCACCATTAATGTACACGACGGTCTTTGGCCGGCTCGAGTACCGAACCCGCAATCTTCCAATTACGAGGCCGGCGTTCTACCGACTGGGCTACCGCGGCCCTCTAATCTATTAGAATGGTATAAATTTAAGTGTACGAGTGTTAGATCGAAAGCTTATACTGTTGAAAATATACGCAAAATTATTTATTTGATATCTAATGTCTTTTTTTTTTTTTTTGTGTGTGTGTGTGTCATTTATATCAGCTCTAATTTAAAGACATATTTTTAAACTAAAATATAATGCATTCCAATTAACTGAAATTGACTACTTATTATTTATTACTATATCTTCTGCATATAAAAGAAGAAAGTATAAGATTTAAAAGAAACTTTTTTTTTTCAGCTTTTCGATGAATTTGCACGTTTTGAGATTTCCTTGCATTTCATTTAACTGAAAGTGACTACTTATGTTTTTAAAGGTGGGCATTTTACCGACTTCTGCATGCATAAGTGGAAAGTTGATGTTACAGAAAAAAATTCGATTTCTGGTTTTCCACGAATTTACACGTTTTGAGAGTTCCCGAATTCAGTTCGACCATTTTGGAAGATAGCTGTCTTTTTTAGTTCAAATTATGTACTCTATGAACCAATGGAATTCATTTAACGAAATTTGATATTTGTTTGGACCTTGGTTTCGTCTGGTGCCAGTTAGCTTTTGAGCTATGTCATCCACCAGGCGGCGCCCCTACGTTGCGATTTCTTCTCTTTTTCGGAAAGGATCAACAAGTACATTTCACCAAACTTAGTGAAATATATCATATAAAATTATTTTGATTCAGTTTCAGTGCATATCGACAAACAATTGCCGCAGCTGTGTTGCAATTTAATTCCGTTTAGGAGAAGGCAATTTCTTTGCTTTGCAAAAAAGTGGTCGAGTTTCGACAACTAGGCGTTACTAGTATTTATAAATATTGTTGCGTACTTGGGGGTTCATAAGTTGTCCGAAAATGAGAGGCGAAACTTCCTAAAAAATACAGGTCTATAAACCAAGTATTAAGTTCAATTCCACCAGTAAACATAGCTTAAATAACCGCCGTTAACAAGGAATCCACACTGTGGATTCCTTGTTCACGGCGGTTATGATTGCGGTGGATTCCACTGTACAAACTGTATAGCAATTATACATAAAGCAAGTCTCATTCAAATAGGCTCAGAACTCCTTCAATAGCAATGCAAGCGTTTGGCGGAAATGGCTGACTCTGTTCTGAACATCCTTGTCTAAAAAAAACACTTCTGTTATACTTCTCTATCAAACCTAGATTGTTGGAGAAAAATCCAGAAAGTGGTCAAAGAATCACGTTAGAGCGTCTACCTTTGGTATATCGATAACAAGGATTTTCTCGCCAAAAGTCGCCAAAAAATTGCCAAGGACAAACACTCGCCAAATTTGGCGCCAAATCCATTACTTGCCTTATACGAGCTTTTTAATGCATCTTTAAGGGAAAATTAGACTGTTTTAACGCTAAAACAGCTAGAAATGCAGAAAATTAATATTTTATCGACTTTCTAAACCTTTTTGAAAGAAATTATACAAAAATAAATACAATTATTTACAATTTCGTAACAATACATAGGCACCAGAAATTCAATGCGTTTAAAAGCATATTAAAAAGAAAAAAAAAAGTATTTCTTGAATTTTTTCACAAACTTATGATAATCTTAAACTCGTAACTATAATACATATGCATTATTATTTTATGTTCATTTTCATTTGTATATGAAATATTTTAATCTCTTATTAAAATTAAAAGCTTTATGTATTTCAAAATTATCAATATTTTATCAAAGTATTTCATATGCAACATTTCACAATTGTATATTAAAAAATATAACGTATAGAAAAACTTTGTTAATTACAATTTTCAATAAAATTTAAATTTTCACTTCATTTAAAAATGACAAAACGCAAACTTTTTAAGTTTTTAAGTTAGATTATGGTCAGTTCATTGTTTCGCTAAATAAATTACTTTAACGTCTTATCTAATATGTAAATTCATAAAACAATATTACACAAACTAAAACCTTTTCATAACTTGAGTAACCGATGCGTATTTTTATAAAACTTTTCTAACTTTCCCTTTTAATAATTAATTAGAATCTTTTATTTTACATTTTAAAAATCATTATTTGATCCTCTGGCTTTTATGAAACTAGAAACAATTTTTAAAAAATGAGAAACTAGGCTATTTTTAAATATCATAAAAATCCATCTTTTGTTCTAAAAGTTTCTTTAAAATTAATGCCTTCAGGTTGAAGTATGAATGATTAATAATTAAGCCTCATGTATAATCTGTGTAACACTGTTCTTCTCTGACATGCATTGTTCACTTTGTAAGAGGATTACATTAATCCTTAAACAACTGTGAATCTTAGTACACATAATTCTTTCAGGCAGTATTATATTCGAACAATGTAGTTAATTATGGATAGCTATACTTGTTTATCTTTGCGATTATGAATCTGCAACGGAGATTAAGCAGACGGATTAATATTTCATAATTAATAGCATTAAAATTGTATTATTTTTATGAATTAACTGTAAAATATCAAGTAAAACTTTTGTTAAACATAAAAAAAATCAGTTATTTAATTAAAAGAATTATTTATTAAAGCAAAAAATAAATGTGATTATTTTTAACGAGTGTAATTTTAAACAAGGATGAAAGGAATTTTAAACATGTAATAAAAATCATGTCTTTGCATTTATTGTAAAATATTTTCCCCTTGTACTTACCATTAAGTTATACTTTTTTTTTCTTAAGTATTATTGAAGAAATTTGAGATTTTTCAAAAATATAATTGTATTTTTAATGATAAAATATGAATTAAATTGCGTTGTTCTATATTTCTACAGTCGGTAACAAAAGTCTCCGAACACTAGCAAAAAATCCTATATAAAAACAGTACACTTAATACAGTTTTGTTAAATGAATCCTTGTCGAATCCTATTCTTAGTTAATCTAAGAACATGATTAGACAAGGATTTATTTAGGAAATCTGTATTAAGTGTACTTTTTTATACAGAAATTTTTGCTAGTGTTCGGAGACTTTTGTTGTCTACTGTACAATGTTTTAAAATTGCACATGCACAGTATAGTGTACAAAACAATTTTTATAGTTAAAAAATAAAAATATTTATAACAAGCTCAAAATGTATTTCAGAGAACATTTTTGCGCCTTTGTAAACCAATCATTAATACTACCATTATCTATTTAAAATTCAATTTTGTGCATCTGAATAATTTATATTAAATGAATAATATTTTGAGCAATATACAGCCAAAGAAATAATATTCAAATACGTATTTATCATAGATCGTTATGTTTATGATTTTTTTTTTTTTTTTTTTTTTTTTTTTGTGAATCTTGCATATAAATAAATTGCAGCATTTATACGAATGTCAATAAGAAATATTCTATGCAAAACATGACAACATATATGGATTTAAAGGCTTTGTTGGGATATATACAAGAGTGAAAGTTTAGATATGGATGGATGAACACATTTCAGCTTTTTTGAATAATGTCATAAGAATACTTATTTTTTCTATTTATATGGTTTTAATTTTTATTAAGTCTTTTATCATGAGCATTAATAGGGACAATATATTTCTCGTTGTCTACAGAAATACTTATCATATTATAGATAAAAGTAAAGACATATTAAGAATTTCTTAATAGAATTTCGGTTTAAAATTTGGAGTACTTTATTTTTAATAGAGATATATTTTGTAGCTAAGCATTTTCTTTGTTCTTAGAAAAATGAGATGTGCATCATTGTAAAGGTCTAATTACCATCAAATAATACGTTTGCATCTCGTAAATACAGAAAAGACGGAGACTATAAATAAATAAATTTTTAAATAAAAGAAAATCTTCTGTTTAGTGGACTATGTACATGTATAAAACTGAGTCGCATGCGCGTTTCAAAGCACAAATTTAAAGCAAACACCTTAAAAAAAGAATAAAAAATCGCAGAAATTATATATATTGTAAACTTTGTACTAAAATGATTTTTTTCTGTACATCCCAAAGCATAAAACTTCTAAATCCCTATTTTACAAATTTACGAGAATGACGTGCACTGGATAGTTTTGTATCATTTTAATTACAACTTCATTTAATTGAAATTATTGTAACATTTTACATATATTGCAGAAAATTTAAACCCCGCAACCATATTTTACGTAATTTTTACGAAGAGTCTGTAATTTGCATACTTTATTTGTAATGGCTGATTTAAAGCCTCAACTTGATAATGATAATGTTCTTCCATGATAATCCAGAAACAGTCTAAATGAGCTAATGGAAGACAATTTTTATGAAACTAATCTTCCTTTATTTTACTCAAAAGGAGTCGGAAGCACTAAGACAGATTAACGATGAAGACTTAAATCTCATTACTCTTAATCACTAAGACAATATTTAAATATGTCCCAGCACTTGTAATAGTTACATAAGGTCAAACCAGTTTACTTTAGCCTCAACAAAATTATATTATAAATATTATTATCTTCCAAAATTATGTATTAAAGCACGAATCTAAGCACATAACTAAAGCTTGTATCCAAAAGCAGGAATATCTGTAGTTCGAAAGTCAGTTCAAAGTAAATAACTATGAAACGAATTAACTTAATTTTTCATAAAATTATCATCCTAAAATTATCGATATTCAACTGAAAATCAACCTTCATAACTTTCCTTAAACTCTTTCTACATCTTGACAAATTACTTTCAAATAGCTTGTAATCTTTACACAAAACTTCCTTTGTTCCACTCCAACACTTTTATGCTCAACCTGATACTTTCACCGGAAACATGAACATCTAACACTGAATCCAACTGGTGACCCTGACGCTTTCGTGTCAACACTATCATACCCAAGTTGCATAACTTTTTAAGAATTAACGGTTATAATTTTTTAATAATTTGGTGTTATTCTGTACTTATTTTGAACTCAATTTTATTGCATAATAGGTAAAGAAGCAAACCACACATAAATCATTTTGGGTTATACTTTTTAATGCACAAATCTGTGAAATGTTTCATAGTACTTTCATCACTTCTCCATATTATTTTATTTATAAGGAAAAAAATTAAAAACCTGAAATTCATTTCCGAGCGCAGGATAATAACATATGTAATAGAGATAATATTATTTTGAACATCTAACTCAGAAAAAAAAAAAAATTATAAAGTCAAATAACTCAAATCACCAAAATAATAATATTAATAGCAAATAAATAAATAAATAATAAATAAAAATCGTCGAACCATCAACATGAAAAAATTATGAGTTTTATTGATTTATTTTTTTATTTTGTGAATTTTTGTGCCAAATTTATGCTGAAAAACTACTTGCACAAAAATTGGTACGTACACTGTCACCGAAACCATCATTACCTAACGATAGATCAGGTTGGTGACCTTCACTCCTCTAACCCAAAGAAATCGCATAAGGTCGCATACCTTACTTTTTTTCTGTATTTGCATAGTTTGCATTTCATTTCTTGAATATTTTGTGGCTAAAGTTTGACAGCAAGGTTTTTTTTTTTTTTTTTTTTTTTTTTTTTTTTTACAGTGTAAAAGGTAAAAAAAAAAAAGGCTAAAATTTTCTTTCATTGTTTTCATTTTGGTTTTTAATACTGATTACATAGTTGATTGATTTACATTTCAAAACATTTTTATCACTTTAAATATATGATGGTAATTGTAATTGTAATGAATTTCAGTGTTGTATTAAAAGTACATTTTGAAATAAAATAAACAGCAAATTTAAATTAAAAAATAAATTAAATGAGCATTTTATACACCAAGTACATTTTTTAAAATTAACATTTTAGTTCGAATTAAACACGTATAAATATTTAAATATATAACCTATAATTATGCATATTAAACAAAACGTCGCACAGTATTTTAGATTTATCTAACGTAATATTTAGTATAATCCTTCTACTGAAATATACAGCGTTACCAAAAATGGTTTAGACACTGTATAAATACGTATTTGATTATTACAGGCAATGTAAATTCGAAAATAAATAATCAAAGTAAAGTTAGAAATAATTATCGGCTTAAAAAAAAAAAAAAAAAAAAAAAGGATTTTTAATGTTATACATTTTAATTTTTTACGACTTCTCTTATATATATGTGTGTGTGTGTGTGTGTGTGTGTGTGTGTGTGTGTGTTAAAATAGGAAATTTTATTTTTCATCAAACAAGATCATTAGAAAGTACTGCATTCATGTGTCTTAAAAAGCAACTGAAGTATGATAGAAAAATAAAATTACATATGCAAATTTTCCGTACTATTTAAAATATCGTTTCTTCGATGAAAATAGGGACTATATAAAAATTTATAATGAAATTTTAGATCAAAATTATGATGAAATGAATTTAAAAATTCCTTAATGCACATTAATAATCCGTAATAGACAGATAAACAGAAGTCTCACTATGTCTATTGCGTGGTGTATGCCTCCCCCCTCGTGTTATTAGAACAATTTGTCAGCATTATGACATTGGTTCCTAGGTGTCATATTCAATGTAATAAATGGAGAGAAATCTTTCAGACATACATGAAGTATCTATAATATTAAAACACAAAGCATTTTCTGTAAGACCAAAATCGTACGATCTAGGCATGTGCGATAAAATTTTGAACCAATTCGGAACGGGAACATTCCTTTCTCTTTATGCATTGCAATACAAATACCGATGATAAATATTGAGCAGACGACATTAATTCATATTTCATATGTCTATGGCAGAAGCTAATTAAAACTCAATCATAAAAATAATTCACACGATTAATTCGTTGATTCATACTTCCCAAGGGAGTATATTAAAAACAAAGCAATTCGCGAATACTTATCGGTTACATTTATCTATGATCGGTTATCACCGTGTGCATTCTCCACGAAATTTTTTTACACTGGATGTGGCACCATCTGTAATTTTTTAAATTTCTTAAGAGAAAAAATAAATGAAAAAATAAAAAAACTTTTATAATTAACAAATTTTCGGAGTTTATTGTTCTTTAAAAGTTAACTTTTGTCAGTTGAAAACTTTGTATAGAAAAGATGAAGATAAATATTTAAAATCAAAGGAGGTTTTATTTTATTTTATTTATTTATATATTATTATTATTATTACTCTAATTATTATAATCTCTGATACTTCATTGAGATATAATATTACAGTAAAAATAATTTGAAAAGAATAACGATAAAATATTGATCTTTTATACGAGTAAAAATTTACATTGTATAGTTTATTATTAAAAACTTAATGGGCAAATTAATTTGCTAAAGTATTAAATTCATTCTTATTTATTCATTTATTTTTAACAGTATACTTTTGTTGAAATATACTATTTTGATAGAATAAAGTGTTATAATACTATTCCAGTAAAAACAAATTTTAACTGTTTTTCTAATTGCAGTTTACTTTTAAAATACAATGAATTAATATTTTGGATTAAATCCAAGTGGTTTTATAAATATGGGAAGGAGAAATCAGAATCAAAACTATTATTTTACACTTAAAATGCAGTTATTGTCTTAGCAAATTAGAATTAATGATATATTTTATAAATGAGTGAAATCTTTGTATTTCATGTATGTCTTTTATTAAAAAACTGTGACCTGTTATCGTTGATAATAAGTTCATACAATTATTATCTGGTAGTAAATCCTTGTATTCATTTATTTTGAGTGAAAAGCAACGAATAAATTTCACAGTAAACATAAATCGAGTACAGTTCTATAGATTTTTTGTCGATTTGGTGTGACAGGGAGAAATTCTTTTGTGGGATTAATTTACATGCTTTCTGCTTTGATAAGTATTATCACAAATATTGATACTATCTCATTAAGAAATATTTATTCTTTCGATAATTTATATAAATTCTGCCTTTCCTTTAATTACTCCTAACATTCTTTTAGTCATATTTAGAGTAAAATTAGGAAAACCTTGAGATTTTATTTTTAATATACGGAGTACGTTTAAATTCTGTACATTGAAATTTCATGAAATTTATCCCTCCTCCTTCCAATTAATAGGTAATTGAATAAAGCAGGGGGTTTTAAACCGGTTAAGAGCAATGCAAAATATTAAAGCTAGGTTGTTTTAAACTTTATGCCGTGAAAAGATTTTAGTTGCACACCATCCGTCAAATTTTTGACGGGTATTAACTAGTTATGTTAATATCTGCGAAAATTATACTAAGTGCAAAATATTTGCGTTGACAATTAAAGACTTTTAATTTGGTTAATCGTATATTTTTATTTGTAATTTTTAAAACTTTCCATAATAATTAAATAATATTTAAAAAGCAAAAATCTATTAAAATTAAATGAAACAAGGAATTAATAATAATAATAATAATAAAGTGAATCCCTACTAAGGTCAACAAGGAAAATATTTAATTTAGATAATAAATAGAAATAACAAGCGCGCGTGCAAAAAAAAAAAAAAAGTAAAATAAGATAAAATTTATAAATGGACAATATTTAAGCTCGTGGACGCAGATCAGTGATATAAAAAGAATAATTACAAGATAAAAAAAACTCTTTATATACCATGTTTTTTCATTTTCTTTTGAATCATATAAACGCTACCGAAGGCAGCGGGAACCCGGAACAATTAGCTAAAAGTATTAAAAAAATCCATTGTTATCTTGTTTTAAGCTATTATAAAAATTTCAAATGGCTCACTATCTAGCCGGGAAGTTAGTTAGAAATCGATTGCAAGCTTTGTACTATTAACTCTGCCGAAGGAAGCAGGTACCTGAAACAGTTGGTTAAAAGCATTTAAAAAAATGCATTTTCACCCTATTCTGAAAGTTTCAAATGTCTAGCTAGTCGGGAAGTTAGTTAAATAAATTTTATGTTGAATCATATAAACGCTGCCGAAGGCTTTAGGTACCTGAAACAATTAACTAAAAGTATTAAAAAAAATGTATTGTTCCCATGTTCTAAGCTATACTGAAAGTTTCAAATTCCTAGCTAGACGGGAAGTTAAAAATCGATTGCAAGCTTTGTACTTGAAACGATGCCGAAGGCAGCAGGAACCCGAAACAGTTGACTAAAAGTATTTAAAAAATGTATTGTCACCGTGTTCTGAGCAATCCTCAGAGTTTCAAATTTCTGGCTAGTCGGGAAGTTAGTTAAAAATCGATTGCAAGATTTGTACAAGATATACAGAGGCTGTTCGCACATATTTTAGACGATTTTGATGGAGTGTACTGAAGCAATTTCACTCATATTTCGTGTTTTATTTGTTCAGTTTGATAGCCCTTGTTCTTAACTAACATTCTACATAATAATTTCTATGATAATAATGCTTTTTATAATATCGGAAGAGGTATATTTTTCTACTCCTCTTGAACGGCTTTCCAGAGTCCACAAAGCGTTGTAGGTCGGTGTTTAGATAATGTTGATTTTAAGAGTCGAAAAACACAAAAATCCAACAGTGATACATCAGAAGATTTAGCAGGAATGTCAGTGAAGGGTATGGTTTTAATTCCCGTTTTTGGTTCCATTTTTTTCTAGAAAAGCAATTGCGGATTGCGATGTGTGGCTGCTTGTTTTGTCTTGATGCAGTTCAACGGATTGATAGCATTGTGGATAATGATCTGGATTTTCATTTTTAAAAATTGGAATTAAAATATGTTCTTGAGAGTATTTAGAGTTCATTTTGACATTTTTGTCACATTTTTTTGCTTTTATCTTGCGCTTGTATGAAAAAACCAGTGGCAATCATAAATCCTTTAGAAAAACTCTCTTTTGATGCTTTGAGCCATGTAGCAAATTTTTTTTCTCCACTTTTGTGATAATAAATCGATCTTTTTTCATTGAAACCACTTAAATAGACCCAAGATTCATCTGTTGTTGCAACATTTTTCCATTTTTCTCCTAATAAATGCTTTTCATAAAGATTTCACTAAAAACTATCTTTGGAAAGAGTTGAGACCTATCCTTCCATCCACTGCTTTTTTAAAAGCGCATTTTTGCATCTAAACAAAAATTATAAATATCAGAAGATAAATAAAACTTCCAAAAATATAACTGTTGTGAAAATAAAATTCTCCATGCAAACGATTTTTTCTTTATGTCTGTGTGTGTGCGTCTGTCTGTCTGTTATCAGCATATCTGAAGAAAAAATGGTAGCAGGAAGTCCAAACTGAGTATTCTAAATGTGTATGATATTGGGATGCTGCACTAAGCTTTTCGTTGATATGAAGCGAATGGTTAGTGTACAGGAACATCCAAGACAATTCAAATATATTACGTCTACGGGGGAAATTTCAGGTAAGTAGAGTTTAACAGCTATAGACTGCAATAAAACAAATGAAATGAATAGATATTTTCTTTATGCATAAAACATGTCTCATGTAGAATATGGTAGGGAAATCATTAACTGTTCATTTACAGGGCTACAGAAAATAAATAGATTATTGTGTGACAATAGCTGAAAATTAATGGAAGTGTATTTCAGGTTATGCCGTTTGTTATTACTACAGGATTATATTTAGGTGCACCATGTGGTCTATACATAATCTTTAAAAGATACACATGGCGATAACATTCTTTTAGCGATAACATTTTAGCGATAACATTCTTTTTTATTGTTAGTGGAAGAGCTTTACTATAATATTTCATCATGTCCTGGAAAGCTGCTCAGGAATTGAAATGAATTCCTCATAATCATATGGTAAATAATATATGTTTTAAATTTAAATATTCATTGCTTGTTTTTTGTATATTAACACGTTTTGAGGCTTCCTGATTACCGAAGTCAAATTTTTAACATTTGATCTTTGTCTGTGTCTCTTAGAGTAACTTAGAAAGGAATAATTTCAGGAAATCCAAAAGTTGTTTTTTCAAGTTAATATAAGATTGTTGCTAGAAATGTTAGATCAAGATTGATAAGTTTCAAGGTATTTTGCGTGTGAAAGTTGTCTGAATAAAGTGAACTTTTAATTTTAACAACATATTTAAATTCTATATAGTTGTAGGTGCAGTAATGAAACGGGGAGTTAGCACAGAACTAATTATTCTATAAAACTCTTCCGAAGCCTAATTTGAATTGTTTTAACATCATAGGTTTGCATATAAGTTCTCGTTAATTTACCTCTTAATCTTCAACCTAGTTTACCATGTTTTTATTAACTCCTATTCTTATTTGTTTATTTGTTTGTTTGTCCGGTACAAATCTTGCAATCTATTTTTAACTAACTTCCCTACTAGCTAGACATTTGAAACTTTCAGAATAGCTCACAACCGGATCGCAACACAATACTTCGAAGTCCGATTTTCGAATTTTCGAATATTTTCCTTATAATTAATTAAAATGTGAAAATAATAACCTCCTAACACCTTATAAATAGCCGTTAAAATATTAGCTACAATTTAATTGTTGCCCAAAAAAAAAAAAAAAAAAAAAGAGTTCATTTTTTTCGACATAATAATAAATACATTTAATTAAACGTGGACGTTAAAAAATTGTAAAAAGTTAAATTATGCATCTCACAAAAATTGATGGCACTTTAAAAATTGCATTTGCTGTAAAATTGATACAATTGTAATTTTAACTTTCAAAACTGTAGAAAAAAAAATGTCAAACTTCCATTTTCGAATGTAAACATAAACACTTCATTTCAAACGTTTATATTTACACAATAAGTATCTAACTAATATACTAATTAAACTGAAGATAAGAAATATTCTATCATAATTTGAAGTCAAATTTGTTTTCAAATGTCTAAAGTGTCTGATATAAGATATTAATATACTGCAGCGGAATATTTGATATATGTCGCCCTTAGTAGAAAAAAATAAATAAATAAATAAATAAAAAATAAATAAACGCCGAATTATCTGGCGAACATATTTAGTTCCTTTCAAAAATCATGGTTGTTTCAACAACGTTATTAAGAGGGCAATCAGTAATATTAAACAATATGTCGTACAATGCATATTACGATAATATACATTTGGTATGTATATTTTCGTATTAGGTTTTTGATCGCCAAATACAAAAAACGCCAAGGACGGCACAGTTTTGAAATTTAAAATTAAAAGCCTGTCAGTTTTACAACAAAATTAAATCAGTCTATGACATGTAGACAATAACTTATGTATAACTATATCCAAATACGGGGATTAAGGTCGGGAAATATTTTTTCTTAATTTTTAATAATTTTTTACGAAAAATCCAATTGATAATTAACATAGGATATATATATATATATATATATATATATATATATATATATATATATATATATATATATATATATACACTTAGCTTGCATATAGCTATGATTCAATAATTCAACAGAAAATTTAAAAAAACATGGTATACATTTTTTTTTTTTTTTTTTACACCTTATAATTATTTATAGTACTAAATTTCAGGGTAAGTGAAAGTCATGTGAGTGACACACCAAATTATTTACCAAATTTTTTATTCTTTTTTTCCCGAAAATACGTCATGTGAAATGTGATAATTATTACATTTTAACGAAACAATCAGAAACGTGTTGAAGTTAAAATAAATTAATTTAAAAATCTTATCTGATAATTATGTTTGCAAATTGAATAGTTTGCTGATAGATGAAAATATTTATATTTCGTAATATTTCAAATAAAAAAAGATAATACAAAGTAAGCGCAATAATAATGAAAGGGCCAATTTTTATATGAATTACATAAAAATTATAATATTTAATCTTATCGACTGAAAATTTTTATATAAAATAAAACTTTATATCTGCTCCTAGTTGGCGATATATTAGGTATTCTGAGAATGGTCCCTAAAAAATATGAAATCTGTTTCTCAGTGAAACACACCACTGTATTTAAAGTCTGACTCTCATTTAAGCGACAAGCTCAAAAATCCTGGTGAGAAACAATGGTTGCATAAAACCTAAATAAAAGTGTTCGTATTTTGAATGTACCCTATTCAATTAGAAAATGCACCAATGCTTCACATATGAGCAAGAATACGAGCTTTAATATAAGTCATCTATTTCAATCTTTAAAGCGGATGTTTCAATAGCAAAATAAATACATTTATCATAGAACATATTTTCAATATAAGAATTATAAAAATAAAATAAAAAATAAAATAAATAACAACATTATTATATTATATTCTTATACTTATTTAAGCTCATAAATATAGTATATATATTATTGACATCAGTTTCACATATTTTTTCAGGGAAAAAAATAAAATCTTTAACCTTTTTTTTTTTTTTTCCAATTAAATATTATAGCAACATGTCAACATAAAATAATATAATGTATCATAATCGTCTTTATAATATTTTGTACGTATATGTCTTTGTTTTCACACATAAAATAACAGAAAAAAGTTAATAAATAAAACATTTTAATTGTTTTTCTCCATGCAAATTCTAAACAATTGCTCATAATACTTTTAATGGAAATGGGTAATTTCTATCGCCATAGGCTGTTATTAAATAGTTTGTTTTCAGAAATTTTACATATGCAAATTTCCGTAATTTAAATAAAGCACTATTCATTTTCAACAACACATAACACTAAAAGCGTTAAATTGTAAATCTGCATATACTGAAAATTATTTAAATGTTTAATATATATAATGCTAAAAGGTACCGAAACATATACTATACTTAAAATGGAGCTTTCTGACGATATTTATAATGTAAAACTTGCCTACGCAGATTATCTAAATTTTATTCATTTATGTTCGGTATGCACTGTGTACAAGTTGTTTTACACGCAATGTTTTTCTTAATTACTGCCAAGAAACCGTTTTTTTTTTTTTTTTTTTTTTTTTTTTTATTACTATTTTTATGACAAAATTTTGTCATATTCAGCAATAAGATTTCGTTAAATATTTCTTTTGATTAAATTTGTGAATAAAAAATTAATATATTCTTGAAAAAATATATATATATATATATATATATTCATGGTTTAAAAATTATTATATTATTATTTTTTCGTAATTCATGTCAATAAATTGTAAAACGATAAAAATCGGGTTTAATCTATTTTAAAGGAAACATTTAACTTATATCGAATTTCAAAGAGAAAAAAAATGTCTAACAAAAATTGTCAGTAGAAATCGCAGAAGGGTGTGGTTTACATTACTAAATATTGAGAAACCATCAGTTTTTTAGTAATTTTAAACAGTTTTGATACTTTCCAATAACGTTTAACAGGGATTGCAGTCGGCAGCAAAATTATTGAAGCGCTATCAATAATTGGCAAATAAAAGATGTGTATTTAATATACTGCTTTGTTAAATAAATTGTTATCGAGTCATAATCTTAGTCTTTATGCTGTCCATAAAAAAAGTAAACTGATGGCAATAATTAACGTTCAAACTAAAAAAAAAAAAAAAAAAAAAAAAGTAAAAAAAAAACAATTGTGGATGCGTGCTTCAATATTTTTTTTCTACTGTACCACTACAATTATTCTGTGTATTTGTCTGCGCTCGAATTTTTATTAATATAGTAGAAACCACCGTAATAAAGTAAACGTGATTACGTGCCGTAACTGGACATGAAACAATAAGATTAGAGCAAATATATTAAGAAAGACTCTATGTAAATATATATTTAGAAGGTGTGAATTTTTCGTTGCTGCAGTTGGGAAAAGATCTAATGTCTAAAAACAAGAGGGGAGAATGTGTTCCTCGAAATAAAACCACCACCCTCATTAATGTAAGGGGTAATTCCCTAATTTCGACTTGATTCACGTTTATTACTCAGAAAACTGTAATATAAGAAAATTGGAATCGTAAAAAAAATTGTCAAGAAAGATTGAGTTCTATGCCACTTCTGCTTTTTGCAGACTTAAGAAGATTGTATTTTCTGTTTATTTTTCGGTGTGGGATTGGGAACGTATACCCAGCTATTAGATCTCATAAAAGGAAGATAACAGCATTTAATCAACAAGGTCTTCACACTGAAACATCTTCGCAAATCAAATGATTTAAAACAATAATACACAATGTTGTGTATCAACAAAAGGAGGAATGCATGCCAAAAATGACGTTTAGGACAACAAAGTGATGTTGTGTTTCGTCTTTTACAGGGTAATGTTTCCATCAGGCATTTAGTAAATCAACCCAGTAACGAAATTTGAAACGCACAAGCAATTTGCAATGCAAGAAAAGAAAACAGAGGCCCAAATTTCGTGGGAGTTCCAAATGTCATCCAACCTGGAAGGACAAGTGAATCATGCCATGTTATTAAATGAGAAAAAAATGTAATATAGATGGCCCAGATGGTCTTGCTTTCTAATCGCATGACATAAGAAAAGAAGAGGAAATGTTCTCCAAAACAAATCAAGGTGAATTCTTATCAATGTTATTCGGAGGCTTTATCTATGGTGGCAATCCTAAGCTGTCTTTTCTTTCAAAGCTAATGAAGTCTACCAATTAAGAAGAAATGTTATAAGCCCAGTCACTGCCATTTTCACTGAAAATTAGTGATCAAAGTTCGATTTTTAAGCAAACCAAAGGCTTCATTCATATTAATAAATCTTACTGGAAATGGACTTTGAATATTGCGGTGCAGGTAATTGAATGTCCAGTCTTTCTCCCTCATCTGAATCCCCAATAAAGTATGTGGACTATTTTATTAGGGCTGCATATATCAATGTCAGGCAGTCTCAGTCAGTGGCAGAACTGATGGCTGACATCATTCAAGCCTATGTTATATTAATGTTATTGTCCTATAGAATTTGTTAAATGGTATGTCACATTGTTTATTATCTACATTTATAAAATCGTTTGTAATGACTAAGTGAGTGAGTTAGTGATTCATCATCACGCATTCCAAACTACTGGACCTAGAGGCATGAAATTTTGTGATAATGCTACTTCTGTTACGTAGACATCCACTAAGAAGCGATTATACAAAATTCGTCCTCCAAGGGGAGGGGGGGAGGGCAAAACGTAGTTTCTCAAAATCCTTCATATCTCAGACAAAAAAACAGATATCCATATTTTCTTTTGCTTTAAAATATAGCTAATAAAAATACCTAAAAATAAATTTCTGGAATTTTTTTAATCTATATACATGTATATAAAATCGTTTGTCCTGAGCGAGTGAGTGAGTGATTCATCATCGTCCAGCCCGAACCCTGGACCTAGAAGCATTGAATTTTGTGACAATGTTCCTTCTGTTACGTAGACATCCACTAAGAAGCCATTTTAAAATATCCGTCCCCCAATAGAGGAGGGATGGCGAAACGTGGTTTCACAAAATCCTTCATATTTCAAACATAAAAACAGATATCTGTGAATTTTTTGCTTTAAAATATAGATAAAAAAATACCTAAAAATCAATTTCTGGAATTTTATTTATTTGGTCCAAGAGGGGGGGAGGGCAAAATGTGATTCCAGATGCGCAAAAAGTGACTTCACAATAAAGCTTCATATCTCAAAGGGAAAAAAAAAAAAAAAAAAAAAAAACATATGTACGGGAAATTTTTGATTCAAAATACAGCTAACTTAAAAACCTAAAACACAATTTCTGGAATTTTAGAAATTCGATCCCTAAAGGGGGACTGGGGGTAGAATGTGATTTTCCCAAAACCTTTATATCTCAAAGGAAAAAAAAAAGAGATATCTGTTAAATTTTGCTTTAAAATATAGCTAACACAAGTACCTAAAAACCAATTTTTGGAATTTTAGAACTTCAGTCGCTAAATAGAGGACGGGGGGGGGGGAACAAAATGTTATATGTGTTATATCTTATGTATAATGTAGATATTTATTCTATAAAAAGCTTAAACTAATTAATTTTATTTTTTATTGTTGCCAAAGACGTTTACGAGTTAATTTATTTTTCGACATATAATAAAATATATTTTCACGCGAATAATAATAAAAAATATATATATATATATATATATATATTAATTATTAAATTTGCTTAGGCACATAAAAAGGGATGTCATTGTCGAAATTAAATAATAATAAAATGAAAGCTAATTCGGATTAATACTCAAGCGAAGCGATCACGTCACTGGCCGTTCGTGGATGCAAGAAAAAGATTTCCTTTGTTAATCGCTCATTGGATTTTTTGTAAAAAAATATTAAAAATTGAGGAAAATTATTTCCTGTTTTAATCCCCATATTTGGGTATGAATATGTATTAGTTATCGTGTGCATGCGTTAGATTAATTTGTTTTTGCTATAATATTGATTAAATTTCAAAACTGAAAAAAAAAAAAAAAAAAATGGCAAACTTCTATATTCGATTGAAAACATAAACATATCATTTCAAAGGCTGATATTTATACAATAAATATCGAACTAATATACTTATTAAAAGGAAAATGTTATATATATTCTATCATAATTTGAAGTCAAATTTGTTTTCAAATATCTAAATAAAGTTCTGATATAAGATACTCATATGTTGCAGCGGAATAGATTTCATATCTGTCATCCTAATCTATTCCGCTGCAACATATCGAGTATCTTCTATCAGAACTTTATTTAGATATTTGAAAACAAATTTGACTATCAAATAATGCTAGCAATATATATAAATTCCTTCCTATTAATAAGTATATTAGTTCGATATTTATTGTATAAATATCAGCCTTTGAAACATGATATCGTTTACTGTTTTCCAACTCGAATATAGAAGTTTGCCATTTCTTTATTTTTTTATTTTTACAGTTTAGAAATTGTGTCAATTTTACTAGACAAAAAAAAATCAATCTAACAGCATGCAAAGGTAACTAATACATATCTATACCAAAATATGGGGATTAAAATCGAGAAATAATTTTCCTCGATTTCTAATAATATTTTTTTACAAAAAATCCAATGGGCGATTAACACAGGAAATCTTTTTCTTGCATCCACGGACGGTCAGTGACGTCACACTTCGCTTGCGTATATTAAAGATCTTTATTTATTGATAATCCTGGGTATTTTTATAACTTTTGATGCTGAAATAGATTGGATAGTTTTAACAAATACTCTATTTTCGTGGCAGCCACCTTAAGCCAAGTAGTCCATAAAAATATAAACGAATCTGTATATATAAAAATGATTGATTATTGATTCACACTTTCGACACTGCCATTGGAATTCTATGGGAGATAGAGTCACAAATTTTGGTGAAAAGGTTGGTTTTAGAACCCTAAAACCTGCTAAGACGGGTTTTTACGAAATACCTCCCCCCTCCGTTCCCCCTGTGAGGAAAAAGACACAAACACCTTTATAAGCATAACTCGGCTCAAATTACTTCACGGTATATAAATTGCAGATGGGAAGACCAGACATGAATACAAAAAAATCATTTTCTGCGATTTTGGATTTTTAAAGGGGAGGGGGGGAAACGATTTTCGGAAGCAATTTAGCAAAATACGAATTTTCGAGTAGACCTCCACCAACAATGATACAAACATGTAAAAAACCGCCAAGAGTTTTCGTGAGGATATTTCCAAAAACTCATTATAATTTTCGATTTTTTTGAGGGGCGGAAAGCAGTTACGAGGGGGAAAATTCGTCCGAGAAAATCTATAGAAGCTGAGAGCATAAATTATAGTGTGTGGATTATTTACGTGTATCCAACACGCATTGTGAAGATATTTTACGAAATTCCCCCCATACCCCCGTTGGGAGCACGAGGAGGGTAATAAACATGTTTCCAAGCATAATTAAGCTTCAGTTACGTCAGTAAGATTATTTTTTATGTATGGGTTGGTTATGACTTCCCAACTTGCAATATAAAGAGATTTTACGAAATTTCCCCCAGCTCCCCCCGCCCTTTTAAGGGAAAGGGAGCCACCAAAACACGGTTTTAAGTATAACGCTGGTGAAAATTATCTCAGTATAGCAATTTTTTAATATGTCGATTGAATATGCATACTCACGACACACACTATAATGGGATTTTGTGAAATTCCACCCTACCTCCCTTGGGGGTGGATTGCGGGACAAAATTTTTTTTCTATGCGTAAGTCTGCTTCGAACCATCTTAAAAAGGTGATTTTTTGTGTGCAGGGATATTATGGGTTCCCAACATGCACGATAAAGGAATTTTGCGAAATTTTCGCCTCAAAAACATGTTTTTAAGAGTAACTCTGCTCTAAATTATCTCATGAAAGCGATTTTTTGATATCTAGATTGGTTATGCGTACTCAACACACACACTTCAAAGTATTTTTATTTTTTTTTCAAATTCCGTCCTACCCGCTTTGGGGGTCGGAATTGTGCAAAATACATGTTTCTATGCGTAATTCTGTCCCAAATTATCTTAGAATTAGAATTTTTTATGTGTAGGTTGCTTATGAATATTCAAAACTTACTACCATGGGATTTTGTGAAATTCCACACTACTGCCCTTTGAAGGGTGTAGGGGTCGCAAAAATGCATAACTCTGCATGCGTAACTCTGCACTAAAATATCCTAGTTTGGTGACTCTTGATGTGTGGGTAGATTATATATCTAACACAAAGTATAAAGAGATTTTGCGAAATTCCGTCCTTTAAGAGCGGAAGGAGATAAAAAACACGCTTCAAAACATAGCGCTGTTTTAAATAATTTCAGGATCTCGACTTTTTGATGTGTCGGTTAGGTATGTGTATGCAACATGCAATATAAAGTAATTTTGCGAATCCACCCCCCTCCCTTTGTGGCGAACGGAACAAGAAACACATTTACAAGCGTAAACCCGTCCAAATTATCTAAGAATGGCGAATATTTTGTGTGTGGATGTTGATTAAGTGTACGCAATATCCACTTTGATGAGACTTTGCAAAACTTTCGAATTTAACCGTGATGAAGGGGGTGTAAAAAGCAGGTAAGAGGCTGTCGAAGGCATTGGGGCTTCTGACTTGACAATGGCGAGCGGGAAAACCGCTATCGAAATTAGCGGGAATTTAAACTTAGATTTTGATTGATTTTAATGATATTTTTTTTAAAGATTTTTAATTAATGATATGATGTTTCGATAACCCATTTCAATATAATGACCAGCGAACAAAGCCTACTAGTATGTCATATATAAGCATGGTGGATAAAATGATTATTAACACTAGTGGCTTTATTTCACCGGTATACATCGCCGCTGTCTTTTTATTATGCATTCATATTTTTTTCCTGTCCAATTGCCTCAGGGATTGAGATACTTCTCATAAACATGTATTTGTAAGATAAAGCCACCAGTGCCCGCCACCCTCGTAAAAAAGTGTCAAATAACATCTATGAATTTGAATATGCCCTCACTAGATTCTCCAAAGCTTTCTGTTTCTTATTATGTAAATAGCTCACTTTCAAATGTTTGGGAAAGAGTGGGGGAAGCAAAATAAATGATAGTTGGACGGATTCAGCGTAAGAAATGGATTAATGAAGCTTGTATGCATTAATCGATATACTCTATTGTTCATTGTATTTAACATTACTCCTAAAGCATTGCCTGTAATGTTTATGAAACGTAGAATATGATTTATATGAGAAACTTTAAAATTTCTCAAAATACAGTAATAGTTAAGGTAGGGCGGCTACTGTTTTTTATTTTCCACACTTTACCAGTGTTCTCCATCCCTGGCGGATACTGGTGGTTTAACACATACACACACACACACACATATATATATATACATATTTAACAGGGTAACCTTTTTGATGAAAAAAATACAAAAATACAAAAAAAAAAAAAAAAAAAAAAAAAAAAAACTGTATTTTCGTTTCGAATTGTAATGGTATGATTTTGACTTCAATTGTACTACTGGAACCAGTAGTCGCCAGTGGTATTCGTAAATGTAAAGAAACACATTTTGACCCCATCAATGTGACCAGTACTGTACTTGTAACTTTTCTTTAGCCAGTTTAATTACAGTCACGCAGACATAAGTACAAACTCTGAATAAAAAGCATAAAGTGAAAGAACTCAGAACAATTGTTTTGGGTCGAAAGAAAGCATGACCCTTCTTTAGGCGAACAAAAATGGCATGAGTGCTGAAAATAAAGCAGCAATCGGGCCTATATGTTCGCCTGACGAAAGGTCGTGTTTCCTTTCGATCCGAAACAATTGTTTCAAATTCTTGAAATTTATAGGGTTTATTCAAAGTTTTGTACTTATTACTTTTAAACGTCAGTTCTGTGGTACAGTCAATGCGGTTATCTCTTATCTACTGGAGCTAACATTCAACCCCCTACAGTTTGTCATTGCATTTTGCTGGGGAAATTAAACTATGACACATAATCATATTTAGATATTGTGAATTTGTTTTATTATTTACTTTAGAAAAATAATGTAACCAGTCTGTGTACTAAATGCTATATTTTTAAATTTTGTGATGCCCTGTTATGCTGAGCCAGTTCAAAATAATACCAAGGTTTCTTGTTATATTATATATAGGTGAATAAGAATTTATACAAAAAATATTAAGATTAAAAATATTTCTTGTGCAAGCTTTCTATTTATAAATTATAGTATTTATTGTATTATTTATATATTACAAATATATAAATTAATCTTTTAGTTTTAAAAATGTTGTACATGTAGTGCATTTTTAAAATTTATTATAATTAATTAATTAATTTATTTATTTGTGGGTGGGTGATATATATATATATACTAGTAGTAGCTTAACTGATGTTGTTTAACACGAAGGAAGAATATCTTTTAAAATGACAGTTTCTTTTTTTAACACGCTTTTATTAGCTTCACCTGTATGTATGTTTGTATGTATGTTTGTAACCGCTCTGGGAGCAAACAAAAAATCTATATTGAAAAAAAAGACTTTCTCTATGTGAACGCTGTGGCTGTGAAAAGCTCCGGGTTACGAAACTAAAAGTCTAACGTTCGAGCCCAGTCAGGGGAGATTTTTTATAAATTGTTTTTGTTTAATTCTAAATTATTTATTATATTGAATATTTTGGTGCGTCACTCACACGACTATCTCTTATCCTGCATTTTAGTACTATAAAGATAGATAATTTCTGCTTTTAGTTCACATTTCAATAAAAGTGTGTTCTTTAATTTTTTAAAAGTATACTTTTTATAAAACCAGACCAGCTTTTGAGTCACAGAAAAATAATCACAAGAATAAGACAGCGAAAAAAAAAAAAAAAAAAATAGTTGGTTGGGGAAGAATTAATGACGAAAAAAGGAACATATTACTGAATTTTTCTTTTTTTTAAAGTGCTATTCAATTAAGGGACCACAAAAAGTCCTGCGTTTTAAAATCTAAGGGTAAATTTTGGTATTAATTTTGTGCGAAAGTCATTTTTTTAAATATACAAAACTCTGTAAAAACACATTTAAATCGAATAATTTAACAGATTTTTATGCGATTACTCGTGCAAATAACTGGCGACTAATGCTGAAATCCGTTTTTCGACTGGCGTACATGGGTGCAATTTTATAGGTTCTATCATTATTATTATTATTATTATTATTATTATTATTATTATTATTATTGTTGTTGTTGTTGTTGTTGTTGTTGTTGCAAAATTGATTTAATGTATTGGAAGATTAAAAGTGTCTGTCGACAACCAGAAGAATAAGTGTATAAAATAGATGACAGTATAATAACAACACATGAATACCACGCGAAATAAACGTGTATTATGAAAATAAGGCCTTAAGAGTGACGAGTACTGGTGTCATTACCATACATAGAATTTCATATTATATAATATTATATTAAGTGTATATTTAAAACATAAAAATTTAAATATATAAATAAAGAAAAAAAATATTACTGAAGAAGTATTAGTGATGCAAATTAGAATTTGTGATATTTTGGATAAATAAAATATTTAAATGAATTCTAAATAATAATTTAACATGAAATGTGTTTTCAACACAGACAGATATGGAGTTTCTTTTTCCTTCCAAAATTACATCATGCATTAATAAACAAACTTATTAAGTTTTTGACAAGGGTTGAATTCATTCATTCAAGATAAGATTACATGACGAGAAGAATGAGGGTTTGCATCTGTTGCGAGAGTGATAAACATATTTTAATAACATTTGACATAAGTACATGAATTGCTGAGATAAAGTGATTATTAAATGAAAGGATTAAGTGTTATTAGAACAATTTGTCAGCATCATAATATTGGTTCCGAAGTGTCATGTTTAATGTGATAAATGGAGAAAAATCTTTCAGGCTTACGCGAAGTATTGCGATAATATTCGTTAATGTAATAATATGCGCAAAATATTTGTGTCGAATATTAAAATTTTTTATTTTGTCTAAATGCATAGTTTTATGTATATTTTTTAAAACTTTCTATAATAGTTAAATAATTATAAAAAGGTTAAAACATACTGAAATTAAAATGAAATAGTTTTACATTTAAATGGATAATTGCTTTTGTCAAATTAACAGATTGATGATAAATTAAAGTGATTATTTTAAAAACTATTTCTAATAAAACGGATAAAAGATAATAATAAAAATATTAATAATTAAATAATATTTATAATAAAAATAAATCCTAGAAAGAAATGCTTTAAATAACATAAAAAAAAAGTTTTTTTTTTTTTTTTTTTTTTTATATATTTCATGTGAAATATAATAATAATTACATTTTAACGAGAAAAAAAAGTTTTAATTAATTCTAAATTCTTAACTAATCATTGTGTTTGCAAATTTCATAATTTGCTGACAAATAAAAATATTTATATTTGGTAATATTTCAAAACTAAATCAATAAATAAAACAATGGTAAATCGCATTAATAATAAATATTATAACCAAATTTTATGTCAACTACATAAAAATTACAATCGTTAGTGTTATCTTCTGAAAATACTTTATCTAAAATAAAACTTTCTATCTGCCGCTAGCTGGAGATGTAACATAGATATTTTCAGAACCATCTCCAAAAATGTGAAATCTGTTTCTCGGTAAAGCAAACCAGTGTAGTGGAAGTTTGCCTCAGATTTTGGGTGACAACCTTTAGATATCTTGGTAATAAGCACTGATTGTTGAAAACCTAAATGAAAGTGTTTGGGTTTTGAATGTAGCCTTGAGTCCTCGGAAAATGTGCTAAAACTTCACACATGAGCAGAAATATGAGATTTAATATAGGTAACTTACCATTGAAGATACTGGAAAGTTAAGAATAATATAAAGAATATAAAACAGTATTAAAATATTATATTCTTATACATTTTTATATGTAAAGTGATTGTTTGCATTAGTGCTGCGATATGGTCAATTTTTGACGGTTTGGGACTTACTGTAATGATAGTCCGGAGTCACGTAATCACATGCTTCCCCACTTTGGTGACCCCCAGAAAAATAATTTTCATTGGGACATGGAAGACTTCTCGGCCACGGCAGATTTTACGTGCACCAGTCCCCATTACTGTATACGACGGTCTTTGGTTTTACCACATTCAAAAGGAAAAAGTCATTCTTTGCTGCCATTAGGCAAAATAATAATAATAATAATAAAACAAAAAAAGGAGTATGTGAAAGAAGAGGAAGAAAAGTATTCTTCTGATAAAAAATCACCCTCCTCGTTCATGTATCATGTAATTACCGTCATCCGAGCTGCTTCAGGTAAATAGGTCTATGATGTTTTTCATACATCATTGATGTATGAAAATTATCAATAAGTCATTCTTTGCTGCCATTAGGCAAAATAATGATAATAATAATAATAATTATAATTATAATAAAGTGTATGTAAAAGAAGAGGGAGAAATTTATTCTTCTATATAAAATCACCACCCTCATTCATGTATCACGCAATTCCCGACGTCCGAGCTGCATCAGGTAATAGGTCTTTGATGTATGAAAATCATCAGATACATGTTCTATGCTTCTTGGATTTTTTTTTTGCAGACTTCATTAGGTTATGTTTTCAGCTTCTTTTCAGCATCAGAATGGGGAAGGAAACTTAGCTATTAGAATTGACCAGATAATATATTTTAATAGACCATATAATATATTTTAATGAACAAGGTCTTCACAGACAAATATATTCGCAAATCAAACGATCTAATACCGTAATATACAATGCCGTGCAGTAGGGTAATGTCACAGATTGTATAACCTACAGTCGGCTGCAAAATTATTCGAGCACTAGCAATAATCCCTGTCTAAAAAAAGTACACTTAATACTGCTTTGTTAAATAAATCCTTATCGAGTCATTGTCTTAGTCAGTCTAAGAACATGATTCGACAAGTATTTATTTAACAAAACAGTCTTAAGTGTACTTTTTTAATATAGGAATTACTGGCTAGTGCTCGAATAATTTTGCAGCCGACTGTACAAGAAACTTGCGATGTAGCAAAAAGAAAACAACAGCCCAGTTGTCGTCTCGCTTCCAAATGTCCTCCAACCTCGATGGGCCAGTGGAATTATATCATTTTCTCAGATAAAAACAAAAAAATAAAAAATAAATAAATAAATAAAAATTATAATAATCATAATAATCTGGATGGTCCATATGGTCTTTTTTCCATTAGTATAGCATAAGAAAAGAAGGTAAAATATTCTCAAAAACGAATCAAGCTGAATGCTTATCATTGGTATGAGGAGGCTTTATCTATGGTGTTAAACAAAACCTTTCAAGCCGAATAAAGGGTACTGATTACGAAAAATAACAGACCCCCAGTATCTGCCATCTTCAGAGGAAATTAATGGTCCAAGCTAGATTTTTCAGTAAGCAAAAGTTCCCATTCACGTTTTTCAAATCCTCCTGGAAATGGGCTTTGGATATTGAAGTGCATGTAATTGAATGTCTTGTGTTTTTCTCTGATTTGAATCATCAATAAAATGTATGGAGTTTTCTAAATAAGGCTGTATATGTGGATGGCAGACAGTTTCAGTCAGTGGCAGAACTTAAGGCTGCCACACTGTTGAAAATGAACTGCTAAAAATAAGAAGATGAGCCTTCTTATATCTTTTTGAGAAGAGTTTTCTCAAAAAAATGCGGTAGCCGTTGCTTTCACAAAAATGGGAATATTAGTAAAAATAGGTATAACTCCTAATAATTTAATTTCTATGAAAGACGTTACGATAAATATTTTAATTTGCTTTATAAATCCCTTGAATATTGTACACTGTTAAAGGACACTTCTCAAAAATAAGCAGAAGCTCCTCATTTTTAAGTATTTTCACTTCTTCGAGTAAGAACGTCTTATTTGAAAGATTTTTTTTCTCATTTATCTCCTAATTTCCTATTCACTCTTGCAATATTGCAACGAAAGTTATTTTATTAGTGAACGCCGTGACTCAGAGGTAAAGCATCGGAAAGAAACTAAGAAACCAGAGTGTTGGTTCAACAGCGTCAAAAGAAATTGTTTAAAAATGGTTTTCATCTAAAATTAAATTGTTTATTTTTCATTTATTTATTATGTGATTAAGTTAATTATATTTGCGTTAATTATTTAGTTAGTGTTTTGCGATTTCTAGACATTTCGAATTCTAAAATACTATGTTCTAGAAAATTCATTAATTTTAATGCATATTTTCAAATTATTATTTTCAATTTTATATCACCCATGTAAAGTGATGTAAATTTTGAAATGAATAGTTAAATCAGAAATAAGTATTCTATAAAATGAGAAGTTCCTATTCGGTGTTATTATAAGAAAGGAGAATTCTGAAAAATATGAAGATTCTGCTTATTTTTGAAAATTGTGTTTTATCAGTGCATCATATAAGCCTGGGTTATTATTAATGCTATTGTCCTCTAAGGTTTGTTAAAATAGTATGTGAAATTGTGCCACATATGTGTCATATAAGCATGGTGGATGTAACTATTATTAACCGTTGTGGGTTTTCTTTTACAACACTACAGTTTTCACCCTCATTTGCTGTACACATTCATATTTTTTCCCGACCAGTTGTCACAGGGAATGAGTTACTTCTTGTAAACTTCTTATATATATATATATCGGTTTATTGGTACCTTTCGGATCCAATCACGGTACACAATCACAGTGGCTTTCATTTTTTTTTTTTTTTTTTTTTTTTTTTTTTGTGTGTGTGTGTGGTACACACTGCATTTATTGAGTTCCCTGACATTAATATGCTATTCAAGTTTACCATGCTGTTTTTTTTTTTTTTTCGAAATGGATATAACTAGAGCCACTGGTTTATATGGAGTTATGAAGGTATTTGTTTGGATGGTTGTTTGATGATCTGATTGTTATATATTAAAAATATTCTTTAAAACATATTTAGGAATTTTGCACTCATGTGAGGGAGGGGTAAAATCTTTTTTTTTTTTTTTTTTTTTTTTTCACGTGGGTGCGAAATCTGGATGTCCATAAGCCTTCATTTTTAGTATATATATATATATATATATATATACGTAAAATGATTCTTTAAAATATAACAAACAGAAATACCATACCTAAAAGCCAATTTCAGGAAATTCACGAATTTGTTTTCTGAGGAAGGAACGGAAACAAAACGTAATTTTCCATACATGTTCATATTTAAAAAGCACTGATAAGCGTATATATATTATATTATATAACAAACTTAAAAAAAAAAAACTAAAAACAGGAAGTTTCGGCCACCAATGTTAGAATACGGCAAAATTGATTCCACGTAACTGTTCACATCTCAAAGGAAAAAAAAAAAAAAAAGAATTACCGTGAGGTTTTCATTATGAACGTATCAAGCACAAATGGATAAAAACTAATTTTCATAAATTTTAGAATTTCACTCCCGAAAGGAAGGAAGTTGAGTCTTAAAATCGTGCGTTTACTTACATCTTCATAATTGTTCACTGCGCAGCTCTAGTACAACATAGGACACATCCAGCCAACTAACCAACTTACATTTTCATATATCAAAGAAAAGAAAAAATATCCATAAAATACTAAAAGAAAACAAAAACAAAAACGCATAAAAAACTATTTCAAGAATTTTAGGAATTTGATCCCGAGATAGTTTGAAGAAGAGCAAAAGTTGTTTTCACCTAACCTCTCAGATTTCAAAGAAAGACAGAGAGAGAAAAGCATCATTTAGATTTTTGCTTTAAAATATAACAAAGGTATTTAAAATTGAATTTCAGGATTTTAAAGAATTAACAGAGCAAAGTGTAAGTGATGCGCAAACAGAAACTGAGATGATAACAGAATCTGAGATGGTAATCAATAGGAAGCTAAGTTTTTGAAACGCTGCCAATAGCAATCACCACTAGCCGCTGAAGGCATAAAGTTTCTAATTTAACATACATAAAGCTACTAATTTACTGAAGATAACCTTCATATTTGCCCTCTATAATTTCCCATCGATGGAATAGATGGTAGACTTGTTGTTTGTAGGGTTTAAGGCTGACTAACTAGGTAAGGGTGCTAAGTAAATTGGAGGAATGCCCTCCGTGGGTGTCTGTCTAACCGGACCTAGCCCGTATTTACACGAGTTTCGAAGAAAATCATAAAAAATTCCGAACAGTTAGGTTCAGGAGCTCTACCTATGATCGAACCCGGCACTTCCGTCTATCAGTTTTGAGCGCAGGACCTGTCAGCCGCTAGTGGAGTCTCAATGGAATAGAAGTGACTCAATTATGACCAGAAATTTGTTTATAGTATTTTATTGTTGGGTTTTATTTCCTTGATATATTTTCCGCATATCCTAAATTTCAGATTTGCTGTTTGATATACAATAAAAATTTAATTTGATTTTACATATATTTATTGTAATTTATTTTTAAAAAAATTATGCTATGACTATGATTAAAAATTCAGTATGTGCAACTTATAAAGATTTTTTTTTTTTTTTTTTTTTTCAATTTAAAATAAAAGTATTATCATATCAAAAGCTTATGTTAATTCTAAGCAAAAATTCATCTATAAGACACACACACACACACACACACACACACACACATATATATATATATATATATATATATATATATAATTTCCAAATGATAAATTTTTATTGTGATAAATTTCAAAGTATTTTGCACTGTTAAAAGTTATTTCTTAAAAATCAGCTAAATTATCTCAAAATAGCTCCGAAAGAATATATACTTAAATTTGAAAACCCTTGTACTATTTACCTTAGTATATTGACATGTAAAACGTATAGTATATTGATCCCTAGTATATTGACATGTTCTTATTGGTCAAATCTTCTGAATCAGAATTTTCTGATTCAGAGTACAATACAGAAAATAGTTAACAAATTATTTAATCAATTCTTAAAAGAATTGACTTTTACAGCGCAATATTATTATTACAATTCGGAATTTTGACTCATTAGGCGTTTAAACAAAATTCAATTGCTAAATATTTTAGCAAGTAAACAAATTTAAAAATTAGAAGTTTTTGAGTATTTCCTCAGATGTTTGTATGTTTATAAAACCCACCCAATTATTTTGCGTATCCTGTAATTAAATAATTACAACAAAGGATTTAATGTATCCTTTGATATCCAAAAGATAAAAAGATAAAAATATAAATTTATTTTACTTATAATTTTATTATAAATCGTAATCTAGATAAAAAAAAGGTGTTAGTAATTCAGGATAAAACATGGTGCAATAAAATAAAATAAAATAAAATAAAATAAAGAAATAAATAAAAATTAACTAATAAAGAAATTAAATCAAATCTGAAGATACTGAGCTATAGCCGTTAGTAAATTCGTAGTTCTTGAGTAATAGAAGCAATACATGTTGTCTGATAAATACTTCAACTGAAGTGTTTAGGTAGGCGTTCTTACAGGAAGTAGGAACGCAGATCTTAGATAGTGCGAGTGGAAAAAAAAGCTGTCTAAAGCAGTGCGTATCTGAACTGAAGTGCGGTGTCATATTTTAACATATGTTATTATTATCATTTGTAAACTGATAGTTATTCATTTTTTTTTTAAATTCATTTAAATGTAGGAACTAGCGGAGCGGGCAATATTAGGTTATAATAATTTACATTAAAGTCTAGATGAATTATCGATTATTTTTAGCGAAAGTAATGAATGAAAAGATAAAACTCAGATTGTTTTCGCGAATATTATATGCAAATTGCTAGAGAAACGAATAGTTTAAGGAACACAGTAGCTTGCAAGGTCCAAGACTTGAATTTTACCCTAAATTATTAGATAATGAATAAAACTATGTTATTTTAAAAAATATTAACATTAATACTTTATTCATGTTTTTGAAGATTCAAAAACCTGCTTTTAATCCCAAATGGTTCCAAATGACATTTATTTATTTATTTTTTTTTTTTTTTTTGATTTATGTATAACACAGGTCTGCGATGAAGGGTTTTGCTTCAAAGTTATGTATTTTTCTGGTATACTTTTGGATTTTGGTAAAGGAAAATCTATTAAAAAATTTCCACCACGTATTGATTTGGCAAAAAGAAAATCAAAAACTTTTTTAACATAAAGTTTTTTTTTTCTTTTTTTTGCTATCTATGTTATTTCCAGGAATATTTTTGGATCATAGAGAATCCTCCCCCCCCCCCCAAAGGCCCTCAAGCCGTGCACTATAGAAAAACGATCTTAAGGAAGCTTAGGTTAAAAGTAACACATTTAAAAAATGATGTGTAAATAATAGCCTGTTTTAATGTATTTTAAACATAAATAGTTACGAAGTTGTTGTAGCATCTGTGAGAATTCTTCCCATCTTTACAATTACTTTGTGAAAAAATCATCCGTGAGAGGAAAAAAATACACACACACACAAATATTTCTGAATTTAGCAATCAAAGTACACTCTATAACAAAAATCGCGACGCATCAAGAAGGAGTATTGCAAACTGGTCTCAAATTGGCATGCATACAGGTTTCAATGGAAAATGTAAAATTTTGAAGTTTGGCTACCGTCGAATGAGCATGTGACGCTGCAGCACATCTTAACTGCGCAATTGGCAGTATATTAAAAATGAGAAATTTTGATTCCAGGCCATAAATTCTTCGAGAATTTCATTCCGTCTACTCAAATAGACAGTAACTATGTCTCGCATACAGGTGCGCAAACAATATGCGCAGATGACAGCGTTTGAGAGAGGTGTATAGTTGAGCTCAAAGAAGCCAGTTGATTCAATCTGCGAATTGTTTGACTATTAGATGATATTGACAGAAATGGGTGAACCATAGTCGAACACAGTGTCAGGGAGTAAGCTCTCGGCCTAGAGAGAGGACAGAACGTGAGAACCGATCAATCGTCAGAGCGGTGCTCAAAGCACCAGTTCATCATTATCATCGATCCTACGTGCAACTGGTACTTCTGTGACTTCAAAGTCCATTAATAGGTGGCTCAGAGAAATGAGGTTGAACTCACGGATTTTCTTGTGCGGACTACAATTAGACTTTGTATACCGACAAGCACGTTTAAAGTGATATCACGATCGTTTGAACTGAAATGTCAATAAATGAAGTTGAATTATCTTCAGTGATGAGTACTATTCCACATTTAGCCGCGATGACCAGCGAAGACGCATCTGGAGACGCCTCGAAAAGAGGGGGGATTCCAACCCGACTGTAGCCAGCTATACGGCCCCAAAACCACGAGTGATTGTCTGAAATGTCACTTCATTTCATAACAGGAACCTTTTGGTTGTCATCCATGTCATCTTTACGGCTCAGCGGTACGTCTACGATATTCTATGTCCCTTTATGTTTCCTTTCATATCACGCAATCCTTACTTTTTATTTCAGCATGATAATGCCCGCCCGCGCACAGATATAGTTTTACTGCTTGTTGTTCTGCTTGCCTAACATTATTTTGGCCAGTAAAATCGCCGGATCTCTCACCTACTCAAGACGTTTGGAGCATCATGAAAAGGGTCCTACAAATAGCTCTGGATTTTGCCAATCTAACGCACCAATTGGGCAGAAATTGACATCATATCTCGCAGGAACATATCTGACAAATCCATCAATTAATGCCAAGCTGAATAACTGCTTACATAAGGGTCAGAAGTTGTCCAATACGTTATTGACTTATTTACTTTTGTGAGAAAGGTTCTCTTAATTAATCCTTTAAATTATTCTGAATTTTTCGCATTTGTTTTTCTTTGCATGTACATCACATATACCGATTTTCGTCTCATTTGGATAACTCCTTCTTGGTGCGCCGATTTTTTTGTTATAGAGTATATATTAGAGACACCCAAAGCAAGGAAAAAAAAAAAAAAGAATCATACGATTTTGCATACGTGTGAATTTATTCACAACCTTTAGTAACGGCGGTTAAATATATAAAGTAACTGATTAAGGATTACGGCATGCAAGACAATTATAGATACTAGAAAAAATCCGCAGTTTATGATTATTTATATGCCTGAATTAAAAAAAAAAAAAAAAGAATTCTTACACCTTGAAACATAATCAAAAAATTCTACCACATTTTTGTCTAAATTTCTGTTGCTTGTATATTTTTAGTACTCTATTTTTACGAATTCCTGCTATAAATCCATTAAAGCAAAAATATTATTATTATTATTATTATTTAACTGGAGGATGTCACATTATGAGACTATTCTCATAAAAATACTTGGATGTAAAGAACTTAATTCACAGAAACTTAATAAGAAAATTTTAATTCACCCTAACTCAGTTTATCATTAATTTCTTATCGTTAGTTTCCTAAATACAAAAGTAGAATAATGAGGAAACTTAATTTCATGTTATATAATATTCTTATGCTGATTTTTTCACCATTTTACTAAAAAATTAATAACTATGATGAGGTATTACGGATTTAATAATTATTTTATTTTAATGAACTGTAGAATGTATCAAACAGTATAAGTTCATTATAAACAATTTGGAGCAAACTTACACGAAAATCCAATTAAAACATCCTTAAGGTACTTTTTTTAGGATTATTTATTTTATTTTATTTTACTTTTTCTTCTCGTTCTATTTTTTTTTTTTTTTTTTGTATCATTTTTATGAAAAACATCCTAAGTGCAGACAAATTAAATAATAATAATAAACAAATAAAAAATAAATAAAACTCCTCCTTTTTATATAATTTTTTATATTTTCTTTCTTTTTACAAAATTTAAATAATCAAAATTCATTTTTTCTTTTAAATATTTAATATCACACAATTTCTCAGAAACAGAAAAAAATGTATTTATTTAGTTTGGCGAAAATGGTAAAGTGTTGTATTCAAGAAATTTAGATCGCTGCTTTTATTATTTATTAGGGCGAAGGTTTGTTAGTCTCAATCTAAGAATTTTTACGATACCAGTTTTACGATAGTTGGACATTTATCAAAAATATGATTGAATAATTTGAAAGCGATGTTATAATTAAAAAAAATAAAAATAAAATAAAATAAAAAGAAAGTGATAGTCATACAAATTTCCATGTAACTGGATATAAAAACAACCACTTTTTTTACTCTGGCACCTCTTAGAACCCCCCCCCCCTTCCCCCCCAAGATATGCGTAACACTCACTGTAATTTTTCTTAAACCGTAAGTGGTATATACAGAAAGATTTATTTAAATCGATGCTAAGGTAGTTCATGAAATTTTATTTTTTTATTTCCATCTGCAGTAATAGTTATAGAATATACCATTAATAACGATAAAATGGTGACATAAAAAATTATTTTATTTTCCTCTCCCCCCCCCCTCCCCAAATAGGTCTGACAATTACTGAGTTTTTTTCACAAATTGTTCTTGATTATACATTTTTTTTATCGATAATAGGGTAGTTTAAAAATGAATATATTTTATTTTCATCCCCCCCCCTTGCCCCTTAGGTATATAATACGCACATTATGATTTTCATAAAAAGTAAGTATAGTTATACAATATATCAATAAAATCTCTAAAATGGTGATATAAAAAATCATTTTGTTTGCCTTTGCCCTCCTCCTCTCTTTAACCCACCCCCAAGTATGTCTGAAAATTACTGTAATTTTTTCACAAATTGTACGTGATTATACAAAGTTTTTTTTTTTTTTTTTTTTTAAATCGATAATAGGGTAGTTAAAAAAATAATAAATTTTATTTTCTTCTACACCCCCCCCCCTCTTTCCCCTCAGATATATAAAACACTCATTGTGGTTTTCATAAAAAGTAAGTGATATTTATAGACTATATCATTAAAATCGGTAAAATGGTGATATAAAATATCATTTTATTAACTCTTTAACGCCCATCTCTTTAACGCCCCCCCCCCAAGTATATCTGACACATACTGTAATTGTTTCACAAATTGTATGCGATTATACATTCATTAAAATCGGTAGGAATGTTATATAAAAACAATTGCTTTGTTTCGATCTGCTCCTAGTCCCCCCGCCCTTTCCTCCAGGTATACATTAATTGAATGTTGTACCAAATCAATTGAAATTTCTAAGAATGTAATATGAAAATCATCTTTAAATTCTTTATTGCATATTATTTTACGATTTGCGAATTGGAAAGGTGCCTTTTTTTTCCCGGGATACCCTTACAACATTATTCTCACAGTAGTTCCATTCTTTGTTTTTGTACACAACTTGTTTTCATATCTATAGGTATTCATATAGCTAGAATGGATGAATAGATCTATAATCGACTTAAACAAATTTGTGTAATCTCAATATTTCTAATTTCAGCAATAACTAAAAATACATTTTTCTTTTTCTTTTCTTTTCTTAAAAAAAAAAAAAAAAAAAAAAAAAAAAATCAGACTGATAAATGTTAACCATATAAGTAATGTAATGTTTTAAAACACATTTAAAAAAAATAATAATATTTCCTATATTATCTTTTAATTAAATAAATTAAAAAATGCTAATTTGTGCTTAAGTGTTTTTGGTTTCTTATAAGGCAGATTTGTGAAACCTAAAACATTTGTTGGGTTTAAATAAAATCACTTTATTTATTACTTTCTTCTATCTTCAATAGAAGAAAGTATTGGATTCGTAAAAATTTTCGATTTCGGGTTTTTGATGGATTTACACGTTTTGAGAGCTATAGAACACGATTTTAACATTTTTAGAAAATGTCTGTCTGTCTGTCTGTCTGTCTGTGTGTGTGTGTGACAAAATTTTGTGGCAACTGTATCTCTGGAATGCAGAATTTCATGCACAGAATTTCATACAAATTGGTATGTAGTTGCACCAGTTGCACCTTGACATAAATTAGTGCCTATCAACTTTTGGTAAAAATCGTCTTACAGGTTGCGTTGCCATCCCGCTTTTTCTAAATTTTTAACAGGGTGATATAGGGCAAAAATTTTCAAGATGGGTATCTTTCGAAAGGTCTCGTCAGTACCTTTAAAACGAATGTTTGAACTATAAATCTGTGATAATTTAAAACAAAGTTATCGATTTTTTTTTTACTCTTTACGAAAAAAAACTTAGAATTTTTTTTTTGCTCTCCCCCCTTAATTTTATCAAACTCCCACAGTTTCCGTGTTCTGACAAACTTGAACTAATTTTTGCTTTTTTCCCCTAATTTTGTCAAAGTCCTACGGTTTCCGTGTCTTGACAAACTTTAACATATTTTTGCATTTTTCCCCTAATTTTGTCAAAGTCCCGCGGTTTCCGTGTTTTGACAAACTTTGACAAACTTTTGGGTAAAATGTGAAAATTATTCCAAGTTTGTCAAAACACGGAAACCGTGGGACTTTGACAAAATTAGGGGAAAATGCAAAAATTTGTTTAAGTTTGTTAGAACACGGAAACCGTGGGAGTTTGATAGAATTTTGGGTAAAATGTGAAAATTTGATAAAGTCCCACTTTTTTTTTTCCCCTCTCCCCTTAATTCTATACTTTTTTTTTGTTGTTGTTGTTGTTACTGAGTGAATTTGTATAGGAAAAGATAGAAGAAAGTCTCGTGGTGGCCACAACATACTAGTTTTTTTTTTTTTTTACAAAAACAAGCAAGCACCTTGAAAACTGTTAACGATAAAGAATTGACCTTTTCCAGTGGCTATAATCGGATCCGTATAATCACGACTAAGCTTGTTCTTCCCCAGGGAGAGAGATTACTTAGGCCGAAATAGAATATTCCGGAATGATTAGCACTCTCGTTTCAATAATACAAGTTAAAAAATGACCTTGACATTCTAAGTTCAAAACTTCACTCCTTCCATTGGAAAAGAATCAGGAACTATTATACTTATAGCAATCCAAAACTCTTCTGACCACTTCAGTTTTGAGCCACCCAATAGCTGTGTAAAATCGCTTTCATCATGATATGATAATGATATTATTGCAATTTGATTTTACTAATTTCCCTCATTACCATTTTTTCCGTTACTATTTTTTCTGTTTACCATTTTTTCCTTTACCATTTTTTCCGTTACCATTTTTTCCGTTTACCATTTTTTCCGTTACCATTTTTACCGGTTACCATAAATATACACAAGAACAAAAAAAAATATTTTTTTTTTAAAGAATTTGCTTACTTCATCATAATGCCTTTTGTTTTAGCTATTAATTTTTTTCTGGTGAACAATAATAAATATCATATACCATGTTTACTTTATGAAATATTTTCCATTATTAATTAAAAAGTTAGTTTCGTCTTTGAATAACTTTAGCGACGATGTATGAGAACTCTGCTCATGAATTTCTTGCACGCTAGATTTATAAGAACTACACAAATGCAAGTGTTGTCGACCTTAATTATATAAATTTATATAATATATACACATAAATGCCGATATTTTAAAATTGTATAACATAGAAACATTTTTATCTCAAATAATTTGTTATAATGTACAGGGGTACCACCTTTTACACTTTTTAATATAATTTAACTCAATAAAATCCTTTGTTTTAGTTATCCAGTGAAAACTGTTAATCATTGAAATTTACAAAAGATTTCAATTAAAAATTACTGATGTCCAAAAAGCGTAAAAGCTGATAATCACTAATGTATAATAATATATTTAGAATACTGTATACACAATGTACCATGTTTCTGAACTTTATCGTTTTCTGTTATCCGATAAAAAAAAAAAAAAAAAAAAAAAAAAAAAAAAAAAATCATTATTTTTGATATAACACGGTTAAGCTCAAGAACATATTAGTTCATCATGTAGGAAATAGGCACAGTAAAATTTAGCATAGCACTTCCATCAATTACATGCAATAGAACAGAAAAAAAAAAAAAAAAAAAAAAAAACATTTAGCTTATTTTTGAATAGCCCTATATAGTGTCTATAAGTTATATACACGTCACATTGTGAAAAAAGAAAATAAATAAAAATAAATAAATAAAGGGGACTAATGTGCAAGTTGTACCTGACAGGGACTAAAGTGAAAGTTGTACCTCAAGAGACTAATGTGAAAGTTGTACCTCACGGGACTAATGTGAAAGTTGCACCGAACGAACAAACTATTTCTTTCAACGAAAATGCCTACTAACCCTGGACGATAGGTCTAATATATCGTATCATATTATAGATCGTATTTATCGTAATATAACTCAATACTTATTTCGCTTCCTTCTTCGACTCGTTTTAATACGCATTTTTTATATGCATGAGTAGCCCCCGAAAAACAAAAACATTAAATGATTAAATTCATTTTTTTTTTTTTTACTTATTTTTATTTCATATTATTTCACACGCACTTTTTATTTCCTAATTCAAAATTATTAAAAAAAACTTTTTCGATATCGCTTGTAACGATACTGATTATTATTAATTTTCTTTTATTTTTCTTTCAATAATAATAATAATAATAATAATAAAGATTTTGATGAAATTCTGGCAAAAGCAGAATTTAGTTTAGGACGGAGGACTATTAGTTTTTTTTTTTTTTTTTTTTCCAAATTATAACATCGCTTTCAAATTATTCAATTATATTTTAGATAAATTTTAGATTTCGACAATTGTCCAACTACCGAAATCGACAACGCAAAAATCCCAGATTGAGACTAACAGGCCCTCAGTCCTAAAAAAAAAAAAAAAAAAAAAAACTAATAGTGTTAAACTTAATTTTCTTTTTCCCAGAATTTCATCAAAATCGTTTTTTTCGGTTTCTTCTTTTTATTAGAAAGAAAAATAAAATAAAATAAAATTAATAATAATCTGTTTCAAAACGGACAGTATTGATTTTTTTTTTTTTTTTTTTTTTTTTTTTTTTAAACTTTTTTGATTTTGGAGACTATAAACATGCAATTCAGGTGAAAATTCGATATCAATTTTTCCCCCCCATTAGGATTGATTCAATGCTATGGGATTGCCTTTTCTACCTGTAGTTACTATTTCAGAAGAATTTAATAAACCAGTGTGTTAAACTGTTGTATAAATAGGTGAATTTGGTGAGAATTCAGGAGGACGTGCTTTCAAATTATTTCATATTTCGCGTGTTTAATAATAATAATTTTTAATAATATATATGAGCTGAAAAAAAAAATAAATAAATAAACCGATGTTTTAAAAAAGTTTTAAAGTAAGTGCTTTGCAGAAAAATATTTAAACTGGTGTTTATATATTTTATTTGATCTGACAATAAATGAAAAATTGTCAAACCTACATATCCAGGAATATTAGTAAAAATATAATTCTGGTGTAAGTACAAATATTATCTTTTACGATAATAGGAAATACCAGCAGGCCTCGCAGCATTCCTAATATATTATTCGTACTTTATTATGTTGTCACTACTATCGTCAATAAGAAATTTTTGGTTAATATTTTTTTCCTGTTTCAATGCTGAAATATTATGTAAGAAAATATTGTTTTAAAATACAGTTGACAAAGTGATAAAATAAGCAAAATTTTAGGAACACTGCGATTCTTGAAATAGGTTGCAGTTTAATCAAATTGAAAGTGATATAATGAACGTATGTACTGTTAGAGGAATCGGAGGTTTGGGGGAATAAGCAGATTTGGCATTTCAGGGATTCTTCTCCTCTTATATGCACTATAATTTCTAACCATATTTCCTATTGAAAGTGTCGTATGTCACATTTGCCTTTCTATTACATAACAACATGAATTTTTGAATTTTTCGCCAACTTTTAATTAGTCACACTAGGTTTTTGAATATGTTTCGATCTTGGAGCAGTATTTATTTAAATCTCCGTAAATAGTATTATTCTATTCCAAATATATAAAGAAATTTGTAGAATTATCAACAGAAATTTTACTAATGAATACAGTGAGCGTAATGCTCACAGTTTTTTTTTTTTTTTTTTTTTCAATGAATTACACTTTCTTCACCAACGCCCAAGAGATTCTGCTTTAGAAGCTGGTAGATGCGGAATGTCGAGTTCAAACCCAGGTCGCAAAAAGCGTTTCGAGTTATTCATGGTTTTCTCCGAAACTTACATGAATACGAGATATGACCCCTTAGAAAGACGTCCTACAGGTGTCATTTAATTCATACCTTTGACCTTAACACTATAAACTGCATAATTACACATAATTACGCATTATGACATATGAGCGCTATTTTTTTGAAGAATATTTTAATGATATTACAGTATTTAAGAAAGAAAAATGTAAGACATTTAAAAGCTTATGAAAACATAGTCTATGTGGAAAATGATATGTGTAACATATTTACAAATGGTTATATAAAAGTATTTCTATACAATATACAATTTAACCATGTAATGTCTACAGATGCATAACCGATGTATTTTTATTAGGGGGACCGGGAAGTAATGTTGTTTTTCCACATTTAGACATTCGATTGCTATTTATTAGCTTATTGTGTTTTTAAACTTAAGTTAAAGACATTTCAAGGTTAAGGTGCACTGTTTACTCGTTCATAATAAAAGCTTATTTTTTATTTATTTTTATATTTTTTCAATTTAAAGTGAATTGGCGTTCTAAACACAATAAAAGTTTCGTAACCGGCATTGTAGGCTTTTTGAGTTTCGAAAGGATGATAACGCAAAACTTGCTACAAAATATATTTGTAATATATATCCAAATGCATTAAACATTCATAAATGTCATTTGTAGTTTTCTAAATTCAAATCAGTTAATTTTGATATTTACAACTGGTATTAATCAGGATGATCAAAAACTTAAGGCAATGACATTTTAAGGGCAGAAGTGAAAGAAAATGCGTGTCAGGTAAAACAGGACAGCGATGAAACTTTTTTCTTCAAGGTGATGTGATTTTCTTGGTTAATTTTTAGATGCTAATTAAAGAAAAATATTCAAAAGTTTACATCATGCATAATTTTGACAAAAAATAAGATTGCTTGTGCAGCAAGGTGCAGTTAATTTTACAGCACTACTAAAAACAACATCTTGTAAAATTCATAGTAGAGTGCAGTAAATTTTACAGCACCATAAAAAACAGCCGCTTGTAAATTTTACAGCAACTGCGCTGGCAGCCGCGGTGCCAGCACCTTTTGTTGTAAAATACTGATTTTTTTTTTTTTTTTTTTTTTTTTTTTTTTTTTACAGTGTAGGCAGTGATGCCAGATTGCGGATTTTCGAGGCTTCTGGGGGCAATTTTGGGGACCAAATGTTTCTAGGGACTTTTTTGGGGAATTCTAAAATTTTTGGGGACAAATCTGGAGAGTTCTTCAACTTTCTGTCCATGTTGGCAACGTAATGATTTATCCCTACGACTAGAGACTTTCAAAAACTTTATTGTTATTTGGGGATTTTTTTCAAAAATTGTCTTCATTTGGGGAAAAATCTGAGTTTAAATCATAGAAAAATCTGCTTGATATTTTTTCTATATATATATATATATATATATATTCTTTTTTTGAAGAAATTTTTATTTTCCCAAAGAAATCAAGCTGGGGATTTTTTCCGAAAAAAAAAAAAAAAAATCCCTGATTTGGGAAAATTTGAAGACCTGTTTGGGGAAATAATTTTCGACCATCTGGCAACACTCAGTGTAGACAGGCGCCGCGCGCCATCAACGTTCAATTGCAATTAGTTGCTAATATGGGCTGTTATTTTGCTGTTAATCAATAAAATTGTTCGCATGTTTTCCAAACTTTCGCACTTTTTTGACTGGATAAGTGTTAGTAGCAATACACACTGAGAATGAGATGTTTTTCAGCTTTAGAGGAAAAATGCGTTCATTCATTGTAATTGCGATTATTTTTTTAAGTTAAAGAGTTAAATTTTAAGAGATAGAATTTATTATTATTATTATTATAAAATAGATTAATATATATATGTATTGCGCAACTTATGATAAAGAGTTATTAATTAGTTAAAGAGTTAAAGTTAATTTTTTTAACTGTAACGAAGCTCGATTCTGTAAAGTTGTTGTTGGTAAGTATGTATCTAAATACAACAAAGATGAGATATTTTCTAACAATAATCACTACAGTAAGTGATCAAATTATTAGATTTTTTTATTTTTTTTCATTTTTTAGATAATAAAAAAAATACTAGACGAAGAGGTCTAAAACTTCATTTTTGCAAAGAACATTTAGAAGTTCATTGTTTCCACTGTCGATTTAGTCGAGAGAGGAATTAGAGGACCAACCACATATTGAAGAAGAGTGAAAATACTTTGATTCACTCTGTATCATAAAAAAACTACAAATGATTTATAACTTTAACACTTTATTGCACATACCATGTACATAATATATGTTTTGGTGCGGAAATTGCACAATTATTTAGGTGAGTATGTATATATATATATATATATATATATATTTCAGAAATTACTAATTTTTTTGATAAGTTTTTTGCTTGTTAACTAGAACACATTTCCGTAAAATTTTACCAAACATACAAAAAAATTGACAAAACATTAGGGAAACATTATTATGAAACATAAAATTAACACGTGTAATACTCGTTGAGATATGGGCATTTTTAGTAAATATCATTTTATTGCGCATGCGCGAATGATATAAAAAGTTTTACTGCATACGTTGAAAGCTAAATATATTGAGCAACTTTTGTCAAAAGCTCATTTGAATGGTTTAAAAATTAAACAAATTGTTGGCAAAAGAACGAGCTAGATTTTAGGTTTTTTCCAGAGTTGAAATTTCATAAAGGGTTTTTCACATACCACGCAGTTAATTTGATTATCCAATTATTTCAATCACATTGCGAAAGTTCTTGTTTGTACAAAACCTCTTATAGGCCTATAACTTTATCATTTTTTTACTAAGATTTATGATATCATAAGGGGTTTTCCCCAAAAAGAACTTTTGCAACGTCATTAAAATAATTGGATCTTCAAATTAAATGCGTGGCATGGGTGAAACTCATTTTGAAATTTCAACTTTGAGAAATACCTAAGATCTAACTCGTTCTTTTGCCGACAATTTGATTAATATTTACTCTATTCAAATGAATTTTAGACAAAAATGTATCAATGTACATCTAGCTCTCAAACTGTGCAATAACAAATTTTATATCTTTCGCGCACGCGCAGTAATATTCATTAAAATACTCATATCTCAACGAATATTACACGTATGGATTTTCTGTTTCATAATATGTTTCTCTAATGTTTTGGCAATTTTTCAGCAATTTTTGTAAAATTTTAAGGAAACCCGTTCTAGTTATAAGCAAAAAACTTGTCAAAAAAATTAGTAATTTTTGAAAAAAAAAAAAAATAAATAAATATAAAATATCTGTCTAAATAATTGCGCAATTCCCGCACCAAAACATACAAATATTGTGCACAGTATGTGCAGCAATGTATTAAAGTTACAAGTTATTTGTAGCTTTTTATGATACAGGGTATTTTCGCTATTTCTGAATTTGTGGTTGGTGCGCTAACTGCACTCTGGACTAAACGATAGTGGAAACAATGAGTTTTTAAATGTTCTTTGCATGCATGAGGTTTCAGGCCATTTCGTCTAGTTTTTTTTTTTTTTTTTTTTTTAATAATTCGATCGCCCACACTATATTAGTTAATCGAAAAAAAAACAAAGTAAAAATACTATAAAGGTTTTCGTGATGGAAGCAGTGGTAGGAAAAAAAAAAGTGCTGAAAGTTATCCCTGATACATGCTTTAATTCTTATAAATGAGCAATTGATTTCGGATTAATATACTAATAGATAGATTTCCTATATAGTATAAGACATGAACAAAAAGTACTTGCTTCTAAAGCAAAATAGAAATACTTTGAAAGTTGAAAGATTCACTTCTACAATTTCTAAATTTAAAATCGGAGATTGAATGTAAATATTACGCTGGAAAGTTTTGATTTTAAATAACACAAATTTACACATAATTGACTATACTTGTGCTGGAAACAACAAATGTGGAAACTACTGAATTAAAAAAAAAAAAAAAAATATTCAGTTTATTTCTGGCTATTTGTAATTTAACGAATCTGCTGTAAATTCGTTTAGACTGGGCTAGCAGGTTCAAAACCAGGTCATGTCCACTGGCACAGCAGTACGGAATTTTCTGTGTTTTTTTCTCCAAAATTCAAAGGAAAACTGCTATGGAGTGTACGTCCCTCGAACCTAGGTCCCAAGGGCAGACAAACAGCTTCATTTCTCACATTATAACAGAAATGTTTAAATTAGTCCACAAATAGATACAGAATGAAATATTGGAAATTTTTATTAGGTTCATTTGGTTATTATTTATACACAGAATAGGTTTTTTTTTTTTTTTTTTTAATGAATTGATCACACTAAGGCCAGGCCCTTATGAAACCTGGATCCATTACTTTTTGACACGCTTAACAAAAAGAAAAAAAAAATCCTTTTTATTCGTAAATACAAGAAATAGGCAAGTATTTCTTTTTCATGCACTAAAATATCTCACAGCATTTTTTTTTTTTATGTTAACGTAAAGACTAATAATTTTTGATAGAAGTGTGTGAAGGTGTTTTTTAGGACAGCCTGTACCTAAAAATGGGACAATAATTTAGGACAGTCGGAAATATAAGGAAAACAGACCATCTATCTATCTATCTATCTATCTATCTATCTATCTATCTATCTATCTATATATATATATATATATATGTATATATATATATATATATATACTTATATAATTGTTTTACCAGTACAAAGTGTAGAATATTACTTCAATAAATTTGTATATCCATTATTCTTGAATGTAAAACCTTTTAAGTAATACTATGATGAAAATGTAATGAATAAATCTTTAAAAATCGTCATTTTAAAAATTAAAAAATATATATTAAACGGTAATTTAAAATAACGATAAAGACACATATGTATTTATTGGACTTTTAAATAATATATCGTCTTTAATTTGAATTAAAATATTCAAAAGAATTTATATAAACACCACTTATGCATGGTGTCCTATTTTTAGGACGATGGTGAAATATGGGTTAAACACTTTCACACACTTTTATAAAAAAAATTATTAGTCTTTACGTTTACATTTAAGAAAAAAAAAATGCTGTGAGATATTTTAGTGCATGAAAAAGAAATGCTTGCCTATTTCTTGTATTTACGAATAAAAAGGATTTTATTTATTTATTTATTTATTTTTTTTTCAAGCGTGTCAAACTGTAATGAATTCAGGTTTCATAATGGCCTGGCCTCAGTGTGATCAATTCATTAAAAAAAGAAAAAAAAAAACCTACTGTGTGTGTATATATATATATATAAGGAATTCTGTGTATAAATAATAACCAAATGAACCTAATAAAAATTTCCAATATTATATTCTGTATCTATTTGTGGACTAATTTAAACATTTCGGTTATAATGTGAAAATGGTAAGTTTTTTCATTTTGTGTGTATACACAGACATTGAAAAACATTTTTTCAATGCTTGGTAGGATATGGGTTAAACGGAAAAAAAAAAGGAGAGGGGGAGATTTCTTTGTGTCAGCCAGAAATTCTAAATGATTTTGAAGGGTTCATATTTAATTGCAGTTTTACTTTTAATCGTAGCTATGACTGCTAAAAATGCGATATTGTTTATTAACTAATGCTTAGAACAAGAAAATGCTACTTTTTTTTTTTAATGTTTATAATGTTATTATAGCGTAAAAATAAATAAATAAACAAGGGAATAAATAAAAAGCAAAAAATGAAAGAAAAGGAAGAAATAATATTTAAAGTTAAGATTTTTTTTTTTTTTTTTTTTAAATCTTAAAACGTAAAAAAATTAAAAATCTCTAGCACCAAGTTTATATATGTCTCCTATTAAACCTACAATAACACGCATTAAATTTAATGATGATAGACAGTTATAAATTTATAGTAATTCGCTTCCAATTTGAGACAGATGAAAAAAATAAAAAACAAGCCTTTCATTCAATATCTACAGTAGATAAAACATAAAAGTCATATTTGTGGTATGGACATCTGGTTCATTTTCAACTTTCATCCAGTATTTGTTTATCTTACTCAGCGAGAATTCCTCATTTTCGTTTTGACATGCTTAGTTTATAATCTGCGTTAAAAGATGTTATTTATTTATTTATTTTTTAATGGACATGCATGTATATAGATACAGTATAATTGATTATCCGCAAAGTTGAGAGCCATGGGTTTCGTACATAAACCGCAAAAAGGCTGAATATGAAATTGAAATGACATAAAATGCATTCTAGCTTAAAAACTTGAATATATCGTATATAAAACATAATACAAACAATGAAAATATTCATAAAAAGTAAAATTATTTGTACAGTCGAACCTCATTAACGTGAATTTTATGGGGGATAAAATTTTTTTTCATGTTATCAGTAGTTCATGTTATCAGTAACTAATCTTCATTTTGACGGGGATTGTGGAAACAGTTCATATTAAAAGTAATTCACGTCAACGAGGTTTGACTGTACTTCATATACTATAGGATATAAAAAACATAAAGAAAAAAGTGTACTTAAGATGAAGCCATGGTTCAATTTGTAATCTAATTTATGCGCTAAATTAAACAGTACCGCAGACATGCAAACATTTAATTTATTCCACAGCATTGTGAATAACCGACACATTTTCACACCACTTTATTTGTAGAAAAATGTTCTCCAATATTTATTTACGATTGAATATTAAAGAAAGTACCCGCCAGAAAAACTGGTGTAAAAAAAAAAAATAAAATAAAATAAAAATAAAATAAACGGTCACGTCAATGTATTGAAATAAATTGAAATGTTGACGTGTTTTGTAGCGTATTCTACTGGAGAACAAATAAAGCAAAAACCTCATAATTCTTCATATTTACTTTTTTTTTTTTTTTTTAAGCTATCATTTGTATCTGTTTATTGTTTATGATTAAAAAAAAAAAAAAAAAAAAAAAAAAAAAAAAAAAAAACTTTCTTCTGATTTCGCCCATTTCCCGTGCCACGAATTATCCGCAACGTGTGTAATCCGTTTGCGGATAATCGAGAGTTTAACGTATATATATATATAGATTATTACGGATAAATCGAAATGCAGTAGTCGGTCGATACAGGTTTTTTTTTGAGCGCATTAACACAAATTATATTGTATGGGGATGGGGGGGGGAGGGGGAGAAAAGTAAATCCTTTTCTTTTAGCAATTTTTCTATAAGTAAACTAATCTAGTTCTGGACATCCGAAAACATTTAAATCCATCGAAAAACGGAGATCGAAAATTTTTATGAATCCAATATTTTTTTTTTTCTCGTTTATATTGATTTTTCAATATAAACGAGAAAAAAAATCCTTATTTATTTATTTATTTATTATTATTATTATTATTATTATTTTCATTTGGTCAAAATATTTAAAAGGCGTAATAAATAAATCAATAAAAATAAAAATAGCACATTCCTTTCCTTAAAATATGAAATTGCGTTCTTTAGCAGCGGTTACATATATTAATGTTTTAAAATTTCTTTTATACTATTTCTATTTGGTGCCAAAGGGAAAAAGAAAAAAAAAAAATGTTTTCATTTACTGTATTTTGTCCGAAAGAAATAGATCTCTCGTTCTAATAGCTTATTTCATGACAAAAATTCAGGGCTGAAAATTTACGTCTTTTTTCAAGATATTTTCAAAATCGGAATGGCAATTTTTATCATAAAATAAACCAAAAAATTATCGTTACTAAATAATGCCTGGAAAAGTCCTGAAAAAAAGGAGGGTATTTCAAATTCTACATAAATTAAAAATTCTGGAAACAGTAAACGTAATATAATTTTAAAAAGCAGATAAATATAATATAAAATCTAATTTCAATAGGTATATCTGTTATAGCAGATATCGATTTTGAAAATAAATAAATAAATACATAAAATAAAATATATTCAGTAAATAAAAAAGAGAGAAAAATCTTCCGGGATTCAAAAACCCCACTATCGGATCACAGTTAATTAACAGCAGCGCTACATGTCGGCCGATATACACATAAATTTAAACTAGCGTAGTTGTCTGACCAAATTTTTCAAAGGTCGTTTGGATGGTGAGCAAACATCCAGGTTCAGATTATAAAACGGGCATAGAATGCAACTGGCGCCAAATTTCGGCTGATTGTCGAAATTTGCTACAGGCAGAATACTTTATCACTAGAAGTACCTAAAATTGACGCGATCATGTAAAAGTCGTTTTATTTGCTAAAATTACATTAATATTGTTTTTAAATATGTTTAATTATTTGCTGTTTTACCCAATATTACTAATTTTTCATTATCTGAATAATTATTTCGAAGCACTTAAACTCAAATAAGTGTATGGATAGTAGGGAAAGTGCGGAAAAAAACCATTAAATGAAGACTGCACGTAAAAATTACGTAACACTAGTGTTCTAGAGTTAAAAATTAATTTGTAATCATAAACATATTGAATTTGTTATAATTAATTACTTGATAAATAATTAATATTTTTTGTTGATTTTCATGAGTGCAAGTTTTTACACGTTCATATAAAAAAGTGCATTTAGCACTTTCTTGGCCAGCATATAACTTGATAAATGTAATTGTATGAAAAACTGAAATGTATGAAAATTTAAAAGGACTATACTGAATGATTAATAAGAAACATTTTTTTTTTTTTTTTTAATTAATTGTAAATCGTTAAGACAAAAGTTATAGAATAGATTATACATGCTACAATATGTTTATAACTAATGCGTTTTAACGAAATATTAATTAATCAATACAAAATATTAATATAAAAATTAATAACTAACCTTTCTGATGAACGGACATTGCTCATTCCATGATCTTCTAGTCTTTCATTCATCGTTCATCTGCATCTCAGTTCAAAGACGCAGATGTTATGTTTCCACAAGCAGATGTTCCTGTCTAAAGTCCACAGGAAGTCGATTTTTACAGCATTTAGTGCTTGAATTTATTTCACAGCATATATTATTGAAAATAAACCGCAGAAAGTGCAGGAAAAATTACAACATTTTTTTACAGTGAATTCTCTTTTCCAGTGATCATTTTTTCAAATTTTTTATAAAATGTTTCGTTTTCGTATAGTAACTTTCATTAATTTCGATAAAAATCTCTACTAGTTGATATTAGTGTTATGGTTCTAAATGTTAACATACACGTAAATGCCACTATAAATGAATCATAAAAAATATTTGCTAACATTTAAATTGGATTACAACAAATTTTATGTTTGTGTTGTTTATATTACCATGTATCTATTAATTGCTAAATTTTATAACATTATTAAATTCTTCACTTCACACATACACACACACAAACATATATATTTACAGAGAAAGGAAAAAGGGTAGGGAAGAGCAACAGTTAAAAATGTTTTAAACTGAAACCTACAGCAAAATATTTAATATTTATGGTATTTTTAATTTTTAATCATTTGAAATAAAAACTCTTTATTTGAACAATATACACACGTACCAGCATATGCATATATATATGTGATTATATGTTATATTTATTATATTTTTGATTTCTTTTAAATTATTTTTTCAGGAGAGTATTATTACTAAATCACAGTGCATACGTATTTATATATTTTGTTCTTTGCAGTACTTTTATTTTAAAAATGTTCAGTTTTTAAATTAAAATGCTTATAACTTGATTAAAAATCACATAAACCTTAACCAAGGTAGTTTAATATTTTTGTTTATTTATTTATTTAATTCATGTAAAATAATTTTGTTAAAATATTTTATTACTAAATTCACAAGAAAAAAAAATGCAGCATTTTTAAATACATATTATTTTTCACGAAAATATTTTAAAAATTTTATGATAACAAATTCGTTTTTTTATCTGCTTCATAAAAGAATATTTTCCAATTGCACATAAAAATAAATAAACTCTAAGATATAAAGCTACTGTTGCTAACTCCTGAGATAAATATAGATAAAGCAGCGTAAAGAAAATATGCACCATAAACATTTGCTCCCAAGTGATATTTTGGAATATTATGATTCTATGAGGATCATAAAGCGAGCAAATCAAACGTTATTCATATGTGCGAAAGACCTAATAAAAATAATCATAACACGTAATAAAATAGTATTTTATTTTTAGACTCTTGTTATGATTTTTCTTTTATTGGGGAAACGAAGATGGTTATTTTTGTAGAAGACATTGTATATATATATATATATATATATATATATATATATATATATATATATACTAGCAGGCTACGCCCGCTTCGCTGGCCACTATATTTAAATGAATCTCCAAAAGAATTGGATCATTATTTATTTTTCACATCACATTATAAATTAAAACTAAAATAATTACATTGGAATCGCTCTAGACCTCGCATCGGGTACTCGCTGACTACGGCAGCTCTTTCTCTGCCCGCACTGTATCGGGAGCAGTTTCCCACTGCCTGCAGAAATCTCTTTCCTATGTATTTCAATATGGGTATTTATTGACGATAGGTGGGTCTGCCATTATTTAAGAACTACGATTTTAAAGATAACTGTATCTCAGCGTCTATTAAATATTTTAGTTTTTTTAACCAAATATTTTATTGCTCATGCTATTTACACTGTGTTACAATTTGATTCCGACCAATGTAATGAAATAAAATAAAAAGTAGATTTTCTTTGAGAAGGAATTAAATACATAAAAAAGAAATAAATTCCAATCAGTTTAATCCTTTTTACTATATACTACCATTATTTCCTGACAAAGACTATAAATTAGAAAAGACTTTTAAAGAAATTAAATTAACAAATGAAAAATAATTGTTGTTATACTACACAAATAATACATAAATATAACTGTTATAAATACGTTTTTAAATATTAAATTTAATATATTTATTTTTTTCTACTGCATTACCATTTTATTTTCAATAAATATAATAAATTAAAAAGAGAAAAAGGATTCGCCCTCGAATAAATGTATTAAATAAAAAATAAATTGCATAATATAGCCGTTGCTAAGATACGCAGACGATTACAATCGAAGAATAAATTCATGAAAAATGAAACATAAAAGCCAATGTTTAAAATCGAAAAAACATTAATTTAAAATATTAAGATTCGAAATATGCCAAATTTGGAAGCTCTGCGATCAGTAGTGTGTAGTATTGTTCATGTTTAGATAAATGTATTTATTTTCCTGTTGGAAAAAAAAAAAATAAACTCGTTTTTTTTTTTTTTTTTTTTTTTTTTTTTTTTGGCAACAATTAAATTACGGATTAAATTTAAATGGCTAATTTTTTGCTATTATTAGCTTATTATTTTCATATTTTTATTAATTAAAAGAAAACTAAACAGAAATTCGAAATTCTGACTTCGATGTGCACAATGATCCTTCGGGGGGCACCTTTGTGTTAAATCTCGTGACTGTCCGAGCTACCGTTTTCGAGAACAGTGAAATATATATACAAATATTACTCACTTAATAGTATCAGGCATGAGAATTTTCCGCGGATCCGCGATTTTCCGCGTTTTTGCGATTTTCGTTAATTTCGCGGTTTTTTATTTTGTTAAAATCAAACTCCAATAATGATAAGTGTTCAAACGATGCACGAAAAACTTTAGATTCTCAATCTTTTTCCATCCAAAATATAAATGTCAATATTCATTTTAAACATACTTTATCAGATTCTATAACATGTAAAAGAACAGAATTACTCAATATTTCTCACTCATGTAATTTATTTTGTCCCCCCCCCCCCCCGCTTTTTTTCATCACTAACCATTGCCGATCAAACATTCTGCAGAAAGCCTTTTATTTTTGAATATTTATCCATCCACAATATTAATTTTAAACTTACTTTATGATATTCTAGAACCCATAAAGAAGTAGAATTGTTTTTAATATTTCTCTCATGAACTACTTTTTACCCCCCTTCTTTCCTATTTTCCATCACCAGCCAATGATTAAATGCTGATTGCTAGCTAACGTTGTTTTTTTTTTTTTTTTTCCTTTTTTTAAACACATGTTTTATTGTGTTGATGTGCATTATTCTTTTAGTTTAATTTGTCACTTTTAAAATATTTTGTATAGTGTTTTCCTGTGAGCATTATTTTTCATTTGAAATAAATTTTATGAATGTGCGTTTGTATAGTATTCCCCGAACGCGTTATTTTTCTTTTAAAATTAATCTTATGAACACGCGTGTTTCCTCTTTTTTTAATTTCCTCACTCTCATGCCTGTAGTATAAGATTTTTTGGCAACAATTAAATTACGGATTAAATTTAAATGGCTAATTTTTTGCTATTATTAGCTTATTATTTTCATATTTTTATTAATTAAAAGAAAACTAAACAGAAATTCGAAATTCTGACTTCGATGTGCACAATTATCCTTCGGGCGGCACCTATGTGTTAAATCTCGTGACTGTCCGAGCTACCGTTTTCGAGAACAGTGAAATATATATACAAATATTGCTCACTTAATAGTATAAGATATACAAATATTGCTCACTTAATAGTATAAGATTAGCACTTTATCAAAATGTAAAAGAAATTTTAAATTAAAAATGACGTCAATTTTTGCGAGATACACAATTTATTTTTATTTTTATTTTTTAATTTTTTATTGTTCACGTTAAATGAACTGTTTTTTTTTTTTTTTTGTCTTTTGGCAACAATTAAATTATTGATAAAATTTAAATGGCTAATTTTATTTTATGCATAAAAATCACAAAACAAAGTTTTTTTTTCGGAATAAAACGTAGCCAACTTTGTAAGTTAGGGTATAAACTATCTCCATTACAAATTTCATCGAAATCCGTCGAGCAGTTTTGGCGTGAAACTCAGTCAAATAAATTCACGGACATTCACATTTATAATATATATAAGATATATACATCTATATATAGATTAATTAATGAAAATATGGAATAAAGGAATATATATATATATATATATATAAATTCATTTTATATTACGCTACCTAAACTTGTTGAAAGTGTTCATTATTTAATATATTATATTTATCTATATTGTAATTATTTAGAATAGAACTATAAAAACTTTCATATTTTTATTACTTTATATCGCAAATTTCTTTTTTTTTTACAAGTTAGCATAATTCTCCTCGCATCACATATTATTCCTCTGATAAAACTTTCTGACAACTTTTCTATTAAATATCAGCAAAATTTGACACATTGGGCCTTTCGAGGTTCGAACTCACGACCATCGTTTTATGAACATGATGCTTCTGACCAACTGAGTTTACAAGTGATGAAAATAGTTGCTTACATTTACTTTAAAGTGGAGACGTCTTGTTTTTAACATAACACAAAGTCGCGAAGAAAATATCCAATTTCAATAAAAATCTTCTAATAAATACTGAGAAAATAAATAGCAGTCCTAATAACCAATAAAATATATGAAACACATTATGGTATATAATCCGAAATAAAAAATAGATAATGATATATATTTTCTAGTAAAAATTTCTGAACTTAACGCACATTTATGCTAACTAAACTATCCCTGCATTTTTAAAATAGTTGATTCTATATGTCAAGGCTGTTATTATCAGATCAATAACTGATTCTTACTCTTGTAGTTACGAATGTAAAATTATAATCTTTTGGTTGTTTTATAGTTATTTTAAGAATATAAATATATTTATTATTCATATTTTCTGTAAGAAATTCTCACGAACCTACTGGAAAAAGAATTACTATACGTGTATAGTTCATTCATTTACATAATGCGGTCGAGCTGTGTGAAATAGATTTTCAATGCGATCCGCCAAGAGTTTTGAGTTGGACAGGCCAGCTATGGAACATATTTGCAATTTATTTATTAATATCATGAGAGAAAACACAAAATAAGAGAATTTTAATCTAATTTTCAGAATCCTCACTTCCAGAAATGCAGAAATTATTCTCCATATACTTATATATAAACGTTCGTTTTTCTTTTATATCAATTCCGTTTGTGGTGGTAGTCATATAACTACTATATATATATATATATATATATATATATATATATCAAATATTTTATATATATATATATACTTTTTTCTGGATATCCCTTGTGTAGCTTGTGTGTTGTGATGTGATCTTTGTATGGAATCGAAAGCAGATGGATGAGTATTTCGTTTAATTTGTATTAACCATTTCGCTACCAGCGTCACATATATGTGGCGATCCGATTTTCTTACCTGAGCCCGCATCACAAATATGTGACGGGTGTTCATTATCAGTTTATGATAATTGTTTGCATCAAATCGTGTCGCACACAGACAGGTTATATTATAAAACAATAAAATAGATACAGGATGTTATTGATTTTAGTTAGAACGTTATAAATACATCCCACAAAAATAAATGACAATTTTATCATATTTAAATAATAAGATGTCTGGGCTGTGGTGGCGGTTTTTCTCCTGAGGCTCTGGTAGCGAAAGGGTTAATGTAAGTTAATTCTGGAGAAGAAGTTTTCACTATTGAGTCTCAATTATAGAATTTGTGACTTATTTGGTCCGTCGACTTAAGCCAAAGGTTAATGATTCGTTCTTAAGGAATGTTCAGTAGTATGGTATAGAAATGTTTATGTTAAAATGTTAATTTCATTTTATAATAAATATTTATTTATTAGAATTATAATTATTTATTTAGTTAAATATTAGTTTACTTTATTCACTGAAATAAGCGTCTTTTACATAACTACGAGTTAAAATAAACAAATGAATATAATATATACTTTGTTCAGAAATAGAGTTCTTAAAGTCAGAATATATATAAATATATATATATATATATATATTTTTTTTTTTTCAGTTTCAATGTAATTTGAAGTATTCAAATATTAGTGAAAGAAAAAAAAATATATTCTTGCTTTATTTATTATTTTGATCGAAAATTTGCATGCGTTATACATGATGTACAAAATGGTATTAATTGAAATGATAGATTTAATTTGTAGTGTTGTAATTTACTAAAATGGATGATAAAGAAAATTCAAATTTAAGGACTCTGAGATTAGTGTAATGGTATCGAATTAAAAATATCGGGTGGATATCGACAATGTTCGTAAAGAGGTGAGATTTTTTTTCAATCAAAAATAAATTACTGTAATGATTCTGAACAAAATCCGTTATTGATAGTAAAATATAAAATCAATGCGTTATAGCAGATGTTGCATGAAATTGTCGCCATTTTCTCAAAGAAACTAAAATGAATACAATTTCAAAATTCCTTTGAAATATGGAGATATATTATTGGAATTGTTAATCGTCTTAGAAAATAAATCGTCATTTCACAATAAAGTAAACATGAATTCTTAATAAAATGTGAAATATACTGCCTCTAATAGTTTACAAATAAACTTAACTAAACTTGCTATTCCATACTTTTATTATGAAAGGGAATCTTGGGTTTACTTTTAGGAAATTGTTTAATTTGTCAATAATGTTGAATAACAGACTAAGTAATCTCAAAAAGTTACAGTAAATTCAAATATGTATTAGAGACAGTGGGGCTAAACTTATACGTGATTTTCTTTTGCAACTTAAAATTCTAAAACTTTGCTGGGGAATTTTCTACAACCGGATTCAAAAGAAACTCCAACTAGTCTTAGCAAAAATAAATAAAATATTTAAATGGAAAATCCCCCCCCCCCAAAAAAAAAAAAAAAAAATGATGAGGATCTGAAATCAATCCTTAACTTAATCGAAACCTGAAACATATCATTGCGAAATTAATCCACACTTTCATTTGATACTGTCCATTTTAATAATCACATTCTTGTAAATACCACATTGCTTAAGTTAAACCAATCAGTTATGCATAAGTGGCAATATAGTTTATTAGTTAACCAAATCCCTTCTGACTTTTATTCTTTAGTACTTTCATTTGTAAGGAGACTTTGAGTCAAACAAACCCAAGGACATAGTATTTAAGATATTTGTGAAAACGGTTGAGTCCAGTGATACAAAACAAGTCGAGAATTTGTATTTCTCGACAATCGACGTTATATATTGGAAATCGTTATATATTGGTAAGAATTAATTTATAAATAATGTGGTGTGAAATAAAAGGGGGGAGTAAAATGCTATGGAATAAATTAAAATATTGGCAAATAATGTTTTAAATTCAGAAATTTAATTCATCAACCTGGAAATTAATTTTTGATAGAATGGAGTAGAAGGCTGATTTTTACCAACTATATGAAAAATAGTTGGTAAAAATCAGCCTTCTACTCCATTCTATCAAAAATTAATTTCCAGGTTGATGAATTAAATTTCTGAATTGAAATTTCGTGGCCGTTTGTAGTTATGCCATATTCAAATTTGTCACTTGATATAGCTGCTTTAATGCAGACTCGGTGACCTTGCCAAAGTATATTATTCGAGATGTACCGAGCTGGTTATCAGCCAGGGTAGCTCAGTGATTAGCGCATCCGGGGGTTCGATACCCGGCGCTGGTATTTTTCACATAGTTGGTAAAAATTAGCCTTCTACTCCATTCTATCAAAAAATAATGTTTTGCTTCAAAAGTAAAAGAAATAATTCAGAAATATACAATTTCATTTTATTCAAAAATACACAAAAGTACATTTTATTCTATAAAAGTTAATGGAACAAGGGTTACATATTATTGTGCACATACAAGGTTTCACAATGTAAACAATGGATAAATAGGAATGGTAAAGGTATATATCACATCGGAAGATGTTTGTTTTTTAGGTTTAAGAGCAGTTTCTAGGCACACATTAATAATTTTTTCTAAAATTAAAAAATCAACAGAAATTCAACATATTCATAATTTTATAAATTTCATTAGTAAATTTTGTATAATAAAATGTGAAAAGATCGAAATAGTACAAATTACTTTTAAAAATTAACAGTAATGCATTTTTATCATATTAAATATTTTACAAAAGAAGGAAATAAAATCCTGTAAAATGTATTAAGTGTTATATATAAATATTTAAAAATGTTTTATAGAATTGTATAATTTGCTACACAAGAAATTTAATGTATATATATCAATTTATATTAATATTAATATTATTATTATTATTATTATTATTATTATTATTATTTATGAATTTTTTTTTTCATAAAATAATTTGTATTCATTGTTTTTTCAAAATGATTGACTTAATAATAACAAAAGCTTTTATATTATTTTTTACTTTCTATTCACGTTTAACTAGACAAACGCACAGATAAACTTATTTCACTCATGAATACTGAGCAGAGAGTTGATGTGAAAAAAAAAAAGTGAAATTAAATACCTTAATTCATAATTTTAAAATTGGAATTTGTTTATGAAAATAGAAATGTTTATACATTACGTTTAAAGTCTCAAAACATTATTAATATTAGTTTTATATGCGTACAAAGAATTTTTTTAATGATAATAATGACCTAAAAAATCACATTAGATAATGCACATAATTTTTAATAATTACCTTTTTTTCATAAATTAAAAAACAAATATGATATTGGGAAAAGACATAAATAAATTCCAATTAGGCATTATTAACAACCTTTTGTTTAAATCGAAACTTTTCTATGATATATAAATTAATAAATAAGCTCTTTGTTAATGTATGTTTTATATACAAACGTATTTTATTTGAGATGTGTTACATCATTAAAAATCACACAAAAAATACTATACACGAATCCTTTTGAATTCTTCATCTGTTAATGGAAGCCATTTTGTTTCTAACATCTGGGAAATTTCTTTGACAGTGCTTTCTAAAGAGCCTGAGGTAATTCTTAACCAATTATAGAAAGGGTCCGTCCATTCTGGAATATGAGGCCAGTCGCATTTTTTAATAATCGCAAACTTTCGAACAATTAATCGGCGAAGGTTTCGACAATGGTGCACAAGAAGAATAAGGCTTGCAGTTGAAATTTGATCTCTTATCACTATAGTATCTATAAATGGACAACTTTTTCCAAGCAGAACCTGTAATAAATGTAATAAATAAATATAAAATAAATATGAAGATATATTATAATTTATATTATTTAACAGAAGATGTTGCATTTATTATTTTTAAGAGACTTAAAATCATAATGCAATTAATGTAGCTCTAAAAGCAGTGAATCTGAAATCGCAGTGTATAATTTATAGTTTATAATGTAAAATTGCAAAGGAGCTCTCTTAAGGATAGTGTAATGTAATAACTTAGTGACGTAAAGCTGCGCTAGACAGTTGTCCAGCGACACAATTCTTGATTCCTGTTTGGGATTGAAATACAGGATAAGTTAAAATGAATATAGCGATTACAAACGGTTATATCTATTTAATGAGAAAACATTTATCAATAAGATTAACACAGAATGTAGACGGAACTTCAAAATTTTGTATACATACGTCAAAGGTGTTCTATGTGAGTGTCCTTGGTCACACGGACAACATCTAGACGGTAGTCAATTTCATGCCATACATTCTGAAGCATTTGTTCAGTCACCGACGCAAGCGCATTACAAATGCGTAATTTGAGTTCTTCAATTGTTTTAGGCATGGGAAGCACATACATAAAACCATAGATAAAAAACGCCCTGTCTTGTACGCATTTGTAATGTGCTTGCGTCGATGACTGCAGACATGCTTCAGAATGTATGGCGTGAAAAGAACAACTGTCTATATGTTGTCTATGTGACTAAGGGAAGTCACAAAGAACATCTATGACGTATGTATACACAATTTTGGAGTTCGGTTTACATTCTGTATTAATCTTATCGAGAAATTATTTTCCATCAGATAGTTATAGCCGTTTGTAATCGCTATATTCATTTTGACTTATCCTGTATAATTAAGAAAAAATATTGCAAAAGTATTGTACATGAAATATAATTTTAATATTTTGTCTTTTTTTTAATGAAATGTACACATTTAATGTTAAGCATTAAAATTTAAATCAGATCATATAATTTATTTTTATAGTCACTTTTCATATTTATATACATATTTTGTAATATTTTCTGACATGAATTATAATTTCATCAGCATATATTATAAATTCAGAGTAGTAAATCTTTAAACCTGTATATATCTTTAAACTTTTTTTTTCAATCGTGTGTAAGAAATTCCATGAAATGTAACTGGTTTTCTTATTATTGATTTTGTTCTATTTATTAAAAAAAAAGGAAAAAAAAAAAAGAAAGGACATTTTTTCAAGCATTAGTATTTTACCCACAAACCTTCGGTATGCAAACACACACAAAAAGAAAGAAAATTGAACAAAATGAGGCACCGGAGATAAAAACAAGCATAAAAAATACATGGCATTTATCCATGAAAAAAGAGAGAAAAAACGACCTTATTAATTTTTTTTTCCATTCTCTCTTTTCCTGCAATATTTCTTTTTCAGGGGCACTCTGTGTATGATTCCGAAAATACCCCAGAAACGTCAGCAAAAAATAAGACAACACTGAGTGTGGCCTTGTATAACCTTGAGAAAAGTGGTTGTGGTAAAAAAAAAAAGAGAGAAAGGAAAAACAAAGCTTATAACACGTGATTTTCTTCAGATGTCTTTTGTTTGTGGTTTATAAATACACTTTGATCATAACTAATTTTAAAAAAAGCTACTAAAATTAGAAATATTTTACAGAAACAGTTACAATTTTATAAATTTTAATACATAACTTTTATGTAATAAATAATATTTTATAATTTTTGTATTTCTTATGTGATACATTTTTACATTTATTCGTAATTTTTGGTTTTATACATTTTTTAATTTTATAAACGACATAATCTTTATACAAAAATCAGTATACAGAATATCATTATGAACATAAGTACATTTTTGCATGATATATTGTATAATTATTTGGTAACATTTGAAACTATAGCTTTTTTTTCCTTCTCATTTTAGATAACAATATGCAAAAGTACTTTTATGAGCGATTGTTTTACTAGACTATTGATTGCTAAACTAAATAAGATGAAAGCTAAGATTACTCAAAGAGAGAAAAGGGAAGAAAACATTTTTTTTTTTTTTTTTTTTTTTTTTTTTTTTTTTTAATAATATCTTTATATAGTCAGTGAATCACTTCAATAAAAATGTGAATCACTTCAATAAAAAATGTACATAAAATGCGTGTGTAAACGTGTGCGTGTGCGCGTGTGCATCGTATTGATACAACGTGAGACGTGTGTATAGAATAATTCATTGTAAGGCGTAAGAATTTTTAATTAGATCATTTTCTTTTTCAATAAAAATAAATCATTTTTTGTATCGAAATTTTTAATTTATTTATATATATTTTTGTCTGTCTATTTGGTTGTAAAATATGCTTTTATTATAATTTAATATTATTAGGTTAAAGATATTTCACTATACCAATTCAAGATAGATTAATAACTAAATTATTTAAACTATTCTTGAAATTATACACTACCTATCAATAAGTAGTTGGGCACTTTCGAGTTTAGACGAGTTTAGAAAAAAAAAAAAAAAAAAAAAAAAAAAAAAAAAAAGGAATTATCTTGAAACTTTGGAAGAATAAATAACGTGTTATATTTCATATATTTCAGAAAAAGTTCCGTCCTGAAGAGTAAAGGGAAAAAAATAAAAATAAATAAATAAACAAAAATTAAGATGTTTTTGGACATCTGTAAGAAGCAATGCTTAATTTTTTATGAAGTTACCGCATATATTCATTGAGATACAGGGCTTTCTTTAAAAAGAAAATGCAAACATAATACAAATTTTAAAAATATAACACGTAGAGTGTTTGAATGAGTGCAAAGCCATTTTTAAGAAATTTGGCGTACTACATTAGACATAGCACACTGCAATCAGAATACTAAAATTTTAAATATCTTACAAAAAATAAGTAATTTTACTAAATATTTTTTATAGCGAATGCGCAAGATTAAACAAAATTCATTTGCATAATTTAAAAGTCAATGGTATTGAGCTACTTATATAAAAAACACAATTAAACATTGTGTGAATTCAAAAAGTTATGAGATATAAAATAAAATAATGTCAGTACCACAAAAAAAATTTTTAAGTGATAGGTTTTTTTTTATAAATATTTATTTACAGTCATCCGGCACTGTATTACCATTGGGCATTGATTCAATCAAAATAAAAATGTAAGTAAAACTCCTTACAGTTTATCTTTTATTTTCAGAGGAACTGAAATTCTATTAATTCTATCTAGCGTAACTTTTTGAATTTACAGGCCATTTAATTGGGATTTTTTATGTAAGTAGCCCAATACTTTTATCTATTAAATTATGCAAATACATTTTTAAAAAAACTATCGCATGTTCAGGTAAAAATTATGCTCAAATTTTGTGAGATATTTAAAAATTTTTTCGTTTTAATTGCGATATGCTGTGACTAATATAAGTTTCGTAAAAATGACTTTGAACTGGCTGTAAAAGGGTTATAATTAAAAAAAAAAATGGTACTATATTTTTTTTTGCCATTTTTTAAATAAAACGCTATAACAATGAATATATGTAGTAACCTCATATAACTATACATAGATAAGTAGAAGGATACTTATAACCATATGCTACAAACAAAATGCATTTCAAGCATTACCTTTTCCAGGGTGATCCAAAACATTTTGACATTTGTTTAATTTTTTACTTGTCTCTTCTCTTAAAAACAAAACTTTTGGTTAAATATAAGAGGTGAAATATACATATTCCTAATACGTCCAAAGTTTAATAACAATTTCTACAAAACTTTTCTAGATATTTGAAAAAAAATGAGTTCAGGTTATTAAATTTGGTAATTACCAAATGTCCCTTTTATAAAAGATTTGAATAATATAATTCTTTACTATTTTTTAACATGCGAAATTTGAAAGCAAAATTACAACAGTGTTTAATACGAATAAATGAAACTATAAAATATTTCAATAAATAATTAATGATGTACCCTACCAATGACATATCTGCTCTTTCTTCAAAAGAATCATGTAGAGAATATTCCGGTAAGCCTGTAAATGCTAATACTTCCAAAGTGTTACAATAATAATTAGTAATATGAAATATGCTTGCAATTGAAGTTTCACCATCAGGGTTGTTGTATATCACAGATTTTACAGGTGCACCTTCTTGCCAAACAATCTGAAAAAAAAAAAAAAAAAAAGTATTTTACAAAAAGTTTTAAAACCGTCGCAAAATTTGAAGAAGTAACAAGGTCTGGCAGTATTCGTAAATGTTTACTTATGTTTTATTATTTAAAAAGAGTCATGTTTTTAAAATATATTGTAGCGCTAAAATTTTAAGCTCTTACTTTAAAAAAAAAATAGTAGTTACAATATAATAAAATTCACGAGGATTTTTAGGGAAGCTTCGAGCACCTAATTAAAAGATGAAAAAATACTTTTAAATGTAGGTATCGGTCGGCTAATGGGTACAATTATTTCTCACTGATTATAAGAGGATTTTGTTGGGAACAGAACAATATTATTTATTTTATTTATTCATTTATTTTTTTTTGTTTGTTTTATTAGTTTTATTACCATAAACGCTTTAAGCTTTATTAAATATGTTTAAAATGCATTTTATTCATTTTCAATGGAAATTAATGCATTTTAAGTGCACTGGAAATTAATAATGCTTCTTTTTTTTTTTTTTTTTTTTTTTTTTTAATATAATAAAAGATCTCGCAGCATAAATTAAACAACAATCTCCTTTGTTACTTTATTTATATGAAACAACAATACAAGGGGGCTGCCACCCCCTTAACTCCCCCCCCCGCTTTATCTCTCTTCCTATATCTGTCTGTATATCATATATATGCATTCTTAATAACTGACAGTCTTGTATTATTTCTCTGAAATTTATAAATATTTGTACCAAATTTCATGCAAAAAGATTACATAGCATATCGGAATTATTTTGCGTAACCCTGTTAACTAATTACCAATTCCATGACCATAATGTTCTACAGAAAAACATGCTTTTAAAATTCTAATAAAACCTCCTAATATTTAATGGGGTGTAACCATATTAAAATAGACTTTAAAGAAATACCGACAATAGACCGTAATAGTACGAAATCCATGTATGTATCCCGGGAAAGGAGCCATAGTTATTATAAATGCCAATAATAAGAATATACCTAATTAATTATATCGCATTGCTTTTTCAAACTAATTTGACACCATTTGGATGATTACAGTACGTGATCGGAGTTCTTTCGTGTGATCCCATAAATTATTTAGTCTATACATACCTTTTTTTTTTAAGAGTAAACATGCATTTAAGCATCGTTATAATGTATGTCAATTCTATTATGTTCAATGCAGCATGAACGTATTAAAGCGCCCTTAAATAAAAATTTGTCCATAGGCTCTAATGTAACGAAACTCTTTTGTGTGTCTCTGTAAACGAACAATAAAAAATGTATACACTAGTAAAAACTACTCAGCTTATTCTACGTTTTTCATGAATATTTTTTCGAAATTTGACATAAATTGGATGATTGCGTGAAATTGTCAGAACACATTTGTAAGGTCCTTTACATTAATTAGGAAGCCTAAGAGCACATATTTGCTACAAAAATCATAAGTTTAAATATCTCACTAATACATGCTAATTTCACTTTGTTGATTGCAGCGTAATGGTGTTAAAATGCGTTTAAACTTATCATTACCCCATATGCCGTAATGATAAGAATTTTGGCTTGTCCCTGTACAGAATTCATAAACAATATAGACATAAAAAATATACAGCTAATTCTATACAGAGTCTGAACGTGTGTGCTAATTTACAAGTCAATTGAATGATTTTTGCGGCCGCTATTGTGGTACATACAAATTCTATCTATAGGCCGTAATGATAAGAAACAATTTGGTGTGTCCCTGTACACGAACTACAAATGGAATGTACACCTAAAACTATACAGCTATTTCCGTGTGGCTCATAAACATGTGTACCAAATTGCAACTCTTGGGATTTTTGCGACCTCTATCACGGTACATACAAATTCTTCCCATAGGCCGTAAGGATAAGAAAAACTTTAGCGTGTCACTGCACACGAACGGCAAATTGAATACACACTGAAAAGTATTCAGCTATTGCTGTTGGGCGCATGGACACGTGTACTAAATTGCAAGTCATTAGCGTGGTTTTTGTGGCCGCTAACGCGGTACATACAAATTCTTCCCGTAGGCCGTAAAGATAAAAAACTTTGGCGTGTCCCTGTACACGAACTAGAAATGAAATACACACCCAAAACTATATAGCTAATTCCATGGGGCTTATGAACGTGTGTACCAAATTGCTAGTCAGGAACGTATTTTTGCAGCCGCTATCGCGAGACACACAAATACACAGACAGGCGGAACCCAAAATCTTTTTTAGTTTCAACAGGAGGCCTCCGCTGACGTTCCGGTAATAATTAATAATAATAATTAATAATTATTCGAAAAGCAGTTATCTCAATCAAGTTTAAATTTAATTTATTTTTTTTTTTCTCTAAAGCAAAATTAGTATTTATAAAATATATTATTATTATTATTTTTAACTATTAATTGTTATTACTAATTATCATTATTACTATTATTATTCCTTTTCATATCCGATAAGCCCTTTGTGTTCTGTTCCATTTTTCAACAAAAACTAATTCAATAATTAACGAGGTGTTTTAATCTATAAACTGGTATGATAAGAAGTTTCGTATTGGTATCCAGTTCGCACTCGTCGGATAACCCGTTCAGAATTACTGCGGTTTTCTAATACCCTCGTGAATATACGCTTTAAAATTTTTAGCTAGATGCCACAACGGTCACTTACCTGCTGTACCTTACAAAGCCATTACAATACTACACGCCGCAATTAACAATACTTGTCTGAAAAATTCTAATGATCAAAAGTTTGCATGGGATTATATACATATATATATATACATGGTGTTCGAAAAGTCCCACACCCCCACCAAACTCGAAAATGAGTCGAAATTTTCAAAAATGACGAAACACGTATTTAATGAATTCGAGAGGGACCGCTTTTGGTGAAAAAATTTGGGCCCGGGGGAGGGCTAGGGTTCAGCCGGGGGGTGGGGGTGTGGCAGGGGGGCCTCTAGGGAGGGGAACTTTAATATTTCAAATAGAAAGGTATGGATTGTGATACATCCCTGGAAACGTCTTTTCAAGACAATGAATTTCATATAAATAGTTTAGCCCTACGATGATTATTGAAGAAGATACATGAGTTTTTAGACTTTCGAAATGTGTATTTTATACTTATGTATCACATTTAATAATCACTGCAGGATAAAACTATTTATACTAAATTCATTGTCTTAAATAGACGTTTCCCGTGATGTGTTACAAGACATACCTTCCCTTTAGAAATTTTAAAATTTCACTCCTTAGAACTCCTAACACCCCCTTGCCCAAACATTTTTGGGCAAAGTATGTCTTGTGATACATCCCTAAAAACGTCTCTTCAAGGTAATGAATTTAGTACAAATAGTTTTGTACTGCAGTGATTATTAAAGGGGACACATAAGTATAAAATCCACATTTCAAAAGTCTAAAAACTGATGTATTCTGTTTAATAATCATCGTAGGGCAAAACTTTTTTTATCAAATTCATTGTCTTGAAGAGACGTTTTCAAGAATATATCACAAGACATACTTTCCTATTTGAAATTTCAAAGTTGCCCTCTCTAGCGGCCCCTAGTCCTCCCTACCCCCGGGGCCCAAACTTTTTTCACCAAAACATGTCTTACTTGAATTCATTAAATACCTGCTTCGCCATTTTTCATGATTTTGACGCATTTTCGTGTTGGGAGGTGGGTGTAGGACTTTTGGAACACTCTGTATATATATATATATATATATATATATGTATATATATATATTATGTATATATATATGTATATATATATATATATATATATATATATATATATATATGTATATATATATATTATGTATATATATATATATATATATATATATATATATATATATATATATATATATATATATATATATATATATATATATATATATATCCTTTACGAACATACAGCAAAAAGATCAAGGTTCATAGGTCATAAAAGATGTAAAAGATGTATAAGGTTCAAGATGTATACGGTTATGTATAATAGAAAATGATTATGTATACATACACTGAGCGACAAAAAAAAAAAAAAAAGAGCCGCACAGCAGAAAAAATGACTTATACCTTATTTATTTGTAATAACCTTAAAATTAATGTTTGAAACAAACAAAAATTTCTTGTTTGCATATTACCAAAGGGATGAAATGATACCTATGTACATATTCATTTAATAATTCGCTTTATTGCACTTTACGAAGTACTTTATAAAAATCTGCATAAAACTTTATTTTTAAACATAATGCAATAACCATACGCTTTGTAGTCTATTATGATTTATTATATGAAATAAACATGTTATATTTTAATATATGAAATAAAATTATTTATTTGTTATATCAAAGCAATTTTTTATTAAAAATATGTATTCTGCATTGGGTAATTCTACTTTTATAATGAATTACTGCTTTAATGAACAATGACATAGCTTTATATACTGTTTGAATATAAATCTCAGAAATTTCAAAGTGCCAAATATCACAAATATTTATTCTAGTTCTGGCAGTGTTGTAGGCTGCGAATTTCAAGTCCTCTTCCCTCTCCCCCGCCTTTTTATAGACGAAACATTTTCGAGCGGATCGCGATTAGGACTATTTCCATGTCTGGTAAAGAAGAAATTCTACTATATCCTTTGTGAGATTTAACTTAAAATGAAAAAAGATATGATTACTTACAGAATTACAGGTTCTCATGGGAATGGATAGGAAATTTTGACAATTTGAAGTGATTAAATTTATCACAGATGCCGTGTAATAATGTGCATTATCATTCAGAAATGCTGTTTGCGGAAATGTCCAATATAAATACAAAATAGTCATTCAGGCACCACTTTTATGAAGATTGTGTTTTATTTCGAGTTAACTGATCCCTTGAGCATCAAAAATTGCCCGGTTGTTTTCAAAGTTACGCACCTCCGTACCATAATGTACGGAGAATGTGTCACTGTTTTAAAAGTGAGATTTTTATTAAATCGGTCATATTTTCGTTGTCAGATCTGCTTGTTTTTTTAATTCGAAATAATTTAAACTTGATTCATCAGAGAGAAAGAGTTCAGCCTAATAATTAACTAATATTTTTTTTATTTTTTATTTATTTATTTATTTTTTTTTTTTTTTCAGATTTCCGAGGTCTTGCTTTCCTAATTCTCATCACTAAGAGAGGGATTATTTTAAATATTCTGTCATTTAAACCTGCTTTGTTTAATAGTTGCTGTGCTGTATTTAAAGAATTTATGTTGTTAAGCACTCTTTCTGAATCTCTTTTTTTTTTTTTTTTTTCTAAATGTAATACAAACTGATTTTATTAGCAATGGCTTTTTAACTTACAATCATCTTGATTGGAAGAGCAACATTTCCGCCTAGAACCAAATTTCCAGTTTAAACGGCCATAATATTTTATATCTTACTGAAAACCCTTTTACCAATATTTCGTTAACATTATAATTATTTTGTCATCTCACGTATTAAAATATTTTTTTGATTTTCATTCATAAATTTATACTTTTTGCAACATCGTTAACTGCCTTATTCTTAGCATTTTTGAAATAAATTCTAAAATTACAATTTTCCTGACAATTGCATTTTGTTTTTAACACTGGACTCAAAGCTAAAGTGTATGTGGAGGACAACATAATAAAATATGTTCCAGAATTTGCTTTTTAAACGATAAAATTGGTGGATGTAGATGGTGAAAGAGAAAATATCCAAGTGCAGCTTTTTTTTTTTTTTCTTCGCTTAGTGTATATTCTTCCTCACATAAAAATAGCCCTTATATTTCATTAGGTATATTCTAACGTAGATTTTTTTTCTAGTGTATTTACTTTTTAAATAGACAGTTCTTACCTGACATGCATTGAAAATAGTATATCCATGTGCATGTATAAATTTATATGAATACAGATTACAAAATATATAGTTAAATAATTTGTATTAGCGATTTTATTTAAGAAATAACTTTGAATCATGTTGCATGAAAATACAAGTTGCATGGAAATACAAGTTGAATTTAAATATGAAATGCCTGAAAATTTCCTCTACGATAAAAGAAAAACATAAATAAAAAAATATATTGGCAAAGGATCAAGTTATGCAACTGAAAAAAAGAAAAGAAAAACACAAAGAAAAGAGGCAATTTACAGCATTTATGCTCAGTTTAAAAATTATCTCAAAATTTTATAAATAGCTAAATTTGTGTAAAATTAGACTTGGCCCATTTCCAACTTTTAAAAGTAAAGAAAGAAGCTGTTTTGAAAAGAAGAAATTATAGCCTATGAAACAAAAATAAATAAATAAACTAGGTTAAAGTTTTGTAAAACTGCAGATTTTTAAATTTTTTTTTTCAATATTGATAATTATTTCTAGATTACGTAGCAATGCAACAAAAAATAAAAACTAATTTTAATGTATGAAGATAATACAAGTTTAAGATTTTTTTTCATAGGTATGTTATTATTTTCTCATTAATAATTATATTAAATGTCGTTACATCATTTTCTTAAAAATTAATTTAGACAGTTTTTTATCTAATAAAGATCTAATTATAAGTACTATACCAAATGTAATATATTACATTATATTACGACTCAGTAATTTCACATAAAAAAGTATGATTTTGGATAGCATAAACTTATGTGTGCAATTGTGTATGTGTTTGTAGGTTTTCTATAAAATGTCAGAGGAGCAATTATATTTATATAGAAATTTTCCTAATCTAAATAACAAAATAATTACCACTGCATAGAGGTCTATTTTTATTTATGATAAATGTTATATGTAAATACATATAATTAATAGGTAACAAATTAAGTATATTTAAAAATTTAAAATTAAAATTAAAATAAATGATTATTTATAAGTACGTAAGCATTTTCATTAATGTGAGTTTTTTTTTTTTTTTTTTTTATGAGGTTAAATTACAGTAATTTTTAAAATAGGGGATTATATGTTCTTCTAAGTACATTAAATGTGGATGTATTTGTTATTGTTAAAAAATCAAAATGTGTTTAAAATTTCTTATAATGATTTACTCGTGCAATCAAAATTATTTATTTCATTCAATTTTACATAAGATTATATGATATGTATAAATAAAGCTTTATATACACAATGTTACACAAACAGGATAATTTCCTAACCTCCGCCCCCACTCCAGATTTAGAGCAGCAAATTGCCATAATCTTAAACATGGTGTCTAGTTATAGCACATTGGCTATGCGCTAAAGCTTGGTATCGTTTACAGCGTCACCTGTAGGCAGACAATGCAATTAACATTTCTCAATCGAAAACGGTAAGAAATACGGTAAAGAAGTCCAGCTTAAAAACGTAGAACATTCCTGATTTAGTAGGAAACCTTGCGATTTAGTATACATTGCGCACAATAATTCTGAGAAAAGAACATGTATGTAGTGCGATTGTTTTGTCAAAATTTCCCTAAACCATTAATTTAAAACATCATAAGGAATAATAAAAATAAAAGTTATTATTTAATATTTTTTTATTTAATAAAACTTTTCAATAAAAAAATAAAATAAAAATAAAAACTTTATTTATTATTTTGAAAAAAAGAAAAAAAAAAAAATGAAAGATTTTAATCGTATATACATATGTATGTGTACGTCTACATGGCCTATCAAAATTCACCCGTATATACGGAACAATGCTCAAGCATTATATATATATGTATATATATATTTGCTTTTGATTTGGTTTTAATTAAACAAACTTCCCAAACAAATTGTTTAGTATCCACTTATTGTGTTAATCTATTATTTTTTAATATCCAATTGTCGTGTATGGAATATTATCAATTTTTATTAATATTAGAAATAATTTACATTTCTTTGTAATCGTAAGCATAAATGTATAAATTATTATACGAATACTAATAAAAAAAATTATTTTTCATTCAAATTTGTTACAATGATTTGAATGAAGTGTCATGAATATATCAATGTAATTCGTGTTATTTATAATATCAAGTATATCCCACATTTAAACACTTTTAAATCATACCAAAAATTTTAAATAATAATTATTAAAACAAAAGGTATTTGTGTAATATGATATAAGACTGATTTAGAAATAGTAGGCCTCACAGCTTTCGAAAATTATTAGTTGTGTTTTATTACACTGTCACCACTGTCGCCAAAAAGAAATTTTCTTGAATATTCTAATGTTGATGTATTATGTAAAAAAGTATTGTATTAAAATAGTGGTGAAAATATATTAAAATGGATATAAAATTTAGGAAGGCTGCAAGCCCTTGTAATACTGATCGATAACGATTTTAAACTATTTATATATCACGAAAAAACATATAAGTGGTTACAAGCCTGTACGTATACATAATTATTTAAGCTACAATTAGGTGAACGAATACACCATGATCAAATTCAATAGCAGCTGATAACAAATGTATGAAATATTAAAAAATAAAAGCATAGATATAATTAAATATAGTTGTGAATATAATAATACATATTTAATTAAGATACTGATTTAATTTTCATATATATATATAAATAATTTTAAATGGAGCTTTCGGTATTAGTTATAGACAAATTCAATATATATGCGTACATGAAGTATGTGTTTTACAGATATATGTGTGATATAGATAAAAATATATAAATATACATATTATACAGACACACATATATGTATAAATTTATCACATTCTATATTATTGCATTAAATGACAGAAAATATACCTGAATTTTCACATCCTCTTCTACTATATGATGAACTTTTAAATACGGTGAAGCTTTTTTGCATTCTTTCCACGATTTATAAGATACGGGGGAACACGGTGGAGTTAACTTAGTCTGGATTAGAGAAAGGTCTTTTAAATGGTTATTTCCAAACATCACAACAATTTCATCACTTAAATGCTGAGGTGACAATGTCACAGATTGAAGATTCACGAATACTGTTGGATGGAGCATAGCGAATGGCTCTTTAGAACAATTAACTAACTGAAGAGACCTTAATGTTTCACAACAGTTATAAGCAACATCATCGAGCAAATAACGAGCTTCTTCCTATTAAAGTAAAAACAAATACATTTTTCAAACAGTAAATTGATATTTTTTAATCATATGATGCATATATAGTTAACGATTGTAATTTAATTTTTTTAGATAAAAGCTTGTATTAGATCTTATCTTATTATTATTATTAATTTTATTATTTAAATGTCTATATGACTTTCTGAGCTCTGGATCTGAGGCTGCTGTGGAGAGGTTTCTAGACACTTTTGAACACACACATCTGCATGTAAATTTTAACTCCATAATAGTTTTGGTTTCATTTATTTAAAAGATATGTTTTAATGGGTCAAGACATACTCGTTAATTATGTAGATTATGTTTTGGATAACAGATTTGAAAAATTTGATGAATATTATTTAGAACAGTTATTTAAAAAAATATTTTGGTGTGCATGATTACATATATGTGTATGTAATATTTTACATCCATTTAAATTTTTACTTATTAAACTCTCTTGAATAGATATAAAAAAAAAAGGGGAAAATGTTTACATATACTGTTTGTATTGATATTTTCATAGTTTTTTTGTTTTTTTTTTTTTTTTCAAAATTTTGGTTGAATTTACATTATTAAGTATAATTTAAAATAATAATAATAATAAATATAATAATTATAAAATTATATTAAATTGAAAACTGTATTGAATTACTTAACTATTTATAAAACATAATTCCATACTGGCTAAAGTTCAATAAATCTATTAATATACATCACTGTATTTTTATGTATTAACTTATATAATAATTTAGTTTTTTTTTAGTTTTTCTTGCAGAACTATCCTGTATTATCTTGTATATGTAGCAGCAGATTTCAAATGTCTTCTAATATCACATTCGAAATTATATCAGGAAATGTTTGTTGTGTCTGTGCACTTCATTTAAAAAAAAAAAAAAATAATAATAATAATATCAAGTAAACTCTGTATTTACAAACTTTAAATCAAAGATATCTCATGTTTTTATATAAACAACATTATTTTAATGTTTTTGTGTAACATTATATTATTCATATTTCTGTTAAAAATTAAGGAATACATTCATTGTTATTATGATATATATCATTTGTATTGAGTGAGCGAGAGGTATACATTTTTCTTTTTCTGGTTGTGAGGGAGAATATGAGTGGTGAGTTTTCCACACATACATTCACTTTTAATCTATTTCTTTTAAAATCTGAATAATTAAATTATTTCATTTTTTCATGAGAAAATTTCGTTTCAAAATTAATTTTATTTCATATTAGTTTTGCGAATCCTAATGTATTTTACTTTTTAATTCGTAAAAAATAAAAAGAATTAATTGTAATACAGATTACGTAAACCATTTTAAAAGAAAACTTTCTTAAATCAAAACTTCATTCATTTTGGAATTAATAATAGAACCCATAAATTAATGATTTCGATTTTTAGATTATAAATGTAATACTTTATTAATATTTTGGCCTTTGAAATATAAATTAATTTAAGATTATGAAATTAAAATTATCTTATAAAAAGTATTCTCAATGTTTTAAAGAGAAATCATTTCAGATTCTGAATTAGTTTTATTCCTAAAGTAGCTGACGCAATAGTTTTTTTAAATTACTCATGTAGATGTACTTAATTATTTTCATTTCCTGCCTCAAGAGACAGATTGTCTGTTGGCATACTGTTCGCCAAATTCTGGGTTGTAATCTTTCGGAACGAACTTTAAAAATTTAAAATTTTAAGTTGTTTTATAGCGACAGACAATAAAGTACGCTTGGCGGTTCTTTGGCGACAGCTTAGTCATGTGATTTGCAGGACTGCCCGATTTGGCTTGAAAAGTTGTGCGCTAGTTTTGATCTCCCCACACTTAACTATAATTGTTTGACTTGAACACGCGTTATAAAGATACCTCTTTCTCACAGAAATTTTTATTGGAGTACATCCCTGAAACCTTTATATATTTTAAACAGTTAATGAATAAATTTATATCCTGTCTATTAACTATATTTTTCGAAATTTAATAAAATGGATGTCATCTCTACAAATGTGATTTTTAATTCTGTCTATAAACTATTTTGAATAGATTTATTTTGAACCTGATTCCCACTACATTTTTGATCATGAGCCATCATCTATAGTAAACGAGAAAAAATTTTTACATCTGCTGATCACGGAGCAATAAATTTCACAGAGCTAGCTTAGACCCTGAGAGAATGCACTTTGTCAAATACCTTTTTAATTTTCGATTTTTATTTTTATTTTTATTTTTATTCTTATTCTTTTTTTCTTTTTTTTTTTTTTTTATACAATGATTTTTCTGTTTAATTTTCTTAAATTTTTTTATTCATTTTAACTTCCTCTGTTCCATAGCAAAGGATAAAATACGATTTATTAAATTAATTCTCTTGAAAAGAATATATACATACACAGTTAAATTTTTTAAATCAGATTTCGCAATGCTATTTTTAAAAAGAAAGTGGTCGTGCTTGATTTTTACGTTAAACACAATGAAATTTTCATAAAAATATTTTGGTATGAGGTAGCCCAGGAAATACGTAATTATATCATAGTTGGTAGCAATGATTAAAATTATTTTTTGTTTACTCTATTTTATTATTATTATTCTATTAAAATTGTAATATTATAAAAAAGAATAAATCTTCTTAATTTTTAAATTGAAGTAAAATTTATAGCACTTCAGATATGCATTATATATATATAATAAAATTGATAGTAATATATATATATTTTTTTTTTACATGTAAATTTTTGTAACAGAACAAGGACAGGAGAAATTGTGTAAATGGATATCGCTAATACATCGCTTTAAAACTGAAATATTTAGCAGATGCTTAGTAATAGCCATCTGTAAAATCATAGTTCATGAATAATATCAGTGCCACTTCTGAACTGATAAATACCCCAATTGAAATGACCCGGTAAGACGTTTTCGTAGGCAACGCGACTCCCATACAGCACATAATATTTCAGTTATGTTTAAAAAAGCTTTCAATTTTTCATTATCCTAACATATTTAACCCTACAAGGCACGCAGTTCCATATGTGGAACACCGAATTTAATCGTTCCTATAGCTATAAAACTATTGATAGCGACATGTCTTCACATCTTGATAGAAGCTACTGACATTTAGCAATGTAGTAATGCGAATCTTTACCTAAAGATGTCGTTCGTGTGTTTGTTATAGTGCACTCAGTGTGAAATTTGAACGAAAGTGATATTATTAGTTTGGCTGAATTAAAAAAAAAAAAAAAAAATAGTAGTTATTGAACAGCTTTGACTCGAACAAAAAATACTTCGTGTTATAACGAAGTGTATATTTTGCAGAGGTAAGTTGTTTTTTTTTATATTACAATAGTAAACGTATTAGTAAATCATGTTTTTATGTATGTTCCCCATACAGTACGTTGAGCTAAAAAGTCGATTTTTTCGTAAAATATGGTTTTATTTTTATAAGTTTTCCCTATCTTATGATCACTAATTAGAACCTCCAAAATTTTGTCGCGCACTAAAAAAAAATTGAGCCTTGTAGGGTTAAGTATGCTCTCTTAAACTTTTTTTTAAACTTATCGGAAAGCAAACTGAACGTTTCCTGAAATATTTTGTGCTCTTAATGTTGTGGATCCAAGGCCAGAAAGACACTGTCAAAAGCGTCGCTTGCAGGAAACAAAGTTCAGAGTAATTTCAGTTGAGTTGTTTTATTTTTCATTTGTTAAATGTTATGAAAAATATTGATTCAATTAATATATATATATATATATATATATATATATATATATATATATATATATTTAAGTATTGTGAACAGTGAAATCGACAAAATCTGCTACTATTTTACTAAACACGTGAAAAAAATTTAAAATTTTTCTTTTTTTTTAACAAAATAATAATAATAATTATAATTAAAATAATAATGTCGGAATATGCTAAAATTAAATACTTACCTTTATTTTCCTCTACTTCTACATATGTAATATTTAAAACACCATGACGATATTAGGTTTTATTAGGAAGAATAAAATGTCTTCTTGATTACATTTTAAAAGTATCATAATATATTTCTTTCATTTATACAAATATATATACACTGATGGGAAAAAAAATCCCAACACCAGGAAGGAGCTGTGCTAGATAAACGAAATTTGGTAGGCGTGTTTATACATCTAAAAGATGACGTCGATTCAAATTTCGAGCTACGCGCATAAGTGTGGCGCTAGTAGCGACACTATGAACATGCAAATGAGGTTTGCTTTAAATAAGTGCTGTAAGGTTCGTGATCGTTATTTACAGTTGAGATTTGACGTAGTGGGTTAATGTTAGTCAAGGATGCCTCTAAGAAGACGAAGAAGCCATTATCAACAGCTCACTGAGTTTGAACGAGGTCATGTAAGATGGCTACGAGAAGGTGGGTTTTCTTTCGGCGATATTTCAGAAAGACTTGGCAGGAATGTATCCACTGTGCATGAGTGTTGGCAGCAGTGGTCAAGGGAAGGTACTGCCTCAGGAAGACTGGGTTCCGGGCGGCCAGGTGGCACTACTGAGAGGGAAGACCGCCGTGTTCGGCGTATGGCTGTGGCTAATCGTACTGCGTCTGCAGCTGAAATTCGAGCCTTGGCCTGCTAGATCACCAGATCTTTATCCAATCGAGCACGTATTGGACATCATTGGACGACAACTCCAGCGTCATCCACAACCAGCATTAACCGTCCCTGCATTGACCGCCCAAGTGCAACAGGCATGGAAATCCATCCCACAAACTGATATCCGACACCTGTACGACACAATGCATGCACGTTTGCATGCTTGCATTCAAAATTCTGGCGGTTACACCGGTTACTAATGTACCAACATTTCACATTTGAAATGGCTCTTTTCGTCAATTGCTCTACCTGTGATCTTGAAACTTTAATCAATTAAATATGTTACCTAGACAAATGTATTGCTAAAATTGCATTACTGTACAATAATTTTTTCTTGGTATTGGGATTTTTTTTTCCATCACTGTATATCCGCTATCTCATTCAAAAGATTTTTTTTTCAGTCTTCTAATATAACTGAGATGGCATTTATTTAATTAAATGGTATTGCCTTTAGCAAAACGGTCATATAATGGTGACATTTATACCTATACTTAATTTTATAGTAATATATATATATATATATATATATATATATATATATATATATATATATATATATATAAAGGTATACATGTTTTTACACGCATGTATATATACGTACATATATAATTTATGATATTATGTAAATAGCTATAACGAACACGAAAAACAAATTTATATTTTCTATACAAAACCGTTACATTAATGCAATATAGTTTTTTCTTACTATTATAATAAAAATATGCGTATAATTGTACTTAAATAATAATACTTATTTATTTATTTATTTATTTTTTACATAAATTCAAAATAATAGTTAAATTATTGATACTATTGCATATTTATAACTATTTTATTACATAAACTACAACCATAATAAATTTATGAACCAATAAAACCAAAAATAAACCATGAATAATTTCGAGTTGAAATTATTCCTATGTATTGTCTGATTAACTCTTCACTTTGTATGAAAAGGATCACAAACAATTCGGAATGCTTCCATATTTTATAAACTTGAAAATTTCTTTTCCGATATCTTTCCATATACATTCCAATTTAAGGAAGACTTAAATAGGCATCAGAATAAATATCCATAGCTTTATGCATTGCATATTTCCACAATGGGCTGTACCACAATAAAAATACGTCGGGCTAGTATTATAAAAAATAATAATATTAATATTAATAATGATATATGAGGGTCATCCGGAGAATAAAGAACGTTTAATTATTAAAATGAGAAATATAATATTTATTGGAAAGAACAATTCCGTTACTTAACTTAGGCTAACTTTTCATTACTATACAATCACCAGCGACATCTAATCATCTGTCGTGCCTTCGGTTCAATATAGCCATGTTAAACTATTCTTTCACCAATTCATTCACGTCATTTTTTTTAATCTGGTAAGGAGGCGCAGGTATTTCACATCACCTTAGAGAACAAGCGCCAATCACTTGATTCTCATCATCCCTCATCACTTAAAAAAAAAAAAAAAAAAAAAAAAAAAAAAACGAGAAAATTTGATCCAAAAAAACTGTTGACAGGAGCTTTCCTGGTGTGTCAGTCTGTTTCAACTTTGACGGGTTTGGAGTGATGGAAGCTAAGACTAGTCCAGTTATCGGTGCTTACTCTCTGGTATGAGAAATATCCAGAGCTAATCACCATTCACCAGTAATCACCAGTAATCACTAGCAATTACCAGTAATCATATCAAAAAAGGCATAAATTAACTGGATTAATGGAATCGCGGTTAAGGGTATAATACGGGTATTTAAATGTTGGAGGTGGTTACTTACCGAAGAGACAACAGATTCAGGTATGTCCCATGCTTGTTCTTTCCATTGCATAAATTATGTTTTTTTTTTTTTTTTTTTTTTTTTTTTAACTAAGTTTTTATTTTCTGGCTGACCCTGGTATACACATAAATAGCACAATGTATTAATATAAATAATCAGTAATTAAAAATTCGAAGATTTGTTTAGTAATTACCTTTTCCAACAGCAAATCCCTTAATGACAGGTGTTTTAGACCAGCTAAATTGTCCATAAGTCTTTTTAAAGCTTGTAATAACTTGCCACCAGTTCCAAATATTTTATCCTCGTAACCTTGAGTTAATTCTGAAGAGAGTTCGCAACTAAATGTGAAATCTAACGTCTTTATTAAGTTTAGTTGTTCATAATTTTCACAAAAGTATGAAAGAATCGTCATAAATTCATATAAATTAAAGAAATTTTCCATAGGTTTAACTATAATATTCCGAATTCCTCTGGCTATTTTATGTAAACATAATTGTGTTCGATGATGATCCAGAACAAACTGATCACCCATGTAATAATTAAATTTTCTTCTTGTCAGTGTCCTGTCTTCAAGTATGAATGTATTCCAAACTCTTTTTGAGTAGAAAATGCGGTTCCAATTTCTGCATACCTAAATATTAAAATACAAACATTTATTTAAAAAATAAAATGATTATTAGATATGTGTAAAATAATTTTATTGAAATTAATCATATGTAAGGTGAATCTATGTGAGTGTGGACAATTCAGAAAAATGATATAAAAAATCCAAATATTAATTTTTTGCTAAACTTTTGGTGCATAATTTTGAACTGATCCTTCTTCAATGCATTTATATCGCTATTTTGTTGCTATGTTGTAATTTAAAACAACACTAGTAATAAAACCAAGAGAGATATTTTGCGCAATCTCTCCTTATAGGGTAGGAGAGATTGAGCTTAATTATAACTACAATTACATTATCAATAATAATAGTTCACTTAAATGTTGTAAGGTATTTGCAAACAAATATTTTTACATTGGGTGTGGATATTTCATTTCAATAATTTTAAAAATCAGAAATTTAAAAGAAATTTAAAAAGAACTACAAAAAATGATTAATATATATATATATATATAAAGAAACAGAAAAAGAACAAAATTAAAAAAAGAACAACACCAGGAAATAATATTAAGTTACTAGTTAACACGTTTAACTTAAAATTAGTACATTACCTTTTCATCTAGGATGGTTTCTTGTTTGCTGACCTAATAACTCTTGTTTTCTGACCTGATCCTCCACAATCATTGCACATATTATTGTACATGTGAAGTTATAGTGCAATTTCCTGCCACAAGTGAACCTATTCGAGACGGTGCATCCGTCTCGAATAGGCATTTCCGAACAAAAAATAAGTTAGCATACAGTGCGCGCAATGATATGTCTCTCCCATTTTTAAGCGCAGAATACGCCCACAAATTATAATATCTTAAAGTTTTTTTTTTTTTTTTTTTTTTTTGCTCAAAACCTTCCGCAAAAATACTTTCCGTTTTAAAATCCTCTACTGTTTAAAATCATTTACGTTTATTTTATTTAAATTTAGACAATTGCATTCCTTAAAAAGAATATTGAGTACGCTGATAATTTTTTGCTTGCATTTTGTTTTATCTCATCTATTTAAACAGTCGACAGCTGCACGAAACTTGAGCACCATACCTAAAAGTATTGCAGAACTAAATAGATATACAACAACATTTAAATCCTTTGTGATAAACTTCCCATAGGCTAACAGTATTCTAGAGGTATATCCCATCAGAGGTGTGGCTTTTGTCGATTGTGCCACTCCTGAATTATGCTCTATTTCAGATTCGGGGGATTCGGTGGCTTCTCGATTGTTTTGAACTAGTCCAATGACTTGTGGAAGTTAGGTTTTGGTACAGTCCCTGGCATTGAACAAACTCATCATCATTGTCTTGTTATCACCAATAAGCTGCGAAATCTCTGTTAGTATAGAACTGTAAATGCGCAATGTATCTTAAACAGCAAAAGTGCAAACTCTGGCATTTTAGTAGGAGAGATTGCGCAGTGTTTTATTAAATAATTACTCATCTTTAGAGCAAATCGTGGTGTTTATACCGTTAGTCTAGATAAGTAGGTTATAAGAAATTTTTTAATTTAATATTTTGCACCACTACCGTTTTATTGAAATTCTTATTAAGTGTTATAAAAATTCAAGTTTTTTTTTTTTTTTTTTTTTTTTTTTTTTGAGAACGAAACAAAATAACCACGTTTTATCTTAAACTCTTGAAGCAATCAATATGCAAATTCAAGTCGGCACTTCACTATTGGTGTTGTACAACCACCTAAAATTTCAATTCGCCCACTCTACTAATTCCCTCCGATCCCTTATGTGCGCAATCTCTCCTACCACGCTTTCTCTCCTAGCTTTACCTTATATAAATACCAATATATCTTTCGCTAACAGTAAAATGGGCAATTAAGATGTATTATAGTTATTTATATAAAATGAACTGAGAAGAGAACTGAAATACACTGTAAAAAAAAAAAATGTAAAATCACGGTATTTGACCGTATAATTTTAGGGGAAATGACCGTTTTGCTGCCTAAACGGTCATAATCCGTAAATTAATGTTTTGAAAGCATTTTAGGAAATAACCGTATAATTTTACGGGAAATGACCGTTTTGCTAGCTAAACGGTCGTAGCCCGTAAATTGTCGTTTTAAAAGTATAATTATTTTGAATTTTTACGAGAAAAAGCTAATCTACGCAAATTGCTCTTATCTTCTATAAAACCATTTTTTTACGGGAAAATCTTTATTTTGTTTTTGGAGAAGGGTGAGAAATTCTCACCCATTATTTTCCTCTAATGAGAATCTTGAAATAAGACTACCTCTTTTGTGCTAGTGTTTACGAATAAAAATGATTTCGAAAAATATATTAGATTTTCTTTCTCAAAAATCAGTATTGTCAGTCTTTACAGAAGAAGAAAAAGAAAAAAATAAAGCTACAGAATTTCTAGAAAAAAGCATTTAAAGTTTCCGTAATCTTTAAATAGAAGGGATTTCGCAATCAAATCAGCGCTACAGTGGCGTGCTTAGTAGAGCACAAGGCTTTCACCCAGAAGACCAGCGGTTGAAGCTACCTGCGGGCTTTATTTTTTTCTTCTTCTTTTTATGCAATCTAAACTTTTATTTATTTTTACTTTATTTTATAATTCAAGTCAAAATTTGAAAATTTTAAGAAAAAATTATTTAATTTTTTTGAATATAAAATAAATAAATTTTACTATTTGTAATATTTATAACTTAAAAATATAATAAATTTCTATAACTTAAAAAATAAATTTAATTTTTGTTTTAACTATAAAATAAAGTAAGTTTTCCAATATGGTAATTGGCTGACTTCTCAATTTTGTCAAAAATAGGAAATTTAGATTTCAAAATAGTATTAAAAGAAAATATATTTGATGCATTGTTTGAACGTTAACAATATTCAATCACTGTAAAAAATTTCTGTAAAAATAAAGCACTTTTTTAACATAAATACAACATAGGTTGCTGTATATTTTTTACAGCTAGTTCTGTAAAAATAATTGAAGATTTCTTACTTCACATTGTGCTGTAAATCGGTTTAAAAAAATTTCCAGATGAAACGATTTATGAACCTATCAGTTCTGATGTTGACTTTATGAGTTTTTGTAAAGAAAAGTCACTGTGATCCCAACGGCGCGGTTAGTAAAACGCTGGCCTTTGAAACAGGAGATTGTGAGTTCGAATCGCGGGTGCCGAAGACGGTTTGCGAAGAATGAACATTAATAAATTAGCTTTTATGTGTAAGAAAATAAACAGGTAGTTTAATGCTGTGGATTTCTCACTGCAAGCATGTGTAATAATTGCAAGAATTTTTTTTAAAGCATCGGAGAAACTCAAACTTTAACTTTTAAATTTACGGTCAATGCTACTTTTTTTGCAGGTTGGTTGTATGTTTCATCACAACGTAAAATTACTGGCGATACATCATTCATTGCCAAAATGTTTTTTTACGGGCTTTGTCTGGAATCTCTGCTGCCGGGCTTTGCCCGTAATTTTACTGCAGCATTTTTTACAGTGTAACAAATTTTAAAATATACATTATGATATGCTGCACTCTACCAATAAGAAATTTTGCATATAGAGGTAATGTATTTTAATTTTTTTTTAAACACTTTTATTTTAATACCTCTTTTAAAAATTTATTCATACAATTTCAATGAAAGATTTGCATCAGCAATCCCGTAAGTATGATACAAATTTAAAATATCGAGTCGAGGCTACAAATATTTGTTCTTGAGTTATACTATTAACAGACCAACTGCTAAAAACTTAAGTTTCGAGTTCAAAGAATACCGAAACGTGAAAATAGAGCAAAATAACAAATACGAAAATTTAATTCAAAATCAATGCTTTCTTTTTGATGTAAATTTCAGACAAAGTAGTGATTTTGTTTTTTATTACTTGCAGTAAATGTAGACAAAAAAAAAAAAAAAAAAAAAGTTTTTTCTATTAAAATCATTAAACATAAGTAGAATAAAATACAATTATGAATGAATCGAAAAAGTGACTTTTATTTATTTATTTGTTTATTTTAATGTTAATTAATTACATTATTTTATTTTACTTTTGCTGTATTTTCGACTACTTTTTTCCGCTTGCTGATTCTTCTAAATTTTTATTCTTTAACATTCAGAATCAATCTTCAGTTCTTACTTATTTATTTATTTACCTTTTATTATTAATATTATTATTATATCTAATGTATCCATCTTGTTTCTCATACAGTTCCTTTTAACAACTGAAAACAAGGTATAAAACAAAACGTCTGCAGCTACAGAAATGTTTTGGGAATTCAAAAACGCCAAGATGTACTGTCCCCCCATATATATATATATATGTGCGTGTGCGTGTGCGTGTGTGTGTGTGTGTGTGTGTGTGTCTTTAGACGTCTACTGTGCGATCATTTATAAAGACTTAATTTTTATATGCTTGAATTTATTTTAAACAATATTGTTCTTATATACCCTTATTTTGCTTGTCCCATCTAAATATTCATTTTGACAAAGAAGTTCAGATATAATAATTTTTTTTCTCTGTGTGTAAGAATGCAAATAATTTTTTATATAATATTTACTAGATGTAACAAATTGTTTAAATTTAATGCAGTTATACGCACAATATGAATATTATTGCTTCCTTCCTTACTCCTAACCATAAACGCTCATTGGCATTTTCCAAATATTTCATGTGCCCAACAGGTGTAAACTATTCATATTTGCTAATGAAGGTTTTTCTTTTCTTTTTTTTTTTTTTTTTTTTTTTTTTTGTTTTTTGCTAACTCTGAATATTTAAAAGTTACGTCACAGGAATGAAAGAGTTATTTATCCTTGTTCGAATAATTTTTATCAAAATATGAGGTAGAATAAATAAACTTTTTTGTGTTGTTGTTTTCATACTTAAAAATTTCTTAAAACATTGAAAGTTTAATTCACAATAATAATAATCATTTAATAATAATAATAATAACAACAAAAAAAAAAGCTATTTTAAATTTAAAGATAATTGTACTTAGTGAGAATAGATATGAAACTTTAAAAAATAAATTTAAATTAATAACTTATAATTAAAGTACTTTATTTTAATGCTTCATGATTAACATTAATTTAATAATATTTAAAATATCAATAAATATTAGGTAATAAAAGCATTGCGTGAATCATTATTTATTTATTTTTATTATTTATTTATTAATCATCTGTTTATATATTTCTTACAAAAGACATAACAATGAAAGATTTCTGCACAATTTTCGTACCTGCGAAGCGTAATATCGCTCTTTTATAGTCAATCTAGAAAATATGTCTTCCAATAAAATATCTGGCAACACAGACCATTTTGAACAGGATTCTTTTTCTTCCCTCTTGAGTCTCGTTTTACGTCTCACAGAAGGTTGTTTACTTTCTCCGAAGTCTAGTTCAATGATTTCTTCCTGCTTTTGTTTAGAATAAACCATTGCAGGTAGATTGCAAGACATTTTGAGCCTATAAAGAAAAAATTAAAGTTTGCAAACAAAATATTTATCATTTTAAAATACTATCGAAAAATTTCTTTATTTAGGCTGAATAATAACTTTTCATTAAAGGAGGCAGTTGTGAAAAAATAAATAATTAAATAAATAAATGAACAAAAAATATATACATATATATATATATTTCTTATTATAGTTATCTAATGAGAAAGTAATAAAAAGTTAGATAAAAAATGAAAAATAATAAAAAATAAATACATTAAATCTACAAAAATTTCGTACTATCATTCTACGAAAGCAGAAAACACTGAAGACAAAAATATGAAAAAGCGGAGCTTAAATTTACTGAGCATAAGTAAAAATAACTTTATAATTTGAATTTTTTTTATAAATAAGAAAAATCTATATATATATCATTTATTTATTTTTATTTAATATATGTTTTTGTGTGTGAGGATTGCGCACTTTAGCCATTTTTTTTTTTTTTTTTTTTTTTTAACTTAGATTAAGAAAATGAATTTACTATTTAAAGACATGGTGAATTCTAAAATATTTTCATTATTTTATTACATATCTTTTTCAATTTAATACATGTAACCTAAATTTTTATTAAACAAAACTTTCTGTAAATGAAAATGGGTGATTTTTTTTTTTTTTTTTTTTCTGGCAATTAAAATAAACGAAATCATATTTACTGGTTGATGGGGTGGGGGGTGGGGGGTGGGGGGTGAATAAAGGGATATATATGTATATATATATATTCTAATAATGGAAAAACAGGTGATAATGATATAACTTTTAAATAAAGATTTAAAATATAATTGCTGATTTATAATTAGGTAAAACCTAAATTTGAATAGAAATAATTTTTTTTTTTTGTGAATCTTCAGAAACATAATAATGCATTTTATAAAATTTCATAAGATTTAAGTTGAGTTTTAAATTATTATTACTACTATTATTATTATTATTTTAATAAAGCTCGCATATCACGTTTTACCAGAGAAAATAGAAATTGAAAGAAAAGTAACCTAAGTGGAATATTTTCCTTTATTTAATAATTCTAAAACTTAATATAAAAATAATAATAATAATAGATAGTTTGTTTTACTAAATATGCTTCAGTGAGATATTTACTTGCCTAAAATATGCAATTCATATTAAATGTAAAAAGGTATGATTACAAAGTCATTATAAAATTGATTTTAGTATATTATTATTTGGTATTACTTTTAATTTATGAATTTCTTTACTCAAATACAATCACAAAAGAATAATAATTCCTTTAAATATTTCATTTTCATTTCATTTAAATAAACAAAATTTCTTACAATATCTACTTTTTTTAAAAGAATTATTTAATATTATTACACTATGGTTATAAAATGTCAATATTTCTGATGTGTTAACCTATATAAAGATTATCTGTATGTGAATTTCATTTTTAATACTTATTGATAACTGTCCATAATTTAATATAATGCTTACTTTTAGGAGAGTAAAATTAAAGAATTATATGTATAATTTGCTGTAAAAAAAATTCAGTAAATTAAAAGATACTTTAATAATAACTGAACAAAATTTAACTGAATACTTAAAATACAAATATAAACCAAATACGGAGGTTTTACTTTCTGTTTTTAAGAATGACAATGAAATTGTGATTTTAAAATGTTTTGTTTTCCTTATCGGCGTCCTATTCCTTTTTTACACCTTTCTTATGCTTACTCAATCAATGTTTATCTGATACACCATATATATATGTGTGTGTATGTGCGTCTTTATTTTACAGATTTTTTTTTTTTTTTTTTAATATGTAAATAGTCTAGAATATTTTAATTTTCATATTTTTATTGATAAACAGAAACTATGATAGGAACATGAAATATATAAAATTATATCCTTTAAAATAAATGAAATTTATTTTAAAGGATTTATTGAAATTTTATTTAAAAAAATTGTATTTATAATATCTGCATAAAATTGTAATTTCTAGATCACTAGATAAAAGGAATAATTTCATTAAAAACATACCTAGTCTAAACTTTTAAAAAATATATTTTTTCTTTTTATAAGAATTGTTACAAAATCCCATTTTTATTTATTTTTTAACCGCATCTTTTTAAATGCCACAGCCTCAAAAATGGCTGAAGTTTTCTGCTTTCAAAGCTGGTAGACGGAAGCGACCTCCTTGTACCCAGGTGGTGCTCATCGATCTTAACATTCGAAACTTTTTGTGATTTTTTGCGAAAATTTCGTAAATACGGGAAAAATTTCTTTAGAATGACCCCTACATAGAGTATTCCACCCAGTTTAGAATTCTAATGCACTCAAACGGCCTTAAACCCAACCCCGTAACACCACTTGGCAATGCGAACAATATTGTAGGGAAAGAGTAGAATGGACGAGTTGAAACTTCAGGTAGTTGTACAACATCACTAGTGAATTGCTGACTAGTGATTTGCTTATTGATTGCTTCAAGAGTTTAAGGTAAAACGTGGCAAGAGTTTAAGGTAAAACGTTTTTGTCTCGTTCCAAAAAAAAATAAATGCTTGAATTTTCATAACCCTTTCTAAGAATTTCAATAAATTGGTAGTAGTACAAAATATTTTTTAATTTTACAATTGTTCATAACCTACTGATCTAAATTAACGGTACAAGCATCATGATTTCCTCTAAAAGTGAGTGATTATCTAATGAAACACTGTACAATCTTTCCTACCAAAATGGAAGAGTTTGAGCTTTTGCTGTTTAGGAGAGATTGCGCATTTAAAATTCTACACTAACAGAGTTTTTGCAGCTTATTGGGGATAACAGGACAATGATGATGAGTTTGTTCAATGCCTGGGACTGTACCAAAGCCTAAATTCGATAAGTGATTGGACTAATTCAAACCATTCGAGACGGCGCATTACCTTTATGTAGACTTTCCACAGAATCTGAAATTGAACATTATTAAAGAGTGACACAATCGACAAAATACAAACTTCTGATGAGATTTACCTCTAGAATGCTGTTAGCGTATGAGAAATTTATCGTAAAGAATTTAAATGTTATTGTATATCTATTTAGTTTTGTAATACTTTCTAGTATGATGCTCAGTTTTTCAGTTTTCAGTGCAGCTGTCGGCTGCTTAAATAGATACGATAAAACTAAAAGCAAATAAAAAATATCAGTCTACTCAATCTTTTTAATGTAGGGGTCGTACTCTCCGCCTTTTTTCAATACACTTTCAGAAATAAGAAATATTCAAATATATTGCAACAACTATATTTATACTAGAATATCTACACTGTATAATCGTGACACATTACTATAAATATATCCAGAATAATTCTACATGAAATTAGTGGTGGCTAAAAATGTGAAAACTTTTTATCTGTGAGAGTGTCCTGAAAAGAGGGCGGGAAGTACGACCCCTGTTTTAAGGAATGTTATCGTCGAAATTTTAATAAAATAAAATAAATAAAATAAACGTAAAGGCATTTAAAGCGTAAGTAACTTTAAAACGTAAATGATTTTTTCACTTAATTTTTTGAGGAAAAAAAATTAATAAATAGTAAATGGTGGGCGGATTCTGCTCTTAAATTTGTGCGGGCCTAGCCACATATCACTGCACGCACAGTTTATTTTATTTATTTATTTATTTTTTTAAGGGGAGGGGGTCGAAAACGCCTGTTCGAGACGGATACACCGTTTCGAAAATTTCTATTATATTTCCTATTTTTTTAATTATTGAACTGAAATATTCACTCCCAATGCGAAAATATTTGTTTACAAATACCTTACAACAATGTAAATTAAGTGAATTATTATTATTGATAATGTAATTTTATTTACAATTGAACGCAATCTCTCCTACTCATGTTCGCAATCACTCCTAATCTATAAGGAGAGATTGCGAAAAATCGCTCTCTTGGTTTTATTACTACAGTTGCTTTTAATTACAACAGAGCAACACAATAAAAATAGAAATGTATAGAAGTGGGATCAATTCAAATTTATGCACCAATAGTTAAACAGAAAATCAATATTTAGATTTCTTTTTTTTTTTTGTTGTTGAATTGTGAGCAAACTCCCTAGATTTACCTGATAATGAAATTTTAATTTTGCGTAGATAAACAAACTAATTTTCTTATATGAATTCAAAATTTTATTTTATATCCATTCTGTGAAATACATTTTAGGAACTTTGTGTGAATATTAAAAATGTGTAAGTATATATAGTTTTTTAATGTATTAATTGTTTTTTTCTATTTTTTAATACATATAAAAGCTTCAAAATATTTTATAATAAAGAAAAATAATAATAAGAAGAAGACAAAGAAGATTAGCATACCCAATGAAATAAACTTTCAGAATAATTACATGCTAACAAAATACTCTAATATCACGATAAGTTATTAATAAAAAAGAAATAGAAAAAAATCCGAGAAAGCAAAACAAAATTCTGATATAAAGTATATCTGTATATAAACAGATTTAAAAATGCGCAAGCATTTTGAAGCATTACTTATTTACTGCGTGCGTGCGTGCATTGAAGCTTAAAAGTTGCATAGCTTTATTATGACTATTTTTTAAATTTTGCATTAAAGAAAGAAAAAATAAAAATGTAAGCAGCCGTTGAAAAAAAAAATAATAATAATAAAATTACATGACATCTTCCAAAAATCTGTCTAAATCAAAGTTATCTCCCGTTGACATTTTTTCTTTCTTTTTATGCCAAAGTACTTTCTTGAAACTGGATAGCCTGAGAAAAAAAAAAAAAATAATAATAATACACGTGCTGTACAAACTGAAGTGGGAAAAAAAATGTCCAACAAAAGTTGAAAGAAATCAATGTTACTAAGTCCTAGCTTTGATAATGTAATCCAAGTGCACTTTGACAGAGAGATAAATCATTTACAAGAACATCACAAGACAACAGCTTATACTTCATTAAACACAGAGTTTTCGATCATTACACTTTTTTTTTTTTCAATCACAACACAATTTAATCTTGAACAGTCGAAAGGAGTGATGCGCTTTGTAACGTTGAACTTGTATCGTTAGTTACTTTTTTCGTTGTGTTATCGTCTGGAACAATTCTCCTGGCATGTATCCAATCTAGGTCACCCCCAAGTTTCGTAGGTTATTTCCGAGCAGTGAGCCAAACACAAAGAGTTAAAATTAACTTTTGTGTTACGAAAGAATTTTTCCGGAGTTTTACAGATTAGTTGGAGAACTTTTGTAAAAAGTATCTTTTTATAACATCCGCGTAATTCTGCAATTAATAAACATATGTTTTGTACATTGGGATATAAAATGATGCATTGATATGATAAATAAATGAATAAAAAAGTCAGTCCAGTGAGAGGTTTTTTTTTTTTTTTTTCCCGCTAGTTTAGTTGCTCTTATATGTATATTACTTGAAACAATGTTAAACTGAATTTATGCAGATTTTAATATTAAAATATAAAGATACTGAATGTAATACTCAGAAGTTTAACATTGATATTGGTTTATAGACTGCAAGAATACATCTTAAAATTAAGCAAAAATAAAAACAAATAAATAACTACAAAATATATAATAAAATGGCATGAGTTCTATGTAACTTGATGATTTTTTAAATAATAAATCCAAGAAGATTGAATTCCTTATTTAATCGTGTTTTAAAATATACCTATCATTCAGTTTATTATTATTCTTATTACTATTCTTCTTCATTATCTTATTATTATTATATGTGCGTGACTGAACAAAAATCATGTACATTTAAGTTATAAACGAACAACTTTTTTAACAATTTATTTATTTATTTATTTTTAGATTTATAAGTTCTAAGCTCATTTAATATTTCTTTAAAAAATATCGAAATTAAAATATGTCTACAAAAGGTAATTCAGTAAATATATCAACTGTGTTTTATCCCATATATGGGGAAAGTAAGTGTGTCTTTTTTATAAATTGTATGAATTTAATATCAGAGTACATATGCTCGTTGTTATTTATTTATTTATTTATTTTTTAAGAAAGCTTTTTGCTGAATTTTGCATTAATTCTTTAGAAATTTTAAAACTTAAATCAGACCCTTAAATTTTAAACTTAAATTTTTTTCTAAGCTTGGTTTTTCTATCCGTTCGTGGCATTACTTTCTTATTTTACTTTTATTTACTCTTTTTAATGTATACAGCATTTTAAAATGATGCATTTCATTCGAAATACCCCATTAAATAATATTTGATTATCTAAATGCTTTAAATGGCCTAAATAAAAGTATTAATCACGACATAATTATTACGGAAAACAGAAATTTCATCACTTTTGCAAACATAATATTTTTTAACATATTGGTTTTATAGCAATAATGACTGTATACAAAACTGCTTTTCCAGAAGTTCTTACAAAAAATATAAAAGTTGATATGTTTGACATATACATAGCTGCTAGTATTTTAATTTATTCCGGCGTATTTTTAGCCCCGCATTTATTTCGCGCCACTTTATTTATAGAAAAACTTTCTTCAATACATAATTTCAATGAAATAAGAAAGAATTACTTTTAAAAAATAAGTGGTACTAAATAGAGGCGGGTCTAAAATTAATCCGGAATAAATTAAAATATTGGCAGCTATGCACATATCATATGATACCTATTTTATAATGTGTCATGGGTATACATATACGATAAACTATCCTCCTTTTTTAAAACCTTATTTTGAAATTTTCAGTTTTCAGTTTATTTATTCATAGTGCAGATTTTCCAGAGAATGTTCCATATGAATAATGAAATTATTTAAGCATGATAAAATACAATAATGATTCACAATGATATATTCCTTCAAAAATGGAACTATTTTTTTTTTTTTTCATTATTCAAATATTTAAATATTTATTAATTAAGGCTCGCTCCATTCGACAGACAAATAAATATTATAAATTTCTACCTAATTTGGTTTTTAATTCTTTTAATTAAAAAAATGGTATTAAAAAACACCCATGTTAAAGCAGATAAACTTTTTTTAAAATTAATTTAATTTGATTTAATTTACAATTTGAATTCGCAATATGTTTTATCCCATCTATCATGTTCATGTGTCAGAGTTAACAAATAATAATACTAATAAAAATATAAACAAATAAATAAAAACAGAAAAATGTGAAAATGTCTTTTATCTAAATTTTATCTCCAGATTTCTTACTTACACCTACTTAACAACTTACACCTTAGCGTATAAATTTGTATAAAATTAAATGAACAAAAGAAAAAAAGGAAAAGGAAGAAAGAAAATTATTAAATCATAAAGTTATTACTATTATTATTATTATTAATATTATTATTATTACTATTAGTTAAAATAAATATTGGAAATACTCTACACAGTATAAACTTTATTAATTGATGTACTTACAAAAATGTTTTTCAAACAGTAGTATTTTAAAAATATATACTAACTATTTGTACTCCTTTAATCGAAATATTTTGTAAGATTTAGATGACTTTTATACAAACTAGAATAGAATAAAAACTAAATATAGTTATTTAGGGTGTATTTAAACTGCAGTTATTTTACAATTTAAAAGCGTAAAATTAAGTTGACATTTCTTTTCACTTTGTAGTTTTCTAAACATTAAAACATTGAAATTTCCTTTTAAAGAAAAAGTCTGAATAACAATCACTGAAGAATTCTTACTCATGCGAAATTAAGAAAAATTTAAACTGAAAAAAATCAAAGGAGCGAAAATACTATAATATGAAAAAAAAAAAAAAAAAAAAAAAAAAGTCAAATTGGAGTATGACACATATTTAAAATATCCCCGAAACAAATATTATCAATTTTAAAAATCCTACGTATTAATTATTAAGTGAATGGATATGCTCAAAAACTGACATAGACCGTTTTGAATCCCAATATCTCAAGCATAGATTCACATTCATGTATTCTTACGCAAACTATGATGAAACCGCCACGAAACATAGTTCTAGATGTTTGAGGTAATAAAGTTTATGTTTGAATTATTTTTCTTTAAATATGTAGAAATTACATACTTGCCAACAATCTCATTAACAACCGTACAATTGTTAACGCCCCCTGAAAAAACGCCCCTTTTCTCACACCACTATATTTTTAGAGTTATTCTCTGCAAATGTTGTTACGATTAAATAAGACTAAAATTACTCTAAAAAATTAAACATGCGATATTTCCTAATTGAGACAAGTCGATATTCCGCTTTGAAACAAAATTACTCATTTCGAAATAAGCATTTCCATTTAATCAATTTTAACAGTGAAGTGCTGTAAAAAAAAATAAATAAATAAATAAAAATAAAGCATGTATCAGTAATACAAAAATAAATTATAAAACAAAATTTCGTGTGAATTTACTGAATTATATATTTTCTTATAAATGAAATTATAATAAAAACTTCTAATTAAAATTAAAGAAATGAAAGAGACAAGTACTTTAAGGGAACATATCCCCTTCTCTCACCTAAAAATGACAAAACAAATTACAGAAAAATAAATAAATGTAATAAATGAAAAAAACCAAATCAAATCTAATAATAATAATAATAATAATAATAATAATAGTAATAATAGTAATAATAACATGTATTTTTGAATACGCTGTTTTATTTCAATAAATAGAAAGTAAATTGCATTTTTTCCCCAAAATTTCAAATTTTATTGAATTAAAAAAATAATAATAATGAAAAAATTAATAATAATTAATCATACTAAAAATCATATAAAATTAGAAATTTTATGTTCTAAACTTTTAAATTACATATTTTAGTTTGTAACTGTTGATGAAAAAGATTTACGAATTAATTTGTTTTTCGACGTATAGTAAAATATATTTTCACTCGAATAATAATATAAAATAGTTTTTTGAAAAAAAAAAAAAAAAAAAAAAAAAAAATAAACTTTTTCGATATTGAAAAGAAAGAAAAAAAAAACTATTTTGATGAAATTCTGGCAAAAGCAGAATTTAGTTTAGAATGGAGGACTTTTAGTTTTTTTTTTTTTTTTCTTCAAGTTATAACATCGTTTTCAAATTAATAAATTATATTTTCGATAATTATTTTATTTCGATAAATGTCCAACTGTCGTAAAACAGGTATCGTAAAAATCCGTAAATTGAGACTAATAGTCCTCTGTCCTAACAAAAAAAACTGGCATTAAAAATGATAAATATTTATGTTATCAATCTCCAATATTCATTTATGAAAGTAATTAAAGATCAATAAAAACGGTTTCCAGTGTATAAAAAGCTTTGTGGAAATCAAAAAAAGACGATGAATTGAACAGATTAGCCTGAGAAAGTCAAAAGTATGACTACAATACCAGTTGTAAGAAGCAACGAAGGATGGATATAATTCTTCTTTACGTATATTAATGTTGAAATTATTACAAAAAAACTAACCAATATACGCAAATAATAATAAAATAAAATGTGTGTTAATTTTTCTTGATACGTATATTGTTATAAATTTAAGTTTTTTTTTTTTTTTTTTATGTTCCGGTATTTGTAGAGCGGAGTATACAATATTCCTCACATTTGTAGGTTACTTGAATATATGACTTCCTAAAATTAAAGAAATCAAAATTTATTCCTCTAATCTAGAACATTACGTACATTAGGTTACAAAAATACATGATTATATATATATATATATCCATTATTTCTTAGTAATAATTAAAATTTACGGTACCCTTTTGTTGAAGGAGGGTGATAGGATGTTATTTCAATCTACGACTTCCTTAAACATGAGAATTACTATTTATAATGTACTATGTTTTGTACATAAAGCTAGATTATCATATATGATTTTTTATACCGATAAATCTTGTTTCCTAATTAATAATTTAATCTTTACCCTCATACATGACTACGATAATCATAGACTATGTCTTCAAAGTCGGATAAAGGATCATAATTGCAAGAATAATATGTAATTAAACAGACAGTAGATTGGTTTTGAGTAGGAACAGTATGTTCAATAAAGAATAATTTAGTTTTTATAAGTGATTTGAAAATTATATTTTAGACCGCCTGTTAATCTTATGGCTTCCATTTAATTTTCCTGTAGATAACATTACCTTCTTCTATTTCATTTTCGTACTGAACGTAGAAGAAGCTTATTTATAAAACTGTTAAATTGAGACATATACTTTTTTTTTTCTTTAAAGCATGGAGACAGGAAATTATTTGAACTTCCGAGATAATTAGAAATAAAAACTTTTTTAACTATGACACAATAATAATAATAATAATTAAAACATACATATAAATACATTTAAAACTATAAAAATATCAGTAGAGGTTTCGAAACTCGTCCAAGTTACATCATCAGTACTAAAACAACATCTCTGTAAAATTACGTCCCTATTACATTCTGCTATATCTTAACAATTTCACAACCGATGACGTAGTTCACGTCATTTGAAAATCTGTAACTCCGCCAGCAGGCGTTTCTTCCGTAATTTGTATGTTACTTATTTCTTAAGTATGTACCCGGTATTCATAATTGTGCAATAAAATATACTATGGATGCAAATATATTGATTAGAAAAAATATAATTATAATGCATACCGAATTGTAATATAAAAGTTAATACAAAAAAAAAAAAAAAAAAATTCCGAAATATTTTATCTTGGGAGAATAACGCCCTCATGTGGACCTTACTGTAAAAAAAAAAAAAAAAAAAAAAAAATCATGCGGTCGCGAAAGTGTTATATTTTATTCAATAAATTCCTTTCTTGTTTTAAATTTAATGAACCAACCTTCGTATATTCTCCATCAAAAAAGAAAAAAGAAAAGAAAAGTAAAAGAAGTCAGAATCTTTATTAACTTTTTTTTTTTTTTACTGCTTCTATGAGTTACTTTGTTTACACTGAACTTGGATCTTCCCCCCTTTTTTACTTTCTTCTATATGTAATATAGAGAAAGTATTGGATTCGCGAAAATTTTCGACCTCCGTTTTTTGACGGATCTACACGTTTTGAGATGTCCTGAACACGAATTGATAGTTTTTAGAAAATGTCTGTCTGTGCGTCTGTCTGTCTGTCTGTCTGTCTGTCTGTGTGTCTGTATCATTTTTTTGTGGACGCTGTATCTCACGAACCAATGAATGAAATTTAACCAAACTTGGTATTTAGTTGCACACTGACATGAACTGGTGCCCATTAGATTTGGGGATCAATAGCTCAACAGGTGGCGCTGTGATCGCATTTTATGAAAATTTTTAAAATGGCAGCATAGGACAAAATTCTGTATAAATGACCATAATAAGAGTTATTTTACACTTGTGATTGTAAAATTAATATGAATTATTGATAATAGTAGTAGTTAACTAGGAAAAAAAAATTGTGCATGGGGGGGCATCGGTTCCCCCCCTGGGGGGGAAGTACCCCTCCGGGGGGGTTAAATTTTGAAGATGGGTATCATTCGAAAGATCTCGTCAATACCTTTAAAACGAATGGTTGAACTATAAATCTGTGATAATTTAAAACAAAGTTATCGATTTTTTTTACTTTTAACAAAAAAAAAAAAAAAAAAATCTTTTTTTTTTTTTTTTTTTTTTTTTTTTTTCAACGAAATTTTACCAAACTTGGTATTTAGTTGGTCCCCGACATAAGCTGGTGCTGATTATATTTGGGGATCAATAGCTCAACAGGAGGCGCTGTGATAGCATTTTATCTAAATTTTTAACATGGCAGAATAGGACAAAAATTCGTATAAATGTGCGTAATAAGAGTTATTTTACACTTGTGATTGTAAAATTAATATGAATTATTGATAATAGTAGTACGTAACTAGGAAAAAAAAAATTGTGCATGGGGGAGGGCATCGCTTTCCCCCTGGGGGAAGTACCCCCCCCCCCGTGGGGGGTAAATTTTGAAGATGGGTATCATTCGAAACATCTCGTCAATACCTTTAAAACGAATGGTTGAACTATAAATCTGTGATAATTTAAAACAAAGTTATCGATTTTTTTTTACTTTTAACCAAAAAAAAAAAAAAAAAACTTAGAAAAAAAAAAATTCGCATTTTTTTTAATATTGTTAGTGATTGAATATGTATTAATTTTTACAAAAAAAAAAAAAAAAAAAAAAAAAAAAAACTTAGAAAAAAAAATCTTTTTTTTTTTTTTTTTTTTTAATATTGTTACTGATTGAATATGTATAGGAAAATATAGAAGAAAGTCTTGTGGTGGCCACAACATACTAGTTTTTTTTTGACTGATGAAAAGTCGTGCTTATATATATGAGAGCGAAAAATAAATGGTGTTTTTGTACGTCGGGCTCACTGTTTACAAAGTTGTCATCAGTTAGGAAATGTGTATGTTAATCGATTTATACTTTATACAAAATGAATCGATTGTCATTATGTATTTCCGATCAGATTACAAAATATGCATATTTATTAAATATTTCGAAATAATAGAGTTTATGAAGCGCTCTTTATCATTAACGAAAGAAAGAAACAGTAACTTTTAAGTTCCAGCGCATTTGTATGTTGATTTTTAGTTTATTATTGGAGGGAAGAAAGATAATTAAATTATATTAATAGCAAATACAAATTAAGAAAAAAATCATTATTTTAAATTTTAAATGTAATAGATATTGATTTTTTTTTTTTTTTTTTTTTTAATTCGACTATATTATTTCGGTGATTTTAATTCTCATATTGTATTAAATATAATATAAATTTTAGAAGATATCATTTTAAAATTATATATATTCGTTGCTTTAATTAAATGTTTATGTGAATTACAATAATATATGCGATAATTGGAAAACTAAGTTCAGAATTTTCAAGAATGTGAAATCAATGATATTTATTTATTATTTTTTACCATTAAATAAATAATTGCTGAAAAAGATTAAATAAATCTTTTAGCACAAAAACACTAAATGTTTAATATATAGAAAAATTACGTAAAAAGACAAAAAATAAATAAATAAATAAATACACAAAAGTTCATAAAAAAAAATCAATAATGCCCTCTTTAGGTAAGCCCTTCAATGGAGGGTAAAAACAAAAAGATGTTACAAATACTGCTAGTGAATACCAAAATGTTGAAAACCCGCTGCTTAAAACCATGTGGAAAGAATGAGCAGATTAAAAAAAAAAGGAACGATAAAAGGAAAACTTGCAGAAACATAGTACATGATACAAACATATAAACTTATAGCAATTTTACATAAAATATGATCTTAAAATTACAATAAACTACATGAAAATGACCATATACATACACAAACACTTATATACACAGACGTCATTCATTACTCTCAGCAAAGAATGTCAGACACAAATAAACAGTTACGAATGCCAGACAGATAAAGGACACTGACCTCAGCTTTGAACGAAATGAGAAATACCCCATTAAAATTATCACGGTTATAGCAAGTCTTTTTTCTAATCCTAGCAATTTGCGAACATAATTTATTTTTAAAACTTTATCGATCATTTGAATTAGTTACACTATAATAACTTTAAAATAAAAGTCTTAGATATTGTCAGGTCTACTAAGGCAAAATTCATTAACTAATTTCAATTTTGAATTCATGATAAATATCTTCCCATTGCTGTGTTTTAAAATTAAATCACTAGGCTGTGTTTTAAAATTAAATCTCTAGAAGCATTCACATATTTACTATAATTAAAAATTACATCATCTATGGAACTAAAAACAATATATCAGAACGAACTATTTTTTTCACTAAAAGTATAAAAAATATATATCAGCAACAACTGTCCTCTTCTTAAATAATATATTATCTACATTTTATTTTTTTTAGCAAATTTTTAGAGATATTTCAGTTTCTAGTGATATTTATTTATCTTACTTGTTCAATTTTAAAGTAAACCAGTAAGAAAAGTTTATTATATTTTTTTATGATTTTAAAATTATGTCAATTGTTGTATCTTGGATTACAATTCTTTCTGATAATGAAATTATATTTTAATTCAACGTTATTTGTTTAACTGATTGGTTATCATACATTAGTTTTAAAGTTTCGAAAAAAAAGTTTAATAGATTGATTGGATGGGGAAATCTTACATTCATTGTGATGAGTTTCAAGTATTTCTCATTTAGAAATTGAGATATTAAATGGTTCTTCATCTTTTTTCTCAACGGATATCAATAGCTCTTAATGCGTATCTGCCAAGATGTGTAGTGTGTGCACCTGTGTAGTATGTAGTGTGTGTAGCTATGTAGTTTGTAGTGTGTAGTGTGTAGACGTTATTAAGTTAACTTCATGTAAATTTTGATGTCGTTTTAATGCACAAGATCCTTATTGATTAATCTTTTAAAATTTGTTATAATATTTAAATTTGTATTAAGTATTGTGATTTTTTTCCCCATTTTCTTGTTGTATATTTCATTTTCCATTTTAGCATTGCGCTTAATGTCCAACTCGGCAGAGGACCATTTTATTAATTTCTTAAAATGAATAATTTTTAAATTTAATGTTATTTAAATCAATTAAAACAATACTTACAAGGAAGGCCAATTTAAAGCGCATAATTAGAATATTGCGAAAAAAACTTACAGAGATGCTGATCACATAGGTAATACAAAATCAGTCAAATTTATCGGCGGAATCCCACTAAAAATTCTATAAAAAATAAAATACTTTCGAATATTGGGCGTAAAAAGACAAAAAGTGGATGCGGTTTGGCGAGCAACATCCTTTCTCGTCAATTGCAAGTAATTTTAATGCGTTTAAGAATCTCTTGCGAAACAAATCTCTCTGAATAGTAAATATAGTTTGAAATTAATCGATGAAAAAATTGCCTGCCTCCTATACCAGCATGGGGCCTTTTACTAAAAGTATTTCATTTCAGCTTTGAAAAATCTCTCTTTATTTTTATCTTGTGAGTTGCAAACATTTATATAGCAGTCAAATAGACGCTTAAGTTATACATATCTTTAGTTTTCTTATTGGTAATAGAAAATCTCTTGTATTTTGCAAGATGCAAATACTTATTTTTAGTTTTAGTTAACGTTTAAAACGAAATCCACAGTTCAAAAAATTGTTATTTTTTTAATTTTTTTTTTAAAGACAATGTTTTTGGAAATTAAACATACAATGTTGTTTCGATGCTGCATAAACAATATATGGAAAAAAATATGACAAATCTTACAAAAATGTTACAAAAGAAGAAATTAAATTTAAAAAACACATTGTTGAAAAATTAAAAAAATATATGAGTGTGTAAGTTTTGAAAAATTTGAAGTAACTCCTGGTGATGCATATCCTCCGTCTAAAAATTTATCAAAAAATTCCGATAAAATAGAGTATATGACTGAATTTACTTTTATAAAGATGTGAAACATGAAAATAAAAAATAAAATATCATGGATTATATGAAGGCTGTAATTTTCTGGCATAATGTGGATTCTGAAAATGCATGTCGCAGTTTAAAATGTGTCCAAATGAAGTTTACAAAATGTATAAAAAAAACGTGATTAGTATCATTGCGAGACACACACACACACACACACACCAAAAAAAAAAAAAAAAGAAGAAGAAGAAGAAGAAGAAAAGAAAAGTTGTTTCTTGGGGGGAGGGGAGAATTACATATTCTAATGAAGTATTTCAAAGCTTATAGTCATATAAATAAATTTACTTTTGTGCATTTTTGTAATCCAAAGACCAATTTTACTCCCCCTCCTAAACTATGATTATTATTTAAACCCATTCAAATAATAATAATAATAATAATAATTCACTATAATTTTCCATTAAAATTTTTATTAAATTCGAGTAAATTATCAAAAAGTACACGGTTCATAAATTGCAGTTATATATACATATATATACACATATATATATATATATATATATATTATGTTAGACATTTTTAAATTAATTTCGTATCTTAAATTAAAAAAGTTATTTGGTAAATTTTATTTAACCAGTGTAATAAAAAGTGAAATATAATTAAATAGGTGTAAATTTTCAGTATTAATGTATAATCTATACTGAAAATTGAGACTTAAATTTAAGTTTGAAATAATTTTTTATCAGTTTAAATTTTGATCTAAATCACTGGTTGTTGAATTGGTATTCTTCAAAAACACAAAATGCACTGAGAAGTGATTGGAGTTTACTACTGTTTTATTTTAGAACTGTTATGTAGGTTCTTTTTAATTTATTATGCAATATAAATAAATGCGCGTACACTTTTACATTAAGCCTTGATATTTAACATCCAAGTAAAACTTCAGCTCAGTTTAAGTATTTCACGTTCAACTAAAGGTTGTAAAAACTGATCGTTAGGTTTACTTATAATTATATATGCCAAAATATATAAGTAGTTATAAAAGCGTATGTATTTAAAATAAACTTTATTAAACAAGTTTAACATGAAGAGTATAGAGAACACTTTTCTGTAATGAGCGTTTATCAAAAAGCCGTTTTGCTTTTATCAAAAAGCCGTTTTGCATTTATCGAAAAACAATTTTCATTGTGTTGCCAACGAGCGATAATTTGCCAAGAATTGGACTTTTCCAATATTTTTTTACGGGCAATATGTAGAGATTCCGCTTATTATTATTATTATTATTTTAAATAAACATATATTACTTCATGAGAAGAGTATTTTGTAATTTCTCAATTTTTTTGCGTATGCAACTATGAAGATCTTCCTTGTTAGTACAAATAAAGCATAATTGTTGACTAACGTTTTATATTTTCCATGCAATGTAAACAACTAAGTGTACGAAAGGGAGAGAGAATCTTTTAGAGTATCTTCCTTATACCTTGTACCCAAATCATTGTAAAATGTTGCAAATTTATATGTGTGACTGTACTGTTGTCTAGTTGTACACCTGTAAGTTTCATTTAATATGAGCTTCCGTTTTAGAGATATCGGCGATTTTATACGTTTTTTCATGACGTCTGTATGTATGTATGTGTGTATGTATCTTGCGTACCTCAAAAACGGTTGGACGTAGAACGTGGCATCTAGTTGTGCACCTCCTTCTTTGGTCTTTCTGTGACGTTCCGCTTTGGAGATATTTAGGAAACATATATTCATAATGGCCAAACATTCAAATGTTTTGACCATTATATATGTGATCTACCATCATAGAGATGTCAAAATAAGCTAATTAATGAATATTTAGTGCGTAAATAGAGCCTGTAGTGATAGTTTTATGAAAGTTGCCGACATTGTTCCGTGAAGACATAAACAGATTCTAGTCAACGAATGCACTTTCATGTATACTCAGATCGTAGATAGGCACGTAAGGATATTGTTATAAAAGTTGCCGACCTTTTTGAAGGTAGAAAGTAATTCTTAAGTAGGTTCTAGTCGATTAATGTACTTTTTTTTAGTCTTATTTGTCATTTAAAGAATTTCTAAAGAATTTATTTCAGCGCTTAAACCAATTAATCTTTCCGGAAAATTCCAGAATTCTATTCTTATTAAAGTGCTTCCAAACTTTGTAAAACCTAAACTGCAAATTTTCGCAAATTCGGCCGTCAAGTCGCCAAACTCGGCCGCCAAGTCCCCAAAGTCGACACAAAATCACCAAAATCGATTCCAAGAAAAAAATCAGCATTGGCTACAAACGTGGCGAGTTGGCGAGATTAGCGATCATGTTTTGCTGCAAATATTGTTGCAGGATTGCCAGAATTATTAATTATTTTCTTATTTTTAACTGAATTCATCTTTATTGGTAAAGTGTATCTTATTTTCACCTCTAATTTTCCGTCTAATTTTCCGTTTTAATTGACCATGTATACTCGAATGATTTCCATTAAACTGTAAGCTATGAATTTGCCAATGTAATAAACCATTCCTAAAAAATCTAGTATATTTATTTGGCGGTATATATAATCCTATTAACATGACTTTGTGGTTAGAGTATCAGTTTTTCAGTTTTTTTTTTTTTTTTTTTGTTTTTGTTATAACATGTATGTTTATTTACGAATTACCTCACAAAAAATGTCAAAGTTTTCATAACAATATGTATATTTTAATGGGTGTATAAGGAAATCATGTGGTGTCTACATCAGATTTTTTATTTATACAATCTTGTAATAAAATTTTGCAAGTTATATGATTTTTAATTTTTTTAATTTTTAATTTTTAATTTTTTTTTTTTTTTTTTTTAGCACTCTAATGAAAAAATATTCAAATAATTGTAATTTTTACACAACAGTTCTCTAATACAGCTTTATAAAATTAAAAGAAAAAAACATATATAAAAAAAACTCAATTTCATATTAAACAAACAAAAAAATTTAAACGATGTAAGGATTAGTAGTAAATACTAATTTTAATGATAATTTGTCGCAATATATATACATATATATATATATATATTTCAAAAAATATATGGTTATTTACATGTATTCGTTAAATTATTGCAGTAATCAAAATAATAATAACATTAATAAAGAAATGTGTGGAAACATTAGCTCATGTAAATGGAATTATTTTCTTTAATACCACTTAAATTCCTTGAATAATAAATATTTCAAGAATTTGTAACTAAAACTATGTACTTTTCTACCTTTTAAAATAAATTTGTGAAACATAAATGAAAAAATAAAGTAATTGATAAATCAATTATAAATAAATAAACAAATAAATAAATAATTAAAATTGAAATAAATTATATATATATATTTATTTATTTATTTATTTAGAGAGAGAGATTTTATGAAATTAGTTTTCATACAGAGATGCAAATTTAAAATATCATAGTACCGAATATACAAATACGTTTCCTTCATAAAACAATGTTTTTAATTTATAGAAAGGTTTTCTTTTTGTTACATAAAATGCCCCAAAAATCAATTTCAATGCATTAAAATTGTTTTGTAAATAATCTTCTTCAAGGCTTATATTAACATGAAAGCATGTAAAACTTAAAACTATTAATTATATGAAAGCAAATAATACAGATAAACAATATATATATATATATTATAAATTTCATTTATATTTTAATAAGAATGTAAATAAAATTAAAAATAAATAATAATAATAATAATAATAAAAATAAACAGAAATTTGAAGTGATTTACACGAAATCATATATTAATAAATATGTGATCGGAAAAAATGTAAATAAAAAGCTAAGCAGTCCCTCCAAAGAAAATGGCTAAATAATTTTAAAATGCGATTTTACACTTTTTACACAAAAATCATAATTACAACATTACTTATAACTTTAGCAAATATTTATTCATTAATATTTACATTTATTCGAATAAATAAATTTATTTCGTAAGAATCCAATATTGCTAAATAAAAATTATCCAGGAAAAATTAGGTTCATTTAAAAATATTTTTTAACAACATTTGATTTAGAAATGTTACATTTTTTTCCCTTACATAGGGTAATTTGAATATAGGAAGACAAGCAAATGACTTATTAAAATTAAATTAAAAAAAAAAAAAAAAAAACGTTTCAAAATTTAGAAAATACAAGAAAATCTTAACTATATATAATCCAAAGATGAATAATGATCCGACTACTTTAAATGCAATTATTTGCTTTCTATTAACTCAGTCTTATTTAATTGAAAATAATGCTGTAAAAATACAACAAATATTTCTGTATAAAGATAATGTTACCACCAACCCGCTCCATAAAAAAAAAAAAAAAAAAAAAAAAAAAAAAAAAACATGTTTTTAAATAATTTATTTTCTTCACTAATGTACTTTTGCCGATTAATGTATATATGTATACAAAAGAGAAACAAAATATCAGAAAATAAATAAATATGCATGTAAAGATAATTCGATTATAAATATTTTTTCAGACATGTGATACAGATTTTTTTTTCTATGTATGCTATCATTTTTGTATTAAATAAATCAGCATTTGTAATGGACTATTAAGAGGCATTGAATTTTAAACTTTGTATAATAAAGAAGAAAAAATATAAAAATATACGCAAATAAAGTTAGAGGAACTTAGTGATACTTCAGTCTTTTTTTTTTTTTTTTTTTTTTTTAATATATATATACATTATTTGACAATAAATAACTTATCAAAAGCTGAATTTATTTTTCCAAACTTTACATTAAATTATTACTTTGATAATAATTAATAATACATACTTCCAGTTCAACAGATAAAACCTTTTTTATTCATATAATTAATTTTAAATTTAAATTAGACACCTCTAAGGTGTTTTAAAATGTTTCATTTAATTTTAATAATATATTAATAATTAGCCTTATAAAATAATCGCATGGATACATAAAATGTACGTACCCTTATTTTGCAAAATCTAACTTAACTATTGAATTACTAAAATTTAATATCCAGTAACTTCAAAGAAATATATTGATGAATAAAATTTTAATGTCACGTAACTACATTCTACTTTATATTATGTTCCGATCAAATTAATATTTACCACTCAATGGAGATATAAATCCACTTTACTACGCAAATGGCCACATCTGCAATCCACATCCTTCAGACTCTATTTTTCAACTTCAGCTTTACAAAACACATTCGCTGTAAACCTTGGCTTTACTCCAGTGGCATAAAACCAAATTTTTCAAGCGACATCTCTGAAAGAAACCTTAAGTTTGTTTACTTCACGTAAGATCGTGGAAATTCATAATACAGTTTATATAAAAATAACGCTTAAGGGTTTTAACGTGTCTTACTTTTGAAAAGTCTTTTACTGGATTCGTTCCAAAATTTTTCTTAAAAATGTGTCAAGTCATAATTTGATTAGATTAAAAATTAATTACGTAAGCTGTTCCAATTTCGTGAAATTATGTTTTAAGTTGTGATCGCGTCTATCAAGCAAATAAAGCAGCGTCTGAGATATGATTAAATACTTATAAAAGGACTTGAAATATATGATGCATTTTACAAAATTAAACATTCTTATTCAGATTTGCGTTGATAATTTTAAATCTCTGTATAAACTTTTGTTAAAGATAATGTTTGAAAACGTACACCATGTTTTTCAAATTATGTTATAGATTATAATATATTTTATATTTATTGCTATTAAGAACAAGAACTATTAAAGAAAGATATATATTCAGTTATTTAACATAAAAATCCAATTATTTTGCTGCTTAAGTTTTTAATAGGTAAAAAGCGATGTCTCATTTTTGAAACGAAAAATAAAGACATTTTATTAAGGTTTGTAAAAACAATCTATTGAGTAAAGTTTCAGGAATCAAAATCATATAGTATTATTAAATACAAAATATACACTTAATAGAGAAAGAGAAAAGTGATTTTATTTTTAGGTAATAATACAGAAGTTGGTAAAGGACTTGAAATATATGATGCATTTTCCAAAATTAAACATGCTTATTCAAATTTGCGTTGCTAATGTTAAATCTCTGTATAAATTTTTGTTAAAGATAATATTTGAAAATGTATATCATGTTTTTGAAATTGTGTTTTATATTGGAATTTTATATTTAATGCTATTAAGAGCTATTAAACTAACATATATATTCAGTTATTTAACATAGAACTCCAATTATTTTGCTGCTTAAGTTTTTAATAGGTAAAAAGCGATGTCACATTTTTGAAACGAAAAATAAAAAAAAAAATTATTAAGGTTTGTAAAACAATCTATTGAGTACAGTTTCATGAATCAAAATCTATAGAATTATTAAATATAAATATGCACTTAATAGAGAATGATAAAAGTGATTTTATTTTTAGGTAATAGTACAGAATTTGGTAAAATTACTGAAAAACAACAACGCAAAACGTTAAGTGAAATTAACTATACAGAAACTAGAGTAATTTCATAATCAGAAAATGTAATTTTTTTAAATTGCTTTTTAAAAAGTCTTCGAACGAATAAGAAATTCTTAATAAATTTATAGGATTTATAGACATTTTTGTTTTAATTTAATTTAATTTCATTAATTTTATTATTATTATATCGTTTAATATGTGGATTGCTTGAATTATTTATTCCTTGTTTAAATTTTGGTTTGTGTTATTGAGTAATTTAATTTCCTTTTTTATTTTCTTTTGTAGCAAGATAGAGACTTGAGCTGTATATTTGCTAGAATTAACTATACTGTTTTCGGAAATCTTGCATATGCTGATAGAAATGCAAGTTTCCCGATGGTGAATATTTCTATTTTTCAGCATTTAAAATTAAAATTTTCAATTCATGAATTCCTTTTTTTTTTTTTTTTTCCTTTTAACGGAACACTTTGGTGATTTTATCCTTTTTCTGTTCTCTAAAATATTAACTGTTACTAATAATTCAATGTTTTTGCAAATTCTCTCATCGTTAGGCTTATGTGTTGTATTAGTGTCATTTCTCTTCTGCGTAAGTACTTTAACATGTTTTTGCCAATCATTGGTACTCAAATTAAATTAATACCGTCACTATTTTTAATCGAAAGAAATCTCAATTAAAATTTAATTTATGTTGGTATCTTCATCTATCGTTTGTCTGCTGAGTTTTACAATGGTACTAATTAAAAAAATTACATATGTATATTTATTTATTTATTTTTTTATTTATTTAAGCTACTCTATATATAAGGGAAAAAAAAAAAAAACTTAATTCCTGAAAAAATTTCAAATTCTTATGTTTGACGGGTTTTTTTACGTTTAAAAATATTTTGAATGGTTTTGTCTTTTAACTATTTTTAATAGTGTCTCTGTTTATGTTCATTTGTTGTGAGAAAAATATGTGGTAGCTCTAAATCAAAGTTTAATATACATTATTTAATAAATGTTTATATTTAATTCCACCGAGGTACGTCGTTGTATCCGAAAAACTTATGTGTAAATCGTTTAATTGCTGAATCTGTCATGCTGCACTTTCTCCCAAGATTATATTTTGGCTTCTGTTGTGTATAATGACACTTATATTTAACAGAAGCAATATTCAGAAGAGGAGATAGTGCAGTATTGCAGCTCCGCCAATTAAATGATTTACATGGACGCAACGGCGTATCACGGTCGAATTAAATATAATCATTTTTGCTTCTGTTGTGTAATGACACTTATATATAACTATCTAAGAGATACATTATGAAAAATTTTCACAATTGTTTTTACAATCAATTTGCTTGACTATCAGTCAACATATGGTGCTGTATACACACACACACACACACACACACACACACACACACACACACACACATATATATATATATATATATATATATATATATATATACATTTATTGTTTACAGGAATTGTAGATCTCAGAGTGTACAGCATATAAATGCACGTGGCTATATACATAAAATGCATATTATTAAAAAAATATGCTCGTTAATTTAGTTGTGTATCAGATTGTAGGGGATGGTATTATTGCTTATATTCCACAATTTTCTAGATAACTGTATCTCGGAATCTATTGGTTAAAATTTCATAAAACCACACACACACACACACACACACACACACACACACACACACACACACACACACACACACACACACACACATATATATATATATATATATATATATATATATATATATATATTACTTCTTTTTTTGCGTTTATCATTATTACAATTATCGCTTAAAAATTATGTATTACAGTATTCAGAATAAATAAAATTATTATTATTATTATTATTATTTTTAATAATCTTTTATTTTACTTTTTCCTATTAAAGATCTATTTGAAATTTACTTATTTATTCTGTGTAATTTTTGAAAAGATTGGTTTTGAATATTGACATGATTATATATATATATATATAATTGTAAAATATATGACTTTCCTGTGAATAATGCAGAAACATTGACAGTTCGTAGATTTTTTTTTGATATATTATTGAAAAATATATTATCATTCCTTTTTAGATGAAAAACAAAATGTAGACATCTTATGCGATGACAACCTTAAAAAATAATATAATTATAGATATAATAAAAACAATAAATAAATAAATAAATAATAGAAATACAGTTTTATTCCAAAAAAAATAATAAAAATTCCCACTGAATGATTATGTATAATATAGACGTATTCAAAAATTCCTCTCATTTGAATGGTAGGAAGTGGGTAAAGATTCTAACTCGATTTAAATGCACACGCCCTCTCGACAAAATCCAAGTTCGTTACTGCTTAAGACTTTATTCTTTTCAGGGTTAAAAATGTGTTCATATTTTAAGTAAGCGGACAGTTAGAAGTGGCTTGTTATTTGAAAACAAACTGGAACGCAGTGTTCCCAAGGCACTACTGCTATTCTTGTTACTACTTGAGCAGGTACTTCCATCCTAATTATGCATATATTTAAAATTTCTGCTCACTCAAACGGTAGGAAAAGATTTAAAAAAAAAAAAAAATCTCAATTGATTTGGGACGAAACGTCACCAGTACGCCACTCTTATTTCTGTTACTACTTGAGCATGAAAGTTCATCGGAGTTACACCTGCATGCAATATTTCAGCTCATTCAGATAATAGGAATTTGATGTAAATTCAATTTCTTGATTAATCCTCCCCCTTATACCCACAGGTATAAATAAACAACATGCCAAGTTAAATAAAAGCGTATAATAAAGGATAATGTTTTGGTTGTAAAATCTATTTTCTAAAAACAAGACATGAATAGTATGCTTTTGCCATCAGAATTTGTTTTTTTCCACACAACCGCTTAATATGGGCAAAAAGAAAAATATATACATAATTTCTCATAAGGAATATTCGAAATTGCAGTTTGAATAAATTTTAACCATTAGTTCTCCGATATAGCTATCTGAAAAATAACAGAATGGGACTAAAAGCAGTGTCACTTGTCATTAGACTAAAAGTAAGATATAAAACTTATATTTCTATAAAATCTATCTCACGTACACATTTTGGTGCATTTATATATCATATAAGCTTAGATATAACATATCTATACATATTTCCTAATAACTGTGTCACCTGACTTTCTATATCCACATAAATTGAATCAACAATGCTTTTCATAATATTTATATATGTTTCAACATTCGTTTCATTTATAATTCATAGAATCTGGCATATTACCTTTTCTCGAAAGGATGAACTTCAGGATAGCAGTTGCACCAACAGGACGATGTGTACCAAATTAAATCCACAGTATTTCCCCTCATGCTTCACATATACATCTTGTTATGTGTACTGATGCACTTCAGCAGCTTTTCTCGTAAATGGAGAAACAATTTGCATGGATATGACACATATCAAATAAGCGGTTTAGTCATAAACAGGTCATTGGCTCGCAAGAAACAGTGGCCACAAAATATTATTAAGCCGCATAAACCGAGATAAATAGACATACAATATCTAAACATGGCCAGTCGTGTTCATGTAGTCTAATAACATGGAAATCCATCCAAAATCGGAAGTCGAAAATTTTCTCAAATCCAATATCTGTACTGATAAGTATAAAGGATTTAAGTCCATATTTTTGATTTTTCAGGAGACGAAAAATAAAGTTAAACTAACTAAAAACTAATAAGAAGAATCCATTAGGAAAAAGGGGTTAGGTTGATTTATACCCTTTATACCATTCAGTGATTGTCAGTCTTCATTTAATAAAGGGAAAAAAAACGAATTAAATATTTTATACTAAAGATTAATGTTAAATTTCTGACTTGAATCTTTTTTTACCAATGGATTTTCTCAAAGACTAAATGACATGAATTTAAGTCCTTTATACCAATCGATAGAGTATTTTTTTCTGAGTCTGACAATGTACTTAACTCAAAATCTACATTTTTGGACTTAAATCCTTTATACTTATCAGTACAGATATATTCTTCTTATTTATCATTTCTAGTTTCCAGAATAAATTAAATTTTTTTATTATAATTCAATTCATAAACATATTTTTAAACTTCGGTGTTGAATATTATGATTTCAGAATACCGTATATTATTTGTAGGAAGCAACAATTTTGGATATCGAAAGCAGAACATTTATTTGTTTATTTATTATTATTATTATTATTATTATTTTATAATATTCTACAAATCTCGTAGAAGTCCAAGTCACAATAAATTTCTAATCTAAAACTCTGACCCTGTATATATATATATATATATATATATATGTGTGTGTGTGTGTGTTGGTTTATCCAAAAGCTATTTTTAAGATTTTAAGCATGCTTTAAGTTTTTAAGTATATCGAAAAAATCAGGCTTTGCTTGATTCGCTGCAAAATACTAATAAATCATATGGGTAAAGCACTTATAAAATTTCATATTACTTGTGAATTTCAAATACAATAAGTAAATTATCTAAAAGATATAAATGCTTGAAAAAAATAAAAAAAAGTTGAAACAACTCGAAATCTAACTTCGTAATACTGCTGATTTCGTCAGAGTTTTTCCCGTCTTTCCTGTCTCCCGTCTGCGCCAATCCCCACTCTCTAAGTTTGCAATCACCTGTGAGCGAAAAGCGTGTGTATAAACTAAAAAAAAAAAAAAAAAAAAAAAAAAAAAATCGCTCATAAAACTCGCTTAAGGTACTATCAGACGGAAGACGATATATTCTAAAATATAAGCTATTGCCACTCAAAAGTGACCAAACGACGTCAGTAGGGTTGTTTTTAAGCATAAAAGGAAGAACGAAATCCAGAAATGTAAACAACGGACCCAACATTTGGCTATTATTCCCCCCAAGGATGTAAAGAACAGAGGGTGTTCTGTAATTGCGATTCTCTGCATGGAGGATTTCGTTCTAAAGACTACCGTATGTCCTTTAAACAGTCGAAAATGCGTGATTGACGAACGTACGTTCGGCACTTTGTATCAGACGGCATATTTGTATCGTTTCCAGCATAAAAAACCTGTTTATGAGGTATTTTGTGCTAGACTATCGTATGGTTCTTCGTTTGATAGGGGCTTTAGGATCACTGCTGTTGATGGAGTCCCTTCTGCTCCCACTCCGTCTGACCTGTGACTCGACTACACGTGGAAAAGCTTCATCCATGCGTGTTGTGTGCGCGCAGGAAAAAACGAATTCATATATGAATTTTGTGTAGGGTTCATAATGGGGATTAAAAAAAAAAATCACCACTTTTATAAAAGGGGCGACAAATTTTCAAAACAGTACGTTCAATATTCTGAAAAATTGATTCAGGGGCCTTAAAAAACGGCGCCTTAAAAGATGCCATTGCGATGATAGATGAGAGAAAATACACTTTTATACGGAATTTTAAAACAGTAGGTCAAGTAGGATAAAAGGTAATCAATCATACGCGTGAAAGAAATAAAATTACAGCTTGAAGGAATTTCTTATTCTACAGTGGTGACGAAGAAGCTGTTTGTGAAAACTGAAAACTTCGAAGCTGTAAAGCTAATAGTATAAAAGGAACGAGGATAAAAGCTTAAAATTGCGACAAATGTGGATCATTTAATACATATATACATATATATATATTAGGCCGTTATATTTTTACTTGTTATATCAAAGCTATCATTTGATTTAAACAACGCAGATCATTATTTTTTAAAAAGTGCCTAATTTGGTTCAGTAGTTCTTTAAGTCTTAAACGAAAAAAACATACGAATATTGCCTTTTGTTTTTCATGACAAACAAACACATAACAAACAAACACATTAACATCTGTAACACATATTCATCTGTTTTCAAACAAAGTTTACATTTTGTTGTGATTTTTATAAATAGTCTAAAATCTTCTCTTAATATTTTTATTGTGCGCTTAACTCACAATTTATTATTTAAATTCCATCTGTCTCATCGATATCTATACTGGATATTGATTTTTCCTACCTCTTTAATTGAAAGAAATTATTTTACGATTTTCAAAACTTTTGAAGAATATCGATCATTCGTCGATAATTCCTAACAGAATCTGTAGCGTTCTTTAAAGTTTGGAAATTTAAATTAGTTTTATAGTTATTTTACAGTTTTCTGAGATACGTTATTAGAAATTTCTCTGAGAAAAACAAGTTCAAAGAGTTACTTAAGAAAATCTTTTAAGAATTTCTAAGTATATTAAAGTTCTTTGAGTTCAAGTTTAATTGCTCTAGATGCATATGCACGAAAAGTTTCTTCCAAAACTTTAATTTATTTCGCTAACCTCTGAAAGGGTATACCTAAAGTCCACACGAGAATGTTTGCAATTCGTTAACTTTTAACTTAAAATTTTACATTGCGTGAGATGTAGGAATTTGTTTATCATATTTTGCTGTACACATAAAAAAAAATATATATATTATTTTGAACACGAATCTATGTCTATCTATTAATGTATAAAATGATTTTGAAAAGTTGATAATCATTTTTAATGCTCTTTAAAACATAATATATTACTTGAGTGAACATTAATGGTTTTGAAAAAATATGTAATTCAAAGTTTAAAATATTGGAAACATTTTCATAACACAGAAAAAAGAAAGAAGTGAGCAATTTACTTATAGTTATTTAAAAATTGAAATAAAGTGTGCACTTTTGTGATACCATAAACAAGGTTAATCTCTCACTCATGTTATAATTGCGTCTTAAGATCTGTATCATATTAAATATATATATAAAATTTACGTATGCGCGAAAAATTTCAACTTTTTTTTTACGATATTATGCCAAGTTTTGCGGTTTGAAGACTACGAAAATCACAAAACTGAAGTCAGAAACTGGCGTACAATCAATAGAAAGATATAAAAACTTCTTCACACACCATAAATTTTAAGTCAGCACAACCAGGTTTCGAAAGGACGTAGCCTTTCTTCATCAGGTGTAAAAAACATGTGCTACTGCCTTGGAGGCAAAAGCAAGACTGTCTTGCTTTTGTTAGCTTTGCTTTTTGCTTTGCTTTTTGTTAGCTTTTTCTTAATGCATCGTTTTTTTTTATTTATTTATTTATTTTTAAGAGTATTTTTTTTTTCTTGTTTAATCGTAATTACTTTTCCAGAATATTATTCTGAAAAAAGTTCTGACGTGAAAAAAAAGGAAACATGAAAGTAGGACTAACAATACTACAGATTATTTATTAGAATGTTGGCAGGTATGGTTGGTACGCTTCATTATGCTATCTAATAGAGTTATAGGTTGACTTAATTTCTTTTAACATGAATATAGAATGAGATGTGGCAGAAATTTATTAAAAACAAATACATGATGAGGAACTGAGCAGAGCCAACGTATGCAAAGACACTGTAAAAGAAAAAAAAAAAATGTATAATTTCAATGTATATCCCTCATCTTGTGAAGTTATAAAATCAAGCACTCGAGTTGTGAAAAAAATCAAGCAGAACGTATTGTTTTCTTACATTCTCTATGACATCAAACGGTCATGTGACACAAATACGCGAATGTGCTTCAAACACAAACTAAAACTTTTAAATGTTTATCACGACTTCCGCTATGATAAACGGTAAACGAGAAAATGGAGTTTCGAAGCTGCAATTAGAAATCACAATAGGTCCAACTACAAACAAGTAAGTTATAATTGTTTTTATTTTGTTTTTATTTATTCTCTTTTTTTTTCTTTTAATTCTGCCAATATAAGTTTCATAAGGGCCAAAGTTTTATTAATGAATTCTAATATTAATTAAAAGCTCTCTGTCATGAAACTCCATTTTGAATTCTGAGTAGTGAAAGTTACAACACAGTATTTTTTTTCCTCCCGAAATAAAACTATTAAACAACAACTTTCCTATACTAATTTATTTTAAAAATGATTAAAATTACCTTACTGGGAAAGGAAAAGTTTTTAACTCTGAAAAATATTATGGCATTCAAAATAAGAACATTATTGGATAATTACTTAATATGGTACATTCTATTACAATATTTTTTTTTTTCTGTCTTTAAATTTCAAGTTTCCTTTATTTTATACATCATGATTACATTTTTATTTTTTTAATTTTGTTCGCTTTTTTAGATAATTCCAATGTACATTACTACGCAGAATGCATTGATAAAGTTTTATTTATTTATTTATTTATTTATTTTAACTTGTTTATTTTGTGAAATTAATATGTTTGCTAAAATTGTATAGATATATGTATTCTGCAAAATGTAGTTTAATAAAGTATTGAAAATTGTCATTTTAATTTTCATACGTTCTAAAAAATATTAAAGTAGTTATAATTATTTGAATTACTTATAAATAATGCTTATGATTTGACTAATTTAATATTTCTTTAGCAGATTAAAAATTGATACATAATTATTTTTAAAATAGATTCAAGACTTTTTTTTTTTTTTTTTCAATGGTTAAATATTTTTATGTTGAAAATAAATCGTTACTGTATTACAATTCTAATATTCCGTTATAAAATAGAATTTATTGAAAGTTATTATACATATTATATTTCCTTTTAAAAATGCATAACATCTTCAAACTTATATTGACAGGATAAAAAAGTTGAAATAAATAAAACAAATGCAAACAAATATAATTTTAAAAGAAATAAAAATTAAAACACATATAGCTTAAAATAAATAGATAAAAGAAAAGAATATATGTATATATATATATATATATATATTTAATTATTATTAGCATAATACTATTGTATACTAGAAAATAAATAAATAAATAAGTTTTCATCAAAAAATTTGTAGGCAGTAATTAATTAATAGTGAAATTTTTCGACGCGATATTTTTTAAATTTTACATGCTCTTAGGTGTGAGGAAACAGGAAATCAGGAAATATAGTTCAGAGTAGGGAGGGATGGGTTAGTTTTGACTTTTTTTTTTTTTTACAAATTTACTTTTTCTGGTACAACTCTGTAAGTTTCAGAGAAACAAATTGAAACATTTTAGCATATTTTTAAAAAATACAAATTAGATGATATTTATTAAAATATTAATTTTATAAGCCAATTAACACAGTCATAAGAATGTCCCATCCTTACATGAGGGAGGGATGTGTCATGTTTATAAAGTTAAAATAATTACATAATATGCAGACATACTGTGAAAACAGACCGAAAACAGTGGGACACGATATATGTAAGGTTAATTAATTACTAATAACATCTATTTTATCCAACATTATAGTATAATAAACCACTTAAATCAAAAATTTCAAATGCGCAATCAGTTCATTTTTTTTTTTTTCTTTTTACTTCTAGCAGAAAAAGTACTGTTTTTTTTAGTTCAAATTCTGAAAATTAAGTTTCTCTTATATTTGCATGTTTTAGGGTTCCGTAAATATTAATAAGGTTTTTAGTGGCTATTCTAGTCTGTGTTTGTTATCAGCATATCTCAAAAACAAATATTACCAAAAAACCCTAACAGTAATTGGTGAATGAAATTCCTTTTGTATATTTCACCATGTCAAGGAAATCTGTTTAGGAATGAAAATTAATTCCTCATACATATATGGTAAATAAAGTATTTTTAAAAGTTAAAAATGTAAACAAAAGTCGTGTGAGTGCCACACCAATTATTTTCTATGATTTTGAATATGTTTAGTGCATTTTTTCTCTCATCTATTCATTCATTTGCCTATTGATATTTTCTGTTTAAGGAGTATCAGAATTATCATTCTTCTTCCTTTCCTTGCATGTTCCATCCCTCCTTGAACTGCTCTGTCCCGTCCCTCCCTTTTCATTATTTTTCAAAAAAAAAAAAAAAAATATTAGACACTTGCTACTTTTAGGCACAATTTAGCTACTAATTCATAAAAGTTGTATTATTAGGTACATAAAGTATGAAAAGTAATTACGCTAACATCAGTTGTCACAGTAACATCAATTGTTCACTTTTCATGTTATAAAATGGTTATTTTTGTTACATAAACTTGTAGAGTTCTCCATCTAAAATGATACAAAATATATGGGGTTGTAGTTACTTCACCTTGTAGAAGGGTCAAATATTAAAAACAATGTTTATTTTAAGAATAAATTTAGGTGTCTCATCCATCCCAATGTCCTATACCTCCCGACTCTCCCCTATGTCTGTCCGTAGGATAGTCAGTTTATCGGTCAGTATTTAAGACTATCTACGTATTGATTATCGTAGAAATATCGGAAAGTTTTAAAATATCACTTATGTTACTAGGAAGGATCCTAATGTTTTGCAAAATTCTAATTTTAAAATTCACGATTTTCTTAATATGAGAGAAATGTTAAAATTTCGCTAAAACATGCAATGTCTTTCCTGAAATGATCCTAGATCATAATTCAAATTTTACTTATTATGCTCGCATAAACCTCATTAACTCTAAACTTTCTACTTTAAAAACATTCTAAGCTATTAAAAATTTTCATTTTTTTTTTTTTTTTTTTTTTTTTACATTGCAGAATAAAGAAAAATTTCCCCCAACATCCATTTTGAAGGATATTTTCATTTTAAAGAATTCAGAATGCTTTTAATTATCATTTAGGAACTTGAATAAACATTATTAATTATGAAAAAACTTATTTTTAAATTATTCGTAAATGTCTGCATAATTTCGATATTTACGTTTTCTAAACATAGCAGAATAGGTCAAATTTTCAAATAAACGTTAATTATGAGTGCTATTTTCATGGTAAAGATACCAGGCCACATTAAAAATACCATTTTTTGATACTAGTTTAAATATCTTTGATTGTGATTTTTTACGATTGTTCCTTTTACTTAATAACTTTCTTTCCTTTTGAAAGGGGCTGTGACAGCATCTGTCACGCTTCCCCATAGGATTTCGGAAGAGCCCCTCTCAATAGGTTAATAAGATTCTTTATTTAAGAATTTAAAAGAAAAAAAAATATATTGATTGTTGTTTACTTAACCCCTGAATTATATGGCATATAACAGCAAAGGTCACTACACTATCCACTGAGCCACCCGAAGTAAGACAACGATATCATTATCACACACACAAACACGCACACACACACCGATAAAAAAAAAAAAGAAAGGAACACAGGCGTAGTGAACAAATAGTATTATTAAAAAGTTTTTGTTTTTTCTGTGTAGCGGTACGATGTTGTGACTCCCTCCATCAGCAAAGTCAAATAAATCACTATAAAACATTCCCCCATATTACTTCCTTCCTTTTTTTTTTTTTTTTTTTTATATCGTTGGTCAATAGTATATATTTTTTTTAGCTCTCCAGAATCCTTAATACTCCGTAATGTAAATTTTAATAAAGTAATCACTTATTATCTAAAATTCCTTACACCTAAATGAAAAAAAAAAAGAATTAATCATATCTCTATTAATAATCTGTATGTCTTCAAAAGATCTAGTATAAAAATTGAAATTATTTAATATCAGGAAGACCAGGGAAAGAATATACACGTTATATATCATAGATGAAGTTACTTCCAGTTAGAAAGACTTATACCAAAACTTAAAAATCGCATTGCAAATAAAAATTAAATGAAAAAAACATATTCCGTTGGAATCAGTTTACTATTTTAAAAGCTATCGTGATGGCACATTTTAGAGTGGCAGTATGATTTCAAGTGGCCGCAACTCGCAAACAAAATGTCGGAACAAGCTGCTCAGTGAACTCATCTAAGATAATTATAGGATAAGATAACTGTCCAACTTTGGATCGGATTTAATCAGAATTTTAAATGATGTCATATTTTTAAATTTTTAAGCTGTAGCACATAAATTCAAGTTGTCTCGCTTAGTTTATAACATCCGCATTTTGATAATAATGTCGGATAAAGTTCATTAATAAATTTGGTTGTGACCCTTATAAGGACTATATTTCCATCAAAATTCAAGAAATCAGGCTTTAAATATGTTTTTACGATGTGGATTTAAAATTTTCAAGTAGCTACCACTTGTAAACAAAATGGAGATGTAGTCTGACAAATAAACGCATCCAAGATATTTATAAGATAAGTTTACTGTCCAAATTTAGTTCGATTTGGAGTATTATTTCGGAAGTTATCGTGATTTTAAATTTTCAAGTGCTATCCTGATTTCAAGTGGCCTCGCTTAGTTTAAGATATCCGCCGTTTTGTTAAACAGGGCGGATAAAGTTCATTAATATACTACCCTCACATGGTCTATGTATACATAAAAATTCAAACAAATTCGGAAAACACTTTTTACAATGTGAATTTGAAAATTTCAAGTGATATCCACTTGAGGACAAATCGACGGAGCAACTTGTTTAACAATCTCGTGCAAGATATTTATAAGATAAATTCACTCTCCAAATTTAGTTCAGATTGGGATATTATTTCGTAAAATACTGTGAATTTAAATTTTCAGGTGGTAGCCTGATTTCAAGTGGCCAATGTTAGCATAAAATATCCGCCACTTTGTTAAAAATGGCGAATTAAGTTCATTAATAAACTTCGTTGAGATCTTTATATGGTCTATGTATACATCACAATTCAAACAAATTCGAAAAACACTTTTTAGAATGGGAATTTCAAATTTTCAAGTGATCTCCACTTGAGGACAAAATGACGGAGCAACTTGTTTAACAAACTCATCAAGATATTTATAAGATAAATTCACTGTCCAAATTTAGTTCGATTTAAAATGTTATTTCGTAAAATATTGTGAATTCAAATTTTCAGGTGGTAGTCTGATTTCAAGTGGCCAAGCTTATTTTAAAATATCCGCCACTTCGCTAAAACTGGCGGATTAAATTCATTAATAAACTTCGTTGAGATCTTTATATGGTCTATGTATACATCACAATTCAAACAAATTCGGAAAACACTTTTTAGAATGTGAATTTGACTTTTTCAAGTGATCTCCACTTCAGGAAAAAATGACGGATCAACTTGGTTAACAAACTCATGCAGGATATTTATCAGATAAATTCACTGTTCAAATTTGGTTCGATTTGGAATATTGTTTCGTAAAATGTTGTGAATTTAAATTTTTAGGTGGTAGCCTGAATTCAAGTGGCCCCGCTTAACTTAAGATAATTATCACTTTGTTAAAAATGATGGATAAAGTTCATATATAAACTTGACTGAAAACCTTATGTGGTCTATATTTACATCAAAATTCTAGGAAATCCGGCTTTAAATATGCTTTTTACAATGTGGAGTTGAAATTTTTGGAGTATTATTTCGGAAGTTATCGTGATGACAATATTTTCATTGTATATAGACAGATAGACATAGATAGATCGATAGAAAAACGAAATGATGCAATAGGTCGATTTCTAAAGAAACGAACCTAAAAAATGTGTGTGTGTGTGGGGGGGGGGGCAATAAAATATTAAACGTAAATCCTTAAAACCTACAATACGAATTGGCTGCGGTTGTTTATGGAGTTTCTTCCAATTATCTGTACAAATTTTTATGAGGCTACAACGTATATTGATGGAGGCACAACGATTAAAAAAAAAAAAAAAAAAAGAAGCCATTTTTACTTATAATACCTGACTACGGCATGTAATGGAAGTATTGTATTCGGTTCAAAAATTCGATGTCGAGTTTTGACCTGATTTACACATTTTAAAGTCTACTGAGTCGAAAAATGTAGTTTTTGGCAATTGTTCAGTGTGTGTGCATGTATGTGTGTATGTGTGGAATCTTCTAACTATCATGTCTCCGAAACTAATAAAAATAGAACTACGAAACTTCAGAATTGAGACAGGACTGGTGTTCAGATGAATTTTACAAATTTTGGTGAAAATTGAAAAACCGGAAGTGGGACCGTAAGACCGTAATTTAAAAACGGCTCTAGCTATTTTATTCAAATTTGCTATATAGACACTCTATTACATGCCCTTTCGAATGATATAGTTCGTTAGTTCAGGAAAATTAATAGACGCCCTGTATAAATAGCTCAATTTCAGGTCTCGCAAGCGCGTTCCTTTAAAGATGGATGCAAAATTGTTAAAATAATTATTTTTTAATTTTAATGAATACTTTTTTTTTTTCTAAATAGGTGATTAAGTATTATATTTCCGAAAAGAGATAAGTGAGAGAGAAAGGAAGCATGATTTAAAATGTGTATATATGTTAGCTTTAAGATTAAAATCTATTTTTATAAATATCTTACAAATGTGATAAAAACAAAATAATATTAAATTGTGAAAAATGTCAATGAATTTACTATATAATAATCTTAAAGATTTATTTCTGTAGATTGCAGATTTTGAGACATATAAATGCAAGTTACATAATAATATGAAACGTTAAATTAAGTAATATTACGAATAGTAAAATAGCACAAAAGATTTTGCCACTCTAATAAATTGCTACTTTTATTATTTATTTAATGAATTAATAGTATAAATTTTATAATTTTCAAAAATCTGAAACAAACCTCAAACTTCATACCAAATTATACATTAATGGTTATATATAACTTGAAGTATTAAACTAAAATCTCTAATTAAAATAAACACCTTACTTGCTTCATCTTGTGCTGGAATACATTCTGCGGGGATAACTGCTCTCGTCGGCGGCAGCAGAGGTGTAGAAGATATCTTGTAATTGTTTTTGTTGTTTTGCACGACGCTGGGCAACTCTCTCTAATAGGTAGCGCCACATTTTGTCAATATTGTTCCCATTCTACGAATTCTCGTCGTTGCCATTACATGAATTTTTATTATCTATTACTTCTATGGTCTCTTGAAACACTGTGCAACTCTGGTTATTGTAATTTGCTAGTGCTGCTACCTTTTAAAATAATATTCTAATTTCTTCTTCATTAAAAGTTTTAGTATTGGCTGTAGTGTTTTTTATGCTTTTATGCCGCGTCTATGTTCTTTTATTCTTGTTTTTATTTTCCTTTCAGGCATTCTAATGCAGCATTTAGGGTTTTATTTACTATCTAAAAAGGGGATTTTTTATATACCTGCAGTTTCAAGGGGGGGAGGGATATAATCTTTATCACTTCTTATGATTCGGAAAATGATTGTGTTGGGTTTCATAGGTATCTTAATGTTGCGTTTTCCTGCCGTGTTTTTAATTATTTATAAATCATTATAAGTGATAAAGGACCCCATTTAACCCCCCCCCTTCCCTAGAATCTGCAGACACATAGAAAATCCCTTTTCCCCACCCATTAAGGAGAGCTGTACAGCGTCGTACAAAACATCTAGCACAGTTGCAAGAATACTTCTACACCGATGTAGTTGTTGCGAGAGTGGGGCACCCACAGAATGTACTTCGGCATAAGAAGCAAGTAAGGTGTTTACATTAAAAGTTTCACGACCGCTGACGTAGATTAATGTTATTTCAAAATCTGTAACTTCGTCACATAGCGTTTCTTTCGCAGTTTCTATGTCATTTATTTCTTAAGAATATACCAAATATTCATATTCTCACAATCAATATACTATGAATGCTAATATTTTGTTTAGAAAGAATGTAAGTATAATTTACATGCAATTCTAATACAAATGTGTATGCAGAAAACTTTGTTCCGAAATATCGTAACTTAGGAGAATAACGCCCGGAGGCGAACCTTCTGTTAATAAAACAAAAGTATGCGGTCGCGAAAGGGTTAATTAAAATTTTTATCATACCAAATTTTAGGTAATTTTCCTTCACTACCGTTAAAATATTTTAAAAATTGTAAGACACCTTAAAAAATTTAAATTTGTTAGTTTGTTCTGCTAAATATATTTATGACAGCATAAAACAAGACTTTGTGGGTAATTTTTCACGTATGTTGTTAAGCATTTATGTATTTCTAAAAATTTGCAGTACTCATTTTCAGTAATCATAAATTACGTAAATAGCAAAATATGTATTGTGAAAGTATTTAACACAATTTTTAAACATAATGTTGATACTGTGAGTAACAAACATTGGTAAATTTGAATATAAATTACATAAAAATAATAATTCTTTATATTTCATACAAAAAAAGTTAAATACAAATTTTCATTTCATCCAAAAATCTTATCTTGAAATTCCTAACATTTTTCCTTCATTCTATCTATTATAACACTAAATAATCTTAAAGGTAGAAAACAAAATGCATATTAAGGGAAAAACGCATTTTATAAGCAATTTTTATTAAAATGGATAGTATTGTAAGTTACAAAAACATTTCATTTAACCTACATTAAACAATTATTGGAATTGCTTTTGAAAATGTTACAATCGATATCTTTTTATTTCATCTTGTTCAGTAAAGCTATTTACTTACAGTTGAAACGCTTTCAATGTTGAAATCGTGATTTGAGGAAATCTTATTATTTTTCTATCATTTTGTCTTAATGTAACAGTAACAAAATATTCATTATATATATACATATATATATGTGTGTGTGTGTGTGTGTGTGTGTATGTATAAAGTAACCCAGTTTAAATTTTCCTTTCATATCACATTCTTTAAAATACTAAAGAAAAACTTATACAATAGGCGAATAGAAATTTTTTAACGCAGACTTTTTTTACTTTCCGAACACTATAGTGAAGAAAGTATTGTAATCATGTCAAAAATCCAAATTTGAGATTTTGTTGTTTCTATACGTTTCAAGGTCTCCTGAGTCCGTTTTCACTATTTTTACGATGATGTATGTATGCGTGTGTGTATGTGTGTATGTATGTATGTATGTGTGTGTGTATGTCTGTGAGTTAACACGCTTTGTTCGAATAAGCTGAAAGTTGATACGCATATTGAAAGTCACCATGGTACGAACCCTATAGATTTTGGTGAATCTAGCACTTATAGTTTTTTTACAGGGACACAAAGAAAAATTCTTTATCATTATGGCCTATGGGACCAAAATCTTAAAAGAGCGACAGCATCTAAACTCATTCTTCAATTGAGCAAACAATTTATACGCATATTATAGGCCACAGATACCCAATCTCTATAGATTTTGGAGAATCTAGCACTTATAGTTTTTTAACAGGGACACGAAGAATAATTCTTTATCATTATGGCCTATGGGGCCAATTTTTAAAAGTGTGATAGCGTCTAAACGCCTTATTAATATGAGCAAAAAATGTGTACACCTGTTATAGGTCACAGTTGCACCAACTGTATAGATTTTGGTGAATCTAGCACTTTCAGTTTTTTTACAGGGACACAAAGAAAAATTCTTTATCATTATGGCCTATGGGACCAAATTTTTAAAAGTGCGATAGCATCTAAACGCCTTATTCAATTGAGTTGAATTTTAAATGAATATTATAAATCAGTGTTGCACTAACTATAAGCATTTTGCTGAATCTAGCATTTATTGGTTTTTACAGGGAAACAACAAAAAATTCTTTATCATTTTGATCTATGGGCACAAAGTTCAGTAGCTTTAAACAAAACATTGTGTAATATACGGAGAAAAATACTCAAACACTCTATTATGGTTTTCTCACTTTTGTTTGTTTAACAACTCCCCTTTCTTTACTTTATATACAAAACTGTTAATGATTTAATGTTCGGAAAGTCGAGTGTAGTCACTCCAGATTTTTTTTTATTTTTAATGTGAGGACTATACTTAACAGAAAAAGCAGATAATATTGACAGAGAAATAAAAAAGTTTTTTTTTTTTTTTTTTTTTTTTTTTTGAATCAAGCTAAAATATTTAAAATAACTCCACTCAATTTACCAAACTCTTAGTATTTAATAGTTATATAAAAATTTTTAAATAAAAAAAAACTTTAAAAAACAAGTCATTCCGGCTCATTCGGAAGGGTAGGTTGATTTCTTTTTTCTTATGTAATAGCTGTCATTTTGGAAGAAATTGGCGGCTAGAAATTATTAATGGACTTGGTAAATATATTGATTTAGGCTATGTACATATGGAGTTTTAAGCAAATCGGTTCATAAACAACTTTAAAAAAAAGAAGAAGGGGTTGCTTTTTTACATAAAATTGTCCCCTGTGACAAAACATGTGTGCATTATTAAACCCCGAATCAATGTGTGGAGTGGAGAAGGAAGGGTGAAGAAAAACCCCGCGAAAGCCAAAACTCTATTGTCTGCGGGGAAAGTGTTGGCCACGGTTTATCCGGACTGGAGAAGCGCCCTACTGGTGGATCTCTTACACGGATGTTGGGCCATCAACACAACATGCTACTGCGGTCTCTTGGATGAAATTAAGCTTCAGAATCGACGCAAAAGGCGAGATTGTCCCATACGCGATATGTTGATTCTGCACAATAACGTCAGGCTAAACACAGCACGTTTAAAACAACAGAAACTATGTGGAAATATACTGGAAAACACTTGATCATTCACCTTACAGCCTAGACATATCGCCAAGCGATTTTCACTTGTTTGTATCATTTAAAGTATCACTTGGAGGTAAGCGATTTGAGACCAATGATCAAGTGGAAATATTCGTGCGCAACTGGTTAGATACACGTCCAACTTCATTCTACGTGAACGTAATGAAAAAATTACCGAAACTTTGGGGAAAATGTGTCATACAAAGTGGAGATTATGTAAAAAAATAATATGTAAAAATTTAAATGTTTCCTATTAAAAAAAAATGTTTGAATAAAACGTTTGTTTATGTTTGATTCACCCTTGTATATAAATTACACACTAAGATTATTACCACATTTCGCACCAAGAGATAATTGTAGGATCGTAACGAAACTTGTTATGACGGTTCGTGTTAAGCAGATATGCAAACGATCAGAAATGCCGCGTGATTTCGAATTCTGTAGTGACGTTGAACTTTGTTCTTCTTGAAGTTGATAGCGCACACTGTCTCATTGTCAGCACCTTCACTATGGGTCGCTATATCTGTCCGCATCATTGAAAGGGGCCTGGCTGAAAAACATTTACTATCTCGGCGCCCATTATGTCTACTGCCAATGACGCTTCCTCCCCATTGCATCTGTTTGGAGTGGTGTCGCGCTCGATGGGATTGAACAGCAACCGAATGGAGCCAGAGCGATTTTATTAACGAATCCAGATTCAATTGAGGCAGTTATGTCAAATGACTACGTGCGTGGAAGCCCGTGGTGAACGCTTCAATTTTTCCTTTGATTTAGAACGGCACACCACAACCACAGCTGGTGTGATGATATGGGACGCTATTACATCCGACACACAGTCACCCCTAATATTGATCCATGTCATCGTGACAGCCCAGCGGTACGTTCTGACCATCCTTCAGCTACATGTCTACCACTCATGGCAGGTCACCCAAAAAACATTTTTCAACAGAGCATTGCTAGGCTGTACAAAGCATTAGAGTCAATGTATTGCCTCCTGCTATATTACCACACTTCCCTGGCCTTATCTATCACCAGATACGTGACAGATCTAGCATATCTGGGATTACATGGGACGGCAGACAGTCTACGAGTATGATCGAATTAAGAGGCGCGTTTACCTGTGGAACGAAATGCTGCACGACATCATACAATATTTGTATTCTTCAATTTCTGCGCATATCGCATAGTGCATTCATGCTAGAGGTGGCCCAACAGAGTAATAAAACCAGCATTAATTTGTATTTTTTCCTACAATAAATGATCATTTTTCTTTGATTTTGTAATAACTTATATCAACGTTGTACTCACGTATGTAAAATATTTTTTCTTCCTGACAACTCTTTCTTTGTGAACGATTTTTAAAGCAATGAATGTATATATATATAATACATATTGTTGCGATCGAATGTTAAGGCTTTGAATATCATCAAAACTATCCTTTAATAACTATTTCAAGAAAGGAAATTGTCTTTCACAGGAATAGACATGCACACACATACGCATATATATATATATATATATATATATATATATATATAATTTATTAAGTGATAGTTAAGTGACCTTTTGATTATTATGTGATGTTTGCCAAACATTTCAAAAGGCTTAACAGCGTGCAAGTTACCAGCGTTGCATGTATTAGACATTTTTAACTTTGTAGTAGTTGTAGTAGAAATAATAATAGTAATATTCGTAGATACATTAATGTTGAAGTAGAAACATTAATATTGATAGTAGAGTGCTAATAGCAATAAATAGCAGTGATTATTTATAATAACAAGAAGATGTTTTAACTTGAGATCATTCTTCCGTGCTTGATAATTTTCAAAAATAAAAACAGCGTTCAAGTTAGCAGTCTTCCCTGAAATAGGTATTTTTTGCTTAGTTGTAGTAGTGTTATTCTTGTAATAGTAGCAATAAATATCATTGGTTTGTAAAAATTATGAAAATAGGAACAACTATAGAAAAATCAAACATTTTTAGTCCCATTTTTCTACTAAAAAATAAACTATATTCCATTTACAGCTTTAACTTATAAGCATTGTTCTTCTTTAATAAAACTAATTGTTAAAGAAATATTAATATATATATGTGCGTATACCTATTTTTATGATTTTTCGTTCCTTTTTATACTATGCCAATTACAACTCTCTAAAACTACATGTTTTCGTTTGGAATTAGTATTTATCAGTTTCCATTAACAAGAATAAAAGTTTTGCAACTGATTTAATAATCTTTAATTTTGTTTAAAATTTCACTTTATTGAAGCATACAGTTAAGAGTTTGTATTTTAGTAAATTTCAAAAATAAACTACAAATTTAATCAATTACTTTTGAGTATTTTATTATTTTTTTTTCCTCCTGTATTATTGCCCAAAGGAAGTAATTAAGAAATTCCATCTTCAGAAATTTAATTAAATAAAAACAAATAATGCGTGAGTTAATTAAATCCGCCTAATTAATCACGCTTGAAAAAAAAATGCTTTAAGCGTCGAAAATCATATGATAGATTTTAAGCCCAAACTTAATTAGTTCGATATTGTACTATGTATAAAGAAGTTTCATTGACGAAAGTTTTATAATTCTATTCATATATGTAACTCTATTTAAACTTTCGTTTGATTAATGAAATTTGTTAAATTTACATTCAGTAATTACAATTAATGGTTTTCTGACATTTCTTTTAAACATATAATTCAGGTATATTTAAATCTAATTTTATAAATTTTAAAGAAGAACCATTAGACTTATTTTAAAGAATCTATAAGTACTTTGAATCTTAAAATAAAATAAATAAATAAATAAATAAAGATGAATAGTATTCCAAAAATTTCTTTATCTGCAACATGATATTTATATTTTTAAATAAAATTTCTTTCTGAATTTAATAGCTAATTATAATTTAAACATATAGGGTGTTTATAACGTCTTGCACTGATAAAGGATAAAATAAAAATATAATAATAAATAAAAATTATCTTAGATTTATAGCTTTTTTTATTCTTCTTTCTCTTACACTGATAAAAATTTAGTGTTAATGAACCAAAACTAGCGACCACCCGATGGTTTCACCCTTTACCATGATTTGGTAATTTTATGTTGAACCAAATATTGGTGTTATACTTGAAATTAAAAATAAATTCAGCATTCGACCGAAGCGGGGATCGAATTGAAGACGTTTGTATCTCAAGTCTAGCATTCTAGCATTGTGTTACGATTACTTGGACTATAAATCTGTTTTGTTGATTTTGATAAAATTGGCTAAATTTTCTAGGGTCTTATATCTTGACCCATGGGTGAGTTGCTGCGCAAAATTTACACTTTACTCTATATTTTCGATCATGCTCTTTAATCTAAGCTTTATTTGGATTTCAAAATGATTTTTGATGATTCGTACTTCCTGGAGTGTGTAAAAGATTTTTCTCACTTCTAAAAAGCATATATTTCAATGAACGTTCTTATAGTAACACCCGGTCAGTCATCAATTGAATAAAAAAACTCTTTTTTTCTTGAAATGAGTGTTTTCTTTGAATGATATAATCACATGGAATATCACTTCACAGATTTTATTTACCCTTTCCGGCTTACAGCCGGTGATTTTCCGCGCGCTAGTGGCGACATCTCTTGAATAAAAGGGAATAAAAATTGTACTCTGAAACACTTCTCCAAGTTTCAGTGCAACTGAAATTCATTTGCAAGAAATAGAAAACTAAAAAGTGAGGTTGAACCATATTATGGTATTGCTTATAAATTTACTCCATATAGTGGTTCAAGTTTGAACTGAAAATTTTAACACTGTAGGTACAGCATTAGCTACAGTAATTTAGTAGGTGACACTTACATCGGAAACTGAAAATTGCGTCTATGAAGGAAAAACAATAGTGCATTCTGCAGCTTTATGATATTGAATCACCGATTAGCGTGCAGCAAATATTCAGAAATATATATGTACACGACCCTCCGCATCTCAACAGCATAAAGTTTTAGTATACCAAGCTTATAGAGACGGACGAGACAGCTTGTTTTCCAAGTAGTGGCAAGCCTACTATGAGTGAGAAGATGACTGACATCCTGAGCGAATATTTACACGATACATAAAATCGTTTGTCTTGACTGATTGAAGGAGTGAGTGTGATTTAATACCGCCCAGCCTAAGCCCTTGCACATAGAAGCATGGGAGTTTGATGAACTCATTCCTTCTATGACGCAAACATACACTAACAAGCAGTATTAAAAAAATCTTGTCCCATAGGAGGGATGACGATGGGATAGAACGTGAAGGAAAAAAATTGATACTGTCATATTTTTGCTTTAAAATACGACAATCACAAACATCTAACAAGCATTTTCAGAAATTTAAAATTTTCGTCCCTAAAATAAGGACAAAACGCGTTTCCACATCACCCTTTATAACCCAAAGACGAAAAATATTTTCCCCGTTTTCCTTGAACTGTAAAAAACACCAATATTAGGAACTTTAGGAATTCGTCCTCGAAGAGGGGGAGGGGGTTCAAAACCTGAATTTGCATAACACTTCAACAATCTATCTATCTGCATATATATATATATATATATATATATATATATATATATATATATATATAGTAAGTACCTCCAATCTCTGATTGAACACAGTCTTGGCGGTTCTGTTGTTAACTGGGTCATGAATTTTGGTATGAAAGTTAATTTTGGAGCCAATAACATGCGTTTTGTGAAATTTCTTCCTTTCCCTTTTAGTGGAAAATTAACAAAACAACTCGTATGCGAGCATAACTCAGTTCTAAATTACTACACAGTGAAGCAAGTTTATATTAGAATAAAAAACTTCAGTATAAATAAACAACTTTTAGCAGTTTTGGAATTCTCAATTTTAAGTAGGGAGGGGGATAGTTTTTGTGTGATGATATTCTCAGAATCCTACCAGAAATAGCACATCTAGCCTTACAAAAGGCTTTATGCCTGCTGGAAGATATTGTCAAAAATTCATTTTGGGTGTTTTAAGCTTTTGTATTTTGATGTGGGCACTAGAGGACAAATTCAACAGCCTTCTTTTTGCATTAAATTAATTTTGAGTCATTTATAGGAACTACGTTCAGAAACTTAGGTGTTTGTTAATTACGTGTATTTAACACATAATATGACAGGATTTTGTGAAATTTACCCAAATTATGGAGGATCAAAACTACGTTTCCAGTCATAAAATTCCTACAAATTATCTCAGGAAGGAGATTTTTGATAGGAAGTTTGGTTATGTGTACCTGACACTTTCGATTAACGGATTCTGCAAAAATCCTCTTTCCGCGTTTTGGCGGTGAGGGAAAAAAAAACTCTTTTTTTAAGCATAACTCCTCTCCAAATTATTTAAGAACAGCGTGTAAGTTATAAGAAACCAACATGTATTCTGACAAGATTTTACGTAATTTTCCAAATTCGCCAATGGGTGCTGGAAAGCATGTCGTACTAATTGGCATAATAGAGCAGCTGTCATATTTTCTCCCATAAGACTATCTAAAACGTCTAAATTACGCAGAACAAATAAATTCCTCTCTTATTCAGGTAAAAATCCATCACGGTGTTATGTTTGCCGCTAGTGAGTGAAGGAAGCTTGAGTGGAACTCGCCAGTATTAGTCAGCGAAACGAAAACGTTTAAATATTAATATTCAGGCAGTTGTAAAAAGTTGTAAATAATAATTATTTTCTTCAGTTCAGTTTATGGTTTAATTAGTTTATTTCAGCATCTGTATCTGCATTTATAAGGAGCATTAATAAATGTTTGATAATTATTCTAACTCCGTCATTTTTAAAATTCCACCCTGCATTTCTTAATAATGATGAATAATTCAACCTCCATTAGGCGGCGGGGACAAATAGCACTATTTTTCAAGCCTAATCCTGCTCCTGATTGCATCAAGATGGTAAGTTTGGTGTGTGGTCGTTTGATATGTATACAAAAAATGCCTTGATGGGATTTTGCGGAATTCCCAAACTCACGCGCGGTGGGCGGAGTGTGGAAAGGAAAAATGTAATTTCAAGCGTAGTTCTGTTACAGACCACCTAAGGTAGGCAATATTTCGTGTATGGACTAATTTGGGGGTTTGCGAATTGATTAAACTGAATTTTATGGGTGTAAAATTCAAATAAGTAGATAGAGAGGGGTGAGTAAATCATAAGAGTATTGAGGTTGTTATCGACATATTGCAGGCAGGAAGGCCGCAGCCGATGACTTTGTGGACTCACTCAACCGAGAATTGTGTGTACATACTTTTGTTTCCGCGTGCTCGCTGGGCTAAAGCGCTACCACAGGCTCTGAGGATATAAACTAAACATGGTATCGGCGGGGTATTAATATAAAAATTAACTTAAAAAATGCTAAGGCTTTGATTATATTCAAAAATTCTGAGTTGTTTATTTTAATATTGCCAAGGTAGTGCTAACCCAAGCTGAGATTTTTTGTATATATATATATATATATATATATATATTTTTTTTTTTTGGAGATTTGTATATGAATAAGTGACATGAAATCTTAAGAAATCACTTAAATATAGTGGTAAGTAAGAAAAAAAAAAACTAGCTTAAAGTAAAAAAATAAATACATAGGAAATAAAAAATAAATGTATAAATAAAACTAAAAATTAGCACTACTTGTACGCTTGTAATAGAAATATTTCATAAAACATTGTTCTTTTTCCCCTACAAATAATTTAGCATTTTTATTAAAATACATAATATCTTTATATGTATATCTATATACATATCTATCTATATATATATATCTATTAATATCCGTTATTGACATTTTTTTTTTATTAATACCCCATATTGATATTTTTAAGTACAGATATATTTTACGATCAATAAGTAAACGAGAAAGACTAAATACGTGAAATAGTACAATATAGAGCTATCTATATACTTACATAAAATTTTCAGAAATAAATTTATGGACAGAGTAATTTAATTAATTATATAGAAATACTTGAAATAGAAATATCAGTTTGCAAAGGAACTCCTGAGACCATCCCTATAAAAACGGATAGCGATTGCTTGTACTTAACGCAATAGAATATTTAGTAATTGCAAAATAACGACATTTTATAGTTTTATAAAGCAATTTTTATCAGACATCGTTTACTTCATTTTCCTAGGTTAGAGGAATATTTCATTAATCTCAAGGGCTTTTGAAGCAAGTAATTGAATGAGTAAATCTTCAAACTAATGGCTAACACAGGATTAGAACATATAAATGTTGATGCTTAGACATTTTTATAATCAATAGATAATCACATTTGTAGCAGGCCGTATAAGGATATTTTAATCTTTAAATTATAAAAAATGTTTTAGAAAAGATAAATAATAAAACATTTATTATTAATACTATAATTTATAGATAAAATTTTGAAAATATAGTTCAAGTAGTTCTAAAATATTCTAAAGTGTGTTTTTCATTATTCGAATTTAAAGGGAGAATTTCTATTTAACTGTTTAATAAAACGTAATTAAAAATATTATTTCTTATTAAAAATATTATTTCCTGTTAAAATAATATTTCTTGTTATATACTAATTTCCTAATGTTTGGAAAGTCGAGTGGAATCAATGCTGATTATTATTCTTTAAACAAACCCAGAGAAATGCAAAGTTTCACCAGTAATATTCAAAGAAATCAATTATTTTTTAATACTTTATTTTTACTTGGGGTATTAAATAAAAACAGATTTATTTTGTTTTAATGTAATACATTATCACATAATAAAGCTTTAAAAAGTCAATTTACTTTAAAACTTTGCATATGGGAAACATGCTTTTGCGTTCTTTCAAATATGGCACTTGATAGTGAGTCAAGTAATAGTTTTTTTCTTTTCCTTTCTTTCTTTCTTTTTCTTTTTTTTTTTTTTTTTTTTTTGAACGCTCAGTTAATGCAACATATTGTTGTCAGGCTATTTTCCTTTTTTGAGAAGTAGACCAGCGTTTTCAACTCTAGGATAATCACACATAGTTCTTAAGCCTCTTATTTAGGCGAAAGACTTCATGACAGAAATTTACTACAATAAATTTCACTTTATTTAATCGTGTAAAATTGGGATGAAATATTTATGTAAATATATATATATATATATATATACTGGTGTGTATTCAGTTAAAAAAAATTAGGAAATTTGGCAATTATTATCATACGTTTTACAACACTTCAGTAGGTCCCAGCCTTTTGTGTCTCCAATTAAAAAACGCTCACTTACCTTTAAAGTTACGAAAGTATTCAATCGTGAATTTTTTACATCAATCAAGCAATTTTAATGGTCCAAAAAATCATAGTTCATGTAAAATTTTATGGGGTAAAAAAGTATGAATTTGGGGACATAACTAAATCGAGACACGTACCGTACATGCCTTCAGTTTACAACAGAAAGCATTTATTTAAGTATTCAATAACAACAGAATTTCTTCGTAATTCAATTAATCAGATATATTAATAAACGATTCAAAACAATCGGAATGTTTTATTCGTCTGCAATTTGCATCAATTTTATCTATCTCCATCTATTATTTTTATTAATTACTTTAGCATTTTGGTGGAAAAAGTTTAATGAGATACGTGAATCATTTTCTACTTTATTTTTACTATTTATAATTATAAGAATTTGTTGACACAGTTGTATAAAATACGTTACACACTTACTCTGTTTTAACATTACCATTTTTCGATTTTTGTATTATTATTATTGTTATTTAATCGCCTGTATTCAGTAATTTTTTTGACAGTTTTCAGTACAAAACATAAAATTTAAGTACACAGGTACACAAAGAGATTTCGGAGATCATGCAAAGAGGATGATGTCTACTTTTTAAATCTTAGTGGCCAATGATTTAAAAGAGGTTCGTAAAAAAATAAAAATAATAAAAATAATTCCCATATATAATGGGAATATCTCTAATCTCTTCCCATATATATATATATGGGAAGAGATTTAGAGATAAGACAGAGGTTTATAGATATATATATATATATATATATATATATATATATTGTCTATATTTTAATTACTATTAGTAAGAACCAATATTTAGTTCAATATTAATCAAATATTTAAGTATTGAATTTTCTATTTATAATTCTGTTCTTCAAACGTAAACAAACAAAAAAAAAATCTTCAAAAGTGTTATGCTGTTGTAAATTTGAATATAATAATAGTTATAAAATTTGTTAGAGTACTCAGACAAACAAAATGATAAACGACAGACAAAACGAACTCATTTCTTTCTAATGAGTCTCTAAAAATAAATGAATAAATAAATAGAAATACATAAATATTTTTGTTCTGAAATATTATCTTTCAAACATGATCCTTATTATTATTAAGGTAATGCGTTAGACAATTTTATTAACAACATCTAAGTATTATGTGCTAATATATGTATATAGTATCATGTTGATAAACATTGTCTATAACATTTTAAAACGTAGTACAAGAATAATTTAAAAACATTCAAAATATATGATTCAAAAATAAATAATAAAAGATATTAAAGATATTATATATATATATATAATAGATATATAAACTAACTCTATTTAATATATTCTTAGTTTCTAATCCGATATAATTTAAGAATTACAGTAATTAAGGAAATCAAGTAAATGATATAATCCTTATGCATAAAAAATACGGAAATGTATTGTTACAACTTATTGTAATTATTTTTTAATTTAATTTTTTTTTTTTTTTTTTTTTTTTTTTTTTTTTTGCAATTATACTTTTTTAATACATGCATCTGTTTTCTGAAAGAAAAAAATAATTCTCATAGAATTTTATGCGGCTTCAGACGCTAAATAAATGAAGCATATTTTTAGTACAAAGAAGATATTTCTTCATTAAAATTAAACTTCAAAGCTGTAAAAAAAAAAAAAAAAAAAAAAAGACATTTTTTTTATTTTTTATTTCTTAATGAAAAACAATTCGTGTATTCTGATTTAAGAGAAATATTTTTTTTTATTATTATTTTAGATTGCGAAGTTAATTAACATAATACTGTTTTTTTTTTTTTTTATTCGAAATTTTTTATTTATTTATTTATTTACTTATTTGTTATTTATTTATTTATATATTTATTTTTTATGTATTTATTTTTTTTTTTAATTTTTGATTTTTTTTTAATAGCAATAAATTACTTTCAGTGCACGTTTAACTAAAATTTAATCCTACTCCGAATATGTTTTCTGAAGATAACTGTCTTTTCTATATATACTTATTGCTTGTTTTGGAAATTAAGTTATTTCAAATATGCAAATATATGCCAGAAAAATAAAGCTTAAGAGAAAAAGAAAATGATTTATAAGATTTTTTCTCCTTTAAGACTATTTTTCTTTTAGGGGAGGATTAACTTATAAAACTGTTTTTTAAATCATTGTCTTAGAATTACAAAAAAATAGAATTACAAAATAGAATTACAAAAATATTAGAATTAGAATTACAAATATATATATATATATATAGCTGACTACTGCAAATTTACTTTTAAAATTTCCACATTATTTTCAGGTTGCGTTATAAAGTGTTATATAACAAAATTAAATTTACTAAAGCAACTTTACCTTACAAACATTAATGATCTGTACTATATATATATATATATGATTATTATACTATATATATATATGATTAATTTTCGTACTGAATCATTAATTGTAGTTAATCAATTGTGATTAAAAACTTTTTGAAATAACTTCAAAATAATCTTCACCTGTACACTGTAAAAAATAGGTTCTTAAAAATAAGTATATATTGTCTCATTAAAGCGCCGAAACAGTATATACTTAAAATTGAAAACCCATGTTCTCATTTTGAGTATAATGACATGCTCAAAAATAGGGTTGACCAATAAGAATCCCAATATCCCCACGCTTGACATGTACAAATTTAAGTATATATTGTTTCGGGACTATTTATAGACAATATATACTTATTTTGAAGAACCTATTTTTTACAGTATATAACATAAGATGTATCAAAAGAAAAGTGTCATATTGAGAGGGAAAAAAAAATATATATATATATACACCACCTCTATCTAGAATAAATAAGTAGTCATTTTCTGAAACCCTAAACTGGAAATATAAATTTACGAACTATGCGTATATATATATATAAGATAAAGAACCTAGATATATAAAATGATCGAGAATTTCTATTCTGTACTTTTTATAGAGGTGAAACAATAGGAAAAATACAAAGTGGATTACGAACCCGTTGTGTTGTGAGAAATTTTTACAGATTTTTTTTTTTTTTTTAATTGATTCATAAACCAAGATTAATGTTACTAAATCTCGCCTCTTGAGTTTGTATTTATTTGCAGAGATTGTCCACGATAACACAGGAAAGCGCTCTAGAATTGTAATAGGGGTTTTTAGAACTCGCTAGCAAAGGTAACTAGAATTTATAAGGATGGCATAGAACTATATTTATTAGAGACACAATTTGATTTCTTGATGTCAATCACATGATTTTTTTCTCAGTGTGTAATGTAGAAATTACATTGAAATATTTTATTAAATTATAATTTTAAAACTTTTTGTGTAGTTTTTTTAAAATTTGAATTAGTAATTTATAAGAAGATGTATGACAATAAAAATTATGTTTATTATATGAATTTCAAAATATGTGTATTGAAAATACCGGAAATGTCATTTGCACCATCATGAAAACGTAGTAAATATGTATAAATAAATACTTACGAAAAAACGTGTTTAGAATGTTTTTTTAATGAAAAAAAAAATTGCATCATACATTTTTATGTTTAATTTTATATATGTTTATTATAAATCTGTTAATATTAATTACAGAAAACAGTAAATAAATAAAAAAAAATGGAAATTAGTTACATTAATATATTAATTGTTATTTTATTTATGAATCATATAGCAATAATTTTATTACATTAATATTGGAAGTTTTTTTCTTTTTCTTTTCATTTTAGGTAGGAAATATTAGTCTAGTTGTATCAATATTTGTTTTAAAGTAATTATTATTTTTTTGAGCATTCTTCGTTGATGCGATGAATGATCAAATTTTAGTAAAATATTTAATTTGAGAATATTTAAATTTTTCAGCATGCATTTAATGAAAATCAGTTTTTTTTTTTTTTTTTTTTCAAATTGTTTTAATACAATAAAATTTTTTCATTGATGATTCATAATCAGTGTGAAATATCTTAGCAACTTAACTGTTCAACAAAAAGTAGACCTGATTCACAATTATATTGTTATAAAAAGAAAATAGAAATAGAAAATAGTAGTTTAAACTTTCTACCTTAAAATGAAATGCAAATCTCTTGTGTAACATTTTCTTGTTAAAATTTATAGAGGTATTTTAAGAAAAGAAAATGCGTTGTTTTCACGTTTTTTATTTATTTCAATTATTATTTTAATTTTTGTATGCTTTTAAAATAGTCTTGTCGTCTTTATAGAAATATAAAAGGGAAAATAAATGCATAAAATGATTACTTTGTTAAATGTAAACAGGGGAAATCTTAATATATATCTGTGTGTGTGTGTATTTCATTTTTACAATATTGCTATTGTTTTAGCACTGTAAAGTGTGTCTATTTTAAATGTTTTACAATATTAAATTTTGATGTCATTAAATTACATAAAAATACACACATTATTTTATGCAAGATTCTTTTACAATTTACATATATATATATGCAAAATATAATAAAACCTCAGCAAATTGCACGTAATAGAAACATTTTGAAGGGTTAAAAAAAAAAAAAAAAAAAAAAAAAAAAAAGTAACAGCGATACAGATTTTCCGTATCTTATGTATATATTAATATTTAGCATGATATTTATATAATAAAAACTAAAATCTTAATTTATTTAATATTTTTAATTTTACAGTAAAGAATTTTTTTTATCGCGCAGGTTATATATATATATATATATAAGTTTTTTAGTATTGAATGAAAGCGGTATAACATGTTCAAATGAAGATTGGGTAAATATTTACATATTGCGCTGTTATATGTTAAAAGACTTAATAAATATAAAATTTAATATCATACTATAGATAATGTCTAATTTATATAAATTCATTTTTTTTTCGATTTACAATATAAATATTATTATGTAAATTATCTTTATAATAATAATAGTAATAATAATAGTAATAATATTAATAAAATGATGTCAGAAAGTAATTCATGTAAAATAAGAGACATTAATCCAGTTCATCCGCACACAGTGCTAATACTTCTTTATTTTTTTTTTTTTTTTTTTTTTTTGAGGGGGGCGTATTATTTTGAAATAAATGATATATATATATATATATACATGTGTGTGTGTGTGTGTAATTTTTTTTTTTTTTTTTTTTTTTTTTTTCCGAGAGAGAAAACTTTTTACAACGAAATGCATTATGATATTAAAATAAAGCTCAATTTCGCATCACTGATATTTAATAGATTATAATTTCAAATAAAATATCTTAGACTACACATTTTCATTTCACATATATTTTCATTATCTCTCTCTCTCTCTCTCTCTCTCTCTCTGTATATATATATATATATATATATATATATTTACATAAATTTGATTTACATTTACGATAGATTGTTTATTTGCGTGAATTAGTTCAAAAAATGAATTACATTTCTAAAACATTTGTTTATTTATTTATGTGAAATATGGAAGAAAATATTTCTTGTTTTAATAAACGAAAAGTAATAACAATGCAAATATTTAGAAGAAAATCAGTTCATATAAAAAAAAAAAAAAATTATAAGTATACTAAATACACATTTATGTGTACTTAGTTTAGATTATTAATTAAAATTTAAATGGATGTTTGTAAACATCCATTTACGAAATGAATTCGGCGAAATGAAGGTACGAAATGAAGGCGGGACAAAAAATGCTTTGTAAAAAATTAAAATTTTCCCATCTGTGATATTATGTTAAACGTTTTAACTAGATGCTTAACGTTATTTGCAAACTTTATCTGGTCTTCTTCTTTTTTATGTTTCTTAAATATTTTTTCTTTAAATAATTTTTTGTAATTCTTGATTATTTTTTTTTTTTTGTAATTATTGAATTGAAATCTCTACTCCCAATTCAGAAACATTTGTTTGCAAATACCTTACAACAATGTCATTTAAGCGCAATTATTATTATTAACAACGTAATTGTAGCTATAATAAAGCGCAATCTCTCCTACCCATATGCGCAATCACTCCTACCCTATAAGGATAAATTGCGCAAAATAGCTATCTTGTTTTTATTACATCTGTTCTTTTAAATTACATCAGAACAGCAATATATTAATAGAAATTCATAGGATAAAGATGAATTCAAAATTATGCACCAATAGTTTAGCCAAACATATATATTTGGATTTTTTATATTGTTTTGTTAAATTGTGCGCAAATTCTCCTAGCTTTACCTTATATATGTATATTTATAACGTGTGTGAATGTGTATTATCAGCATACTTGTGGAAATTTTATTTTCTACAAATTACGAAACATATTTTATGTCGGAAATGTTTTTATTTATGAACTATTTTTATTTTTATTTCAAAAAGTATACATAACATAACAGAAAAACTAAAATTATTTTGAAATAATATTTTTCACAAAAATAGGATAAAAAAAGTATCTACTACTGTATTTCCAAACGTTATTAATTTTCTGGCTTGCCCTTCTTTGATACAATTTCTCAAAAAGAAATATGTTTGAATGGATCACAATGCTTGTGGGAACATTTAGTCAAATAACAAAGAAGAGCAGTCACATGGGGATTATCTTAATGACTTTTATATTACTGATTTATGTATTTAGAGCTTTTTGTATCGTACAAGTTGACATGATATATCATTTGTAACTGTAAAACAATGCTTTTTCTCAGACATTGAAAACAAATTATGTTTATATACCATTATATTAGAACCAAATTACCATATAAACAAGACCTGGTGCAAACAAATAAACTTCCTTTCATGATTTTTTTTTTTTTTTAATATTTCTTCTTATTATTGTTTTTAGTATGTTCTAATAGTTTGTTTTATTTTAGTGTGTTATACCCAAGAAGCACCGAAACATTCCCTGAACGTTTAAAAATAGTTCATCAAACACGTTCTAAGAACGTTAAGCTTTTACGTGTTATAGACGTCTATCTGTCCATCTAGAAGACGTCGAATAGTAAGGTGCAGAACACGTGCAATGCATTGTTACCTTTCACCATCGGTTCTAGAGAAACGTTCTGAAAACATTATATACACACGCTCTCACAAAGTTATGTAAACAATTTTTGAACGTTCTTTGAACGTGTAAAAAATGTATTTCATGTATAATAAAATGGAAGAATTCGCAACAATTGTTTCGGGTCGAAAAAAGACACGACCCTTCGTCAGACAAATATAGTAGGGCAATCTGCTGTGTAGCGAGTGCTGCAAACACAAGTGCTACGTTGCGGTTTTGTTTGCAGCACTCGTGCCTAAATTGTTCGGTTTATGAAGGGTGGTGTCTTCTCTCCACCCGAAACAATTGCTTCAATTTTTGGAATTTTATAATTTCTATTCAAAGTTTTGAACTTGCTATTTTATTTACTTATTTATATTTTTTCCTTCCTTTCCTTATTTATCTTTTAACTTCTTTTTCCTTTTTGTGTAGTTTTTCCTTTATCTTTTTTTTTTTTTTTTTTTTTATAAAGTAAGTCTTAGTCCAGTCTTAAGTAATGTCCTAAAGTAAAGTCTTAGTACAATAAAATTTTTCATGCATGCATTGAAATATGGTATAACAAAAGATCAAGTATTTTTAATATTCTGGATAAATATTTGAATTCAAAATCAAATAAATGAATAAATTCAAGATTTGGAATATTTAGAAAAGTTTTAAGATATATGCCCCCTGCTAAATAATTATTATTCCCCCCCCCCCTAGATTTTGCATCATTATAATTTAACAATAGAATATAACCATATTTGGATATTAATTTTAATAAGTTAAGCAAAAAAAAAAAATGTTTATATTTTGAAGCTTACTGCAAACTTTTAGCATTCAAACACAAAAATATTTTATTAAATTTTAAATTATCAATGAAATCTCAAATTAATGCCCAGACATGTTATATATTCTGTTTATAAACTATAATAATGCACAATCAATGGAAAACAAAAAATAAAATTTAGTTAAAAGAAGTACACAAATGTGCAAAATTAAAACAATAAACTATTTTCTCGTTTTCTTTTTTTCCGCATAATTCTTAAATAAATAAACACATAAATATAAAATTTGAATACCATGTTTTTAAAAAAATTATATAACTTTAGCATAAGTAATATTTTTTAAACTAAAAATCAGTAAATTTTTCTCAAAATTAAACTTTGAAAAAATTAAAAATTTCAGCAAGTTTAGAAAAGAAAACTTAATGAAAAATAGTCATGAAGATGCATTACAAATAGGTTAAAGATGTTTCTGCATCCATGTTTTAGATTAAAACCGTATATTTCTTCTTGTAGTCATTTTTTTTTCATCATTTTTTCGCGTGTGAATATATATATTTTTAAATTACATAGAAACATGAAAATCGGATAAGATGTTCATTATTATATTATTTATCGACGCTCTTATTATTCTGGTGATGGTCACATTTATACAAATTAGTAATTTTTTTTTCAAAAATTCCGTTATTAAAGTAAAAGAAAAGTGAACACAGAAAGAAAAATCAGGATTTTGTTTTTAACATTTGAGGACATTTGCGTCTTAACTTGTCTATAATGCATCATTAACACAATTTTTCATTAAGTTTTCTTTACTAAAATTGTTGTTTTCTTTTTCATTTTTTTCCAAAGCTTACTTTTTAGAAAAATAATTAATTATTAGTTTAAAATATTTACTTATGCTAAAATTATGTAAAATTCGATTAATGATACGATAACTAACATGCCATCCAAATTTTATGTCCATGTGTTTATCTGTTTAAAAGTTATGCATATTTTACGATCTATAAGTAAACGAGAAAGACTATACGGGAAATATTACAATATATAACTACCTATATACTTCCATAAATATTTCAGAAATAAATTTTTGGACACAGAGTAATTTAATAATTTATATAAAAATACTTGAAATAGAAATATCAGTTTGAAAAACAGCTCCTGAGACTATTCCTATAAAAACGGATAGCGATTGTTTGTACTTAACGCAGTAGAATATTCAATAATTGAAAAAGAATAACATTTTATAGTGTTATAAAGCAATTTTTATCAGACATCGTTTACTTCATTTTCGTAGGTTAGAGGAAATTTTCATTAATCTCAAGGGCTTTTGAAGCAAGTAATTGAATGAGTAAATCTTCAAACTAATGGCATTACAACATATTAATATTGATGTTTAGAAATTTTTAAAATCAGTAGATACTCACATTTGTAGCAGGCCGTATAAAGATACATTTAATCTTCAAATTCTATAAATTGTTTTTGAAAAGATAAATAATAAAGTATTCATTATTATTACTATAATTTATAGAGAAAAATTTCAAAACATAGTTCAAGTAGTTCTAAAATATTCTAAAGTATGTTTTTCATTATTCGAATATAAAGGGAGAATTATTATTCAACTGTTTAATAAAAGGTAATTAAAAATATTATTTCTCATTAAAAATATTATTTCCTATTTAAATATCATTTCTTATTAAATACTAATTTCCTAACGTTCGGAAAGTCGAGTGGAATCACTGCAGATTATTATTCTTTAAACAAACCCAGAGAAATACAAAGTTTCACCAGTAATATACAAATAAATCAATAATTTTAAATACTTTATTTTTACTTGGGGTATTAAATAAAAACAGATTTATTTTGTTTTGGTGTAATACATTATCACATAATAAAGCTTTAAAGAGTCAATTTACTTTAAAACTTTGCATGTGGGAATCACGCTTTTACGTTCTTTCAAATGTGTCACTTGATAGGGAGTCACGTAAGAATGTTTTACTTTTTTTTCTTTCTTTTTTTTTCTTTTTAACGCTCAGTCAATGTAACATGTTGTTGTCAAGGTATTTTCCTTTTTTGAGAAGTAGACCAGCATTTCCAACCCTAGGAAATTCACACATTGTTGTCAAGCCTCTGATTTAGGCGAGAGACTTTATATCAGAAATTTCCTACAGTAAATTTCTCTTTATTTAATCTTGAAAAATTGAGATGAAATATTTATGTAAAAAAAAGTACTGGCGTGTATTTAGATAAACAAAATAGATAGAAATTTCGCCAATTATTATCATATGGATTACAACACTTCAGTAGGTCACAGCTTTTGGTGTCACCAATTAAAAAACGCTAGCTTACCATTAAAGTTACGAAAACATTTTATAGTGATTTTTTTACAGCAATCGAGCAATTTTTATGGTCCAAAAAAATCAGAGTTTATGTAGAATTTTATGGGGTAAAAAAAGTATGAATTTCTTGACATATCTAAATCGAGACACGTACAAGTACATGCCTTCAGTTTACAACAGAAAGCATATATTTTAGTATTCAATAACAATATAATTTCTTCGCAATTATATTAATCATATATTTTAATAACAGATTTAAAAAAAAAAAAAAAAAACGGATTGTTTTATTCGTTTGCAATTTTCATCAATTTTATTTATTTCATCTTTTTTTATTATTATTATTATTATTTACATTATTATTTCTGTGCCAAAAAAAAAAAAAAAAAAAAATAATAATAATAATAATAATAATAATTAGATACGTGAATTATTTTCTACTATAATTACTATCTATAATTCTAATAATTTGTTGACACAGTTGTATAAAATATATTACACAGTTACTCTGTTTTAACATTATCAATTTCGATTTTTGTATCATTATTATTGTTACTTAATCGCCTGTATTCAATAACTTTTTTGACAGTTTTCAGAACAAAATATAAAACTTATGTACACAAAGAGATTTCGTAGATCAATGATTTAAAATCAATGATTTTGGCCAATGATTTAAAAGAGTTTCGAAAAAAAAAAAATAAAATAAATATATATATATATAGGATGGGATTTAATGATAAGACAGAGGTTTATATATGTGTACAGTCGGTAACAAAAGTGTCTGAACATTAGCAAAAATTCCTATCTAAAAAAATTACAGTTAATACGGTTTTGTTAAAGAAATCCTTATCGAATCATGTTCTCATCACACTGACTAAGAAGAGGATTCGACAAGGACTTAAAAACCGTATGAAGTGTAAACAAAACCGTACGAAGTGTACTTTTTTTACATAGGAATTTTTGCTAGTGTTCGGACACTTCTGTTACTGACTGTATGTATATAAGTAAACTGAAATATTTTTTTAAACATGAAATTGAAATTAATAAAAAATTTCTAATAATAATAATAATATATATATATATATATATATATATATATATATTGTCTACATTTTAATTACTATTAGTAAGAACCAACATTTAGTTCAATATTCATCAAATATTTAATATTGAATTTTCTCTTTATAATACTGTTCTTCAAGCGAAAAAAAAAAATTCTTCAAAAGTGTTATACTGTTAGAAATTTAAGTATAATAAAAGGTATAAAATTTGTTAGAGTACTCACACAAACAAAATGGTAAATGACAGACCTAATTAACTCATTTCTTTTATAAGGAGTCTCTAAAAATAAATGAACAAATAAAGAGAAATACATAATTATTTTCATTCTGAAATATTATCTTTCAAACATTATCTTTATTATTATAACGGTAATGAGTTGGACAATTTTATTAAAAACATCTAAGAAGTATGTGGTAATAAATGTATATAGTATTATGTTGATAAACATTGTCTATAACATTTTAAGATGTAGTACAAAAATAATTATAAACATTTAAAATATATGATTGAAAAATACGTATTAAAAGATTTATATATATATATATATATATATATATATATATATATATATATATATATATATATATATATATATATATATATATATATATATATATATATATATATATATATATATATATATATATATATATACATATATATATATATATATACATATCTATCTATCTATCTATCTATCTATCTATCTATATATATATATATATATATATATATATGAACTAACTCTATTTAATATATTCCTACTTTCTAATCTGATAAAAGTTTAAGAATTACAGTAACGTAGGATATCATGTAAATGATGTAACCCTTATGCATAATAAATAATAAAATATATTTTTACAACTTATTTTACTTATTTTTAATTTTAATTCTTTAAATTTCCAGTTTTACTTTTTTAACACATGCATCTGTTTTCTGAAAAGGAAGAATAATGTTCATAGAATTTTATACGACTTTAGATGGTAAAGAAATTAAGCATATTTTTAGTACAAAGAAGGTATTTCTTCATTAAAAATAAACTTCAAAGCTGTTAAATAATAAAAAAAAAGACAAATCTTTTTCATGAAAAACAATTCGTGTATTCTAATTTAAGAGAAATATTTTTTTATTATTATTTTAGATTGCGAAGTTAATTAACAAAATACTTTTTTTTTTTTTTAATTCGAGATATTTTTTTCTTTTTCTTTCTTTCCTTTTTTTATGAAATTATTTCTTTCTTTTTTTTTCTTTTTTCTAAATTTTTTGAAATATTTTTTCTTATAGCAATAAATAATTTTCAGTGCACGTTTAACTAAAATTTAATCCATTTTCGAATATGTTTTCTGAAGATAACTGTCTTGTTTATATTCTGCCTGCTTGTTTGGGAAATTGAGTTATTTGAAATATGCAAATATGTGCCAGAAAAAGAAAAAAAAAATTAAGAAAAAAAGAAAATGTTTCATAAGATGTTTTCTCCCTTAAGATTATTCCCTCTTTAGGGGAGGATTGACTTATAAAACTGTTTTGTAAATCATTGTTTTAGAATTACAAAAAAATGTATTACACATACAATATTGAAATATTGGGTATGGTACAGTTTTTCAAAGGTATTTTATTTAAAAAAAAAAAAAATCAAAACTTTGAACTTTTTTGAAATTATATAATATATTACCTCCGTAACCATTTTTATAACTTCTTTTGCAAATTTAACATAGTGTTAGTTTAGAAGAAAGTCGACGAACATAATTTGTTGCAACTGTGACGATATATATATATATAGGTGGCCTTAATAGTTATAATATTTTGGATATAAAAAATTATTTTTCGTACTGAATCAATAATTGTAGTTAATCAATTGTGATCAAAAACTTTCTGAATTAACTGCAAAAGAATCTTCACCTGTACACTGTAAAAAATAGGATCTTAAAAATAAGTATATATTGTCTCAATATAGCGCCGAAACAAAATATAATTAAAATTTAAAACCCATGTACTCATTTTCAGTGTATTGACGTGCTAAAAAATGGGGTTGACCAATAAGAATCCCAATATCCCCATGTTTGACAGGTCAATGTACTCAAAAATGAGTACATGGGTTTTCAAGTTTAAGTATATATTGTTTCGGGGCTATTTTGAGACAACATGTACTTATTTTTAAGACCCTATATTTTGCAGTGTATAACATAAGATGTATTAAAAAAAAATTCATATTGAAAGGGAATATATATATATATATATACACCACCTCCATCTGGAATAAATAAGTAGTCATTTTCTGAAACCCTAAGCTGGAAATATAAATTTACGAACTATGCGTATATATATATAAGATAAAGAACCTAGATAGATGAAACGATCGAGGATTTCTATTCTGTACTTTTATAGATGTGGAAAGATAGTATAAATATAAAGTGGATTACGAACCTGTTGTATTGTGAGATTTTTTTTTTTTTTTTTTTTTTTTTTTTTGATTCATAAACCAAGATTATTGTTACTAAACCTCGTTTCTTGAGTTCGCATTGATTTGCAGAGATTGACCACGATAATAGAGGAAAGCGCTCTAGAACTGCAATAGGTGGATTTTAGAACTCCCTATCAATGGGAACTAGAATTTATAAGGATGGCATAGAACTATATTTACTAGAGACACAATATAATTTCCAGATTTGAAACACATGATTTTTTTCTCAGTGTGTAATGTAGAAATTACATTGAAATAACTTTTTAAATCATAATTTTAATACATTTTCAGTAGTTTTTTAAAATTGAATTAATAATTAACAAGAATATGTATGACAATAAAGTATTAAGTTTATTGTATGAATTACAAAATTTCTGTATTGAAAATACTGAAAATGCCATTTTCAACACCATTAAAATGTAAATATGTTATAAATAAATACGAAAAAGCGCGTTTACAATGTTTTTTTAATGGATAAAAAAAAGAGATATAAAGATAAAAAAAATTAAAAAAAGTTGTATCATACATTTTGAAATTTCAATATATACATGTTTATTATAAATCTGTTAATATTAATTGTAGAAAATAGTAAATAATAAAAAATAACGGTAATTATGTTACATTAATATATTAATTGTTATTTTATTTGTGAATCATATAGCGATAATTTTATTCCATTAATATTGCAAGTATTTTTTTTTTCATTTTAGGTAGGAAATATTAGTGAAATTGTATCAATGTTTGTTTTAAAGTAATTATTATTTTTGAGCAATCTTCGTTGATGCGATGAATAATCAAATCTTATTAAAATGTTTAATTTGAGAATGTTTAAATTTTTCAACGTGCATTTAATGAAAATAAGGTTTTTTTTTCATCCTTTTAATATACTAAAATTCTTTCTATGATGACTCATAATTAGTATGAAATATCTTAGAAACGTAACTGTTCAACAAAAAGCAGACCTGGTTTACTATTATATTGTTATAAAAGGAAAAAATAAATAGAAAAGAGTAGTTTAAACATTCTACCTTAAAATGAGATGCAAATATTTTGTTTAACATTTTCTTGTTAAAATTTATAAAGCTATTTTAAGAAACGAAAATGCGTTGTTTCACGTTTTTCATTTATTTCAATTATTATTTAGCATTTTGTATGCTTTTAAAATAATCTTTTTGTCTTTATAGAAATATAAAAGGGAAAATAAATGCATAAAATGATTACTTTGTTAAATGTAAACAGGGGAAATCTTAATATATATCTGTGTGTGTGTGTATTTCATTTTTACAATATTGCTATTGTTTTAGCACTGTAAAGTGTGTCTATTTGAAATGTTTTACAATATTAAATTTTGATGTCATTAAATTACATAAAAATACACACATTCTTTTATGCAAGATTCTTTTACAATTTACTTATATATATGCAAAATATAATAAAACCTCAGCAAATTACATAAAATAGAAACATTTCGGATGGTTAAAAAAAAAAAAAAAAAAAAAAAAAAAAAAAAAAAAGAAAAAGAAAGAAAGAAAGTAACAGCGATTAAGATTTTCCGTATCTTATGTATGAATTAATATTTAAAATGACATTTATATAATAAAAATTAAAACCTTAATTTATTTAATATTTTTAATTTTATAGTAAATAATTTTGTTTATCGTGCAGATTATATATATATATATATATATATATAAATATATATATATATATTTAGTTTCTTAGTATTGATTGAAAGCGGTATAACATGTTCAAATGAAGACTGAGTAAATATTTATATATTGCGCAGTTATATGTTCAAAGACTTAATAAATAAAGAATTGAATATCATACTATTGACAATGTCTGTTTTATATAAATGCATGCATTTTCAATTTACCATATAAATGTTATTATGTAAATTATCTTTATAATAATAATAATAATAAAATGATACCACAAAGTAATTCATGTAAAATAAGAGACATTAATCAAATTTTCCACATACAGTGTAGCTAATACTTCTTCTTCTTGTTCTTGTTTTTATATATTTATTTATTTATTTTTCAGGTTGGGGGGGGGGGCGAATTTTGAAATAAGTGATATATATATACATGTGTGTGTGTGTGTGTGTACATAAAATTATCTTTTTTTTTTTTTTTTTTTTCCGAGAGAGAAAAGCTTTTATAACGAAATTTATTATGATACTAAAATGAAGCTCAATTTCGTATCACTGATATTTAATAGATTATAATTTCAAATAATATATCTTAGACTACATATTTTCATTTCACATATATTTTCATGATATATATATACATAATTTTGATTTAAATTTACGTTAGATTGTTTATTTGCGTTAATTGATTCAAAAAAAGATAGAATTACATTTCTAAAACATTTGTTTATTTATTTATGTGTAATATGGAAGAAAACATTTCTTGTTTCAAGAAACGAAAAGTAATAACAATGAAAATATTTAAAAGAAAATCAGTTCATATAAAAAAATAATCAATAAAAAAAAATAATAATAATTATACCAAATACACATTTCTGTGTACGTAGTTCAGATTATTCATTAATATTTAAATTGAAGTTTGTAAACATTACTTCTGTTATTGTAACAAAACTGGCGTTTCTCGCAAATGCCATAAATCATATGTACGTGATATTTGGTATATTTTTATTATTATGTCGTGGACGGAATTTGCCAAAGGATAATTATATATTTCTCTCTCTTTTTATTTCTAAATAAACGTTCCGGAGTAGGGGCCTAGCATAGCTAGAAGCGCTCGACACCACTCTTAGAGCGGTGAGCTGAATCTCCTCCTTGTTACATCTTGTTAAATTATATATTTCTAATAGTAATTGCGCTGGAATATGCCCTAGTCGTTTTATTTCTGCGGAAAAGAAGTACACTGAAAACGATAACTGAGTGCATGACTAAAGTATATACATGCATTCATCTATAAAATAATATTAAAATTAAGGAAAATATTAGTCTCTCTACTATTTTAAAACGACACGTACATCCTTTTAGTCTTATATTTAATTATGTAAACTTGAACTTTCCGTACATTTTTATGAATCTTGGAGATGACATTGTTTATGGTTGTTGATAAAAGCTTGGGGCGATATATCTCCCTCAATCATTGTCTGTTTTATTTGATTCTGTCTCTTTTTAAGGCACTTATCATGGAGTTTCGAGAAAAGTCAACAAAAGCAAAGGCTATGAACATTAATTCTGTTAATAAAGTTTACAATAATATTTTAGTTATAAATGCATATATAGGTAAATTATTTCAACTAATAATATTGGTATTATGTGTAATATTATTTGGAAAAAATCTGTACAATTTAATTGATTTGATGTTTGATAGATCTTTGACAATATGTTCTAGAATATATCTTTCATTAAATGCTGCATTTTCCTTTTCACATTTTTTAATTGTTTGTAGATTTTTCATTTTCAGTTGCAAAAGCAACATCGGAATTCCAAAACTGCATTCATGACGTACTATTTAAAAGTGGTGATAGCTGAAAATATTATCGTGTCACTACAAAAATGAATGACCAATTTATCGGGTTTAAGGCTTTATATAGCATAGTACTGAATAAATTCGTTGTTGTTACTTTGAGCGGTGTTTTATCGTACGTGATAATAATAATGCCTTTTCGTATACAAGTAGATTCAAAGTTAGTGTGACCAACTTTAGAGCATCAGAAATCTTTATTGAATAAAGTTATTCACATGACATTTTTAATACAGTTTCCTTTAACATAAAACACTTTCCGTAAACTTTTAAGGCAAGCGAAAAGAGCTTTTTCAACCTATTTTGGGGGTATTTTTCCAATTTCCTCTTTCATTGATTTTTGAAGCTCTTGAACTGTTCTTACTGTACGTTGTTTCTTTTAAGTATCCCCATAAAAAAAAAAAAAAAAAAAAAAAAAATTCAATGAACACAGTCAGGGGATGATGACAGTCAATTCTCAGGAGGAAGAAAATTTATTTTTTCTTTATCTTTCAGCCATTTTGTAGTAGATTTCGCAGAATGACTTGGTGCAGAATCTTGGTGTAAAACAAAGTTTAATTGAGGGTAAAGATGTTTACTATTTTTTATCATGTGCTTCAAAACTTTATTTTGATAGTATTTAGCATCAATTTTTGCCGTTGGTTCCGCAAAAAATGGTTTTGTTGAGCCTTGAGAGGACATTTCTATCTATACCATAACACCTGACGGCCAACTTGCCTTTTGCAAATCAACTACTTCTTTACGACTCTTTTCGTGTGAAATATATTGTACTTTCGTTTTGACAGCTGCGGATGACAGATAAAACAGCGCTTCATTCGAAGTTATTCATGTTTTGTATCTACCTTTGCGTGACATTAAGTACAGAGGCCAAGAACATTTTCTTCGTTTTTCTACGGTGTTCGCAGACATTTGATGGCAGACTGGTTTATTCGCTTTTTTATAGTTAATTTTCTTTATCTGACGACAAATTGTCGATTGCGATACCTATAGTCTTTTTGCGAAAGTTCTTTGAGGTAGATGATTTTCTACAGCGATAAATCTTTTCAGCTTCTTTTTTTCTTTTTCACCAAGGACTTCTTTTCGTCCACATTTTTTTTCCTGGAGCTCTTGATTGCCATCTAGATTTTATTTCTTTTTGAAGTTTAGATAGTAATCAATTAGAAAAATGTCTTTTCTGATTTTTAAATACTTTATATATAACAGAATTTGAGCAACCATTCTTCGAAAGCTTTAAAATTTCATTTCGGATTTGAGGATCTAATTTGGGAGCCATATTTTACTCCCACTAATACAAATATCTAGATTGGTAATTTAAATATCTCATTTTTATAGTAAAACTGGTGGTAAGGCGATTAAAATTTACCATAAATAGTTAAATGTTTTTAAATTGGTCACACTAATTTTGAATCAACTTGTAAAAGATTATATATATATATATATATATATATATACATTATAATGTAGTAAGTTTCAACTTTAGATAAAGTCATGTTCTCAAAAAGGATGATGTAGAAAACATATTCATCAGGTGAAACAAAAATTAGTCTATAAATACTGTCTTTGATTCATGAAACGTCAAAGAGAATATATCATTTAACAAAAATTAAACAATTCGCTTTCTTCATAAGTGCAATTCAAAAGTGGTGATGTAAATTCCCCTCACAGAAATTTGGCGGGAGGGAGATGAAGCCTACTGTCAAAAAAATGAACTTTACACGATCAAAGCAAATGGAGAAGTGACGAAAATTCTATCTGTCCGAAAGAAAAGGCGCCAACCAAAAAATATGGCTTAGCTAAAATTAAGCCAAAAAGAATGCCAAACAGTTTCTTTGTTCCCCGTACATTTTAATACTAAAATTTTGAAAATAATTTGCCGTTATAAATGTCAAACTAATTTGGCATAAAATATAAACGCCAGCTACCAACGAAACCGCGAACGCAGACTAGAAAACATGAACGTGGAAGCCAGTCATCATAAATCCAATAAAAATCTATTTTTAGAACCACAACCGTTTGCTCGAAAAAAGTTAATAGTTTTTATTATTATTATTATTATTATTATTATTATTTTATTTATACTGTAATATTCTAGAAATATGTTGGTAATAATTCTGAAAGAACATTTTATTAAATAAATAAATTATAGTGATAACTGTTTAATTCTTTAGGGGAAATACTATGAATAAAAACTACTTTTCAAAACCCATATATAAGAATTGCTTTATTAAATTAGGACGTCACGCCCCTAATAAAACAAAATACAAGTAAAATGCTTAATGAAGCAATTTTGATTTGCAGAGAAAATGGAAAATTCTATTTAATTAATTAACTGAATTATTTAAATTCAAAAAAATATTTTTTTTATTATTTGATTAAATTAATCGATTTTTCTTTGTTTTTATACATTTGTAAAATTAAACTAGCATTTATTAAACATGACACAATTTAAAATTTTACTTTTTGTGAAAGATATAATAATAATAAAATGAAAAAAAAACAATAAATTTGAATTTGGGCAAAGTTTAGACCACCACTAAAGAGAATATTGAAAGAAAAGTTTGCGTTGGAAATATTATTTTCAGTTTCAAAAGCTTCACTGGAATCCAAAAACTGCCGTTTTGCTTTACTATTTCAAATTATTGATAGATGGATATACTTTAGTGCCACTACATATAAGAATTACAATTTTATTGTGTGCAAAATTTTAAATATAATATTATTGGATAAAGTCCTCGTTGTTATTGTTTTCGATAGTCTTTTATCATATGGAATACCGATGGTGACTTCTTGAACAGAATCGAGTGTATAATTTTGTCGTATTTTTAAACTATCAATATAAGCATGTAAATTTCTTATCATTTAAAATTCATTTCTTTAAAAAATGTACAATAAAAGAGCAAGAATTTCAATACGTATGAACGAAGATATTTTATAAAGAGAATAAAAGATATTTTATAAAGAAAAGTTTCCGTTGGCGTATTAGCTTTGCGTATAGTATAAACAACCTGCGTCTTTTTTATTATATCACTGAAATTTTATCATTAGCAATCCGAACAAGGAAAAAAACTAGTTGGCATAGGTGGACTCTGCTCAGTTCCCCATCATATTTATGTTCTCATAAATTTCTAGCGCGAGACATATTATAATCATGTTAAAAGATAGAATTTGGCCAAAGCTTGATACAGTGACAGAATGAAATAACCGCCTAATAGGCTATCCACCGTTCAATTCGATATATTTATCTTATTGTAATCTATTAATTTATTTTATCAGCGTCAGTTCTGTTGTTTAGTTTTCATGCTACTATTTCCAATGCAATAATCCTCAAAATTCATATTTATATGAAAAAATTACAATTTCGCTATGTTGATAAAATCATAAATTACGAATAATTTACGAAATTTTCCTATTAGAATATTTGTATTCAATCATGTTCAAACAAATATCATAAATGTACTTTTGAAGTTGTCTAATGTATTTACGATCCTCAAAATGGAAGTTTATGCTCAATTTTGCCTTATTCTGATATGTTAAGTAAGTCGTAAATTACAAATAACTTACAAATTTTTTAAATTGGAAAAATCATAGCCTATGATATTCATGTCAGTGTCCTAAATAATATTTCGAAAGTGGTTTGACATCTTTACGATGAAAATATCCTTCAAGATTGACGTTTATGTGAAATTTTGCTCTATTCTGCCAAGTTAAAAAATTCGTAAATTTCCAATGACTTACGAAATTTTTATATTATAAAATTCATAGTCATTAATATTCATGCCAGTGTCCTAAATAATATTTCAAAAGTAGTCTGACATCTTTACGATGAAAATATCTCTCAAAATTGACGTCTGTGTGAAATTTTGCCCTATACTGTCATGTTAAGAAATTCGTAAATTTCCAATAACTTGCGAAATTTTCAAAGTAGCATATTTATAGTTACTGGTGTTTATTCCGGCATCAAAACTGATATTTTTAAACTGGTCTGACATTTTTACAGTAAAAAGTTTCCTTTTAATGCACGTGTAAGTGGATTTTTGTCCTATTCTCCCATGTTAACCCTTAAATGCCGGAATATTTTATTATTAATTTAAAAAAGTTTTAATTATTCCCTCTCTTATATAAATCACGGAAAAAATACTTTAATAAATTATACTTTATTTTAACTATGGTTTACAGCTAAAAAGCAATTTGTTGCTAATTGGCAGACATGAGGCACTAGAGCTTCAATATTATTCTAATAATACTTTAGAAGACAAAATTGGGTATGTTGCCGAAAGGCAACACACGGCATTTAAGGGTTAAGAAAATCTTAAACTTCGAATAACTGCTGAAGTTCTTTAATTCGAATGTTGCAAATAAATAGAGTTCTTGCCAGTATCGAAAGTAATATTTTAAAACTGATCTGACCTCTCTGTGATCATTTGTTCGTGAGATATCGTGTAAACAGGCTAACAAACTAACGGACTAACACACTAACAGACACCCCACAGACAGACACCATACAAATTTTGTCATTTTCGGATTCCTCACACCTAAAAACGTATAAAAAAGCCAAAAAACCGAGGTCGAAAATTTTCACGATTACCTAAGTTCCCCATACCTATAGTATGATGGGGAACTAAAAGAAAAAAGAAAGGAAAATAGAAAATCAATAAATATTTCTACTACATTGTTGATATATATTTTAAATGATATTTATTAAATGTTTGCATTCAAGTGGTTATCTAATACTCTATCTGACTAATATATATATATATATATATAATTTGAATGATTTATTACCATTGTAACACTCAGCAGACAAAAGATAGATGAAGATACCAACATACAATGAAATTTTAATTGAGTTTTATTTCGAATATAAATTTTCACGGTAATACGTTATTTGAGTACCAATGATTAGTAAAAACATGTTAAAGTACTTACGCAGAAGAGAAATGGCACTAACATAACACATAAGCCTAACGATGAGAAAATTTGCAAAAACTATGAATTAATAGTAACAGTCAACTTTATAGAGAAAAAAAAAATACTAAAGATTTCCGTTAAAAGGGGAAAAAAAGTAATTCAAGAATTGAAAATTGGAATTTTAAATGCTGAAAAATAGAAATGTTCACTCATCAGGAAACTTACATTTCTATCAGCATATGCAAGATTTCAGAAAACTGAAAAATAGAAAATAAGAAAAGAAAAAGAAATTAATAATAATCAGTTTCGAAACTGACAGTATCGAAAAGATTGAAGAAGCCCTTTTTTAGACAAAAATCTATAAGTTATGCGATTATTGTTTTTGTTTCTTAAGTTCTTTCTTTCTTTTTTTTCAATAATTTATAATTTACTTACATTTTTGATGTGCTACTTGGTTTAAAGTAGCTTTTGCGAAAGTCCCTGGCGAATAATGTCCAAATAATGTACATCAGGAAACTTACATTTCTATCAGCATATGCAAGATTTCAGAAAACAGTACAGCTAATTCAAGGAAATATACCAGCTCAAGTCCCTATCTTGCAACAAGACAAAATAAAAAAGGAAATTAAATTAATTAATAACCCAAACTATAATCGAAACAAGGTATAAGTAATTTAAGCAATCCACATGTTAAACTATGCATACGGAGATAGTAGAAATAAACAGGTTGCCAAACGAACATTAGTAAAACGAAAAGATTAAAATTATAGAAACGATTAATCGATTTAGGTGCTACTGAAAAACATTAATTGAATGCATTAATTGATAGTTATTAATCTTTAAAAGCTTATAACAATATTAAAAAGGTGATTTTTAATTTTTAATTTTAACGTTAATATTTTTTAAATGTCAGTATATTTTTAACTATCAACGTAGCGTGAGCAAGCGCCATATTACGTGAAAAAAGTGAGTTACTATTAGGTAATTACAGAAAATGTACGGTTTAACTCATAATTTTAATTTAGTTGAGTTAAATATTTAGTTCTAAGCAATCTCATCCAATGGCCAACATGTCATGGTTAAGACTTTATGATTATTGGTGAATTAATTATTATTTATTTTAGATTTTTTAATTAATCTACAGAAATTATTAATATTAATGAAACCACCAAATTTGATTTTGCATGTAATGAAATCTAAAGTGTAAATAGTTAAAAAAATTTTAAGTAGGAAAAGTTGAATTTATCATAATATCAATCAGAAATAGAATATGTATCCAGCAATTGCAATAATACTTTGCTTCCTTATTTTTAAAAAAAATTAAATTCATCATCCCTCCCAACCATCCAACCAAACAACAACACCCTTCCTGCTTAATGAAATATATTCCGTATATATATATATATACACCAAGTTAATGAAGAGCTCCGAAATGCTCCAGTTATTATTTTTATAATTCTTATCGTAAGTATCACAAATGTATTTAAATTTTATTGTTCCATTTGAGAAAAAAATTTAAATTTGAAAATAAATTTGAACGATTAAGAATTCAGTCGATAAGTATAACTCTCATCCCTATGCCTGATTAGTTTAAAGGTAGTATACTAGCAACCCAATTTCTTATTTAGGGGGGAAAAAATTATGACGTCTATTTTTAATTAGATACTCTCTCTTTCTTTTTTTTTTTCTTTTTTTTCTTTTTTTTTAACATTATTGAGACCAAGCATAAATTAAATAAAATATTTTCCATCAATACTAATTGGTCAAAACATTGCACTTGGGGTTGACTGTCTCCCTTAAAAGTAAAAAACAAAACAAAAAACTCATGAATTTTTAGCTGTTAAATTAATTATGACGATCTGACTTGTTCCGATAAAAGTTTCACCGTTGGCACTTAAACTATATTTACAGAAGAAAACAAAATTTGAAAATTAGTTTTAATAGAAAATTTAGATAGAATATTTTTAATAGAAAAAAGGCTACATAAAATCGTATAAAATAACTCCGCTCTCCACCCCTTTACGATTAGTAACAGAGCTGGAATAAAAATACATCTTAAATAACTATATATATATATATACTTATATATACTAATATATATATATATATATACATATATATATATATATATATATATATATATATATATATATATATATATACATATATATATATATATATATATATATATATATATATACATATATATACTTATATATATATATATATATATATATATATATATATATATATATACTTATATATACTTATATATATATATATATATATATATATAACAAGTTAAAATTGCATGATAAAAGAGTTCAAACTAGAACTGTTTAATTTTTATTTTATAAAACTAAATAATTTAAATATGGAATATATTATGCATAAGCAACAAATCATTTTGTATAAAATTCTTGGAGAATATCCTACATGCATATATTGAACATTTCAATTAAAACAAGCTACATTTTTTTTTTTCAATTATATACAAATGATTTAACGTGCTGATTTTTAATAACTTCGATATCTAATTGCTTAATTACATCTAAGTGATAGATTACTCTTTTACTGTCTGTTTAAGAAGACTGCAAGAAACTATCATTTGAAAATAATTATAATTAAAATTCTGTCTTATGATTAAAGTATGAATTTCTATGAGTGTAAGGGTAAAACTGATACAAAAATAAATAAATAAATGAATAAACAGAGAAAATGAAAACCTTTTTGAAAAGTAAAGCATTTAAAAATACAAATAAGTGTATAAAAAACAAAAATATACGTATGAAAACATTATTTTAAAATTTTAAACACATTTTTAATTACATTTTATTACATTTTTTAATTGAATTTTAAATTGTTTTACAGATGTATTTCTTTTAAAATTGATTTTAAGACTGAAAGATAAAATTAAACTACTTAAAATATTGCGTGCAGATTGCTTTGAAGATTTCAAAAAAAAAAAAAAAAAATAGATTATTTATCTTTTAATGCACTTATAGTTATATTAATTGAAAAGCCATTTTAAGTGCTAAAAGTATTTATGATGATCGTTATTTAATTGGAAATTGTGTGTTTTTAATATCTTAATTCAAAATGATTGCTATTTCCATTCATTAAACTAAATTCCAACTTATATATCTGTATATATATATAAATTTCGTGTCACGATGTTTGTCCGGGGTAAACTCCTAAACTAAGGAACCGATTTTAATGAAATTTTGCACACTGTGTGCAGTTTGGTCCAACTTGAGAGATAGGATAGTTTTTATCTCAATTTATTGTCACAATATTGTTTTATTGCAATTATTTGTTAATTATAGACCTTTATTAAAGTTGCTCCAAAATATCTGTGAGTTCCATTAATTTAATTGTTGCCAAAAAAAAAAAATAAAAAAAAAAAAAACGAGTTCATTTTCTTTCGACATAAAAATAAATACATTTAATCAAACGTGAACGTTAAAAAATTATAAAAAGTTAAATTATGCATCTCACGAAAATTGACGTCATAATCAATTTAAAGATTTTATACACATTGATAAAGTGCTAATGTAGTTCTATCATAGATATAGTAATATATATATAGATCTCTCATCCCCATGTTATCGTACAAAGATTTTTGATGCCGAAAAAATAAAAATAAATAAAAGCTTTGGAAACAGCCATTAAGTGGTATTGAAAAAAAAAAAAAAAAAGAAAAGAAAGAAAGAAATATGAATTTGAAACTGTATCTGGAGTCTTCCATTCCCCTTTAGCAAATAAATTATTCATAAATTTTATTTGCTAAAATATTAGTATGTATTCCCGTGTGTATTCACTCGGGGAAAGACGGCCAAAACGACGGTAAAAACGTCGTCTTTTCTCAAATGAAAAGGAATAACTTTTTTCTCCCCAATGATCACTCTATTCTATATATGCTATACTATGAGTTCTATACGCAAGCGAAGTGTGACTCACTGACCGTCTGTGCAGCCAAGAAAAAGATTTCCTATGTTAATTGCCCACTGGACTTTTTGTAAGAAATTATTAAAAATCGAGGAAATTTATTTCCCGATTTTAATCCTTATATTTGGGTATAGATATGTATTAGTTATCGCGGGCGTTAGATTGAATTATTTTGCTGTCAAATTGACAAAATTTTAATTTTAAATTTCAAAACTCTGTCGCCCTTGGCTTTTATTATTATTATTATTATTATTTGGCGATCAAAAGCGTAACGCGAAAATATACATGCCAGATGTATACATTGTACGAAATGTAATATGTATTATTCATTGTACGTATGTATGACATATAATATGTATTGTACGAAATATTGTTTCATATTATTCATTACTCTTTTAATATAAGTTGTTAAAATAACCATGATTTTTGAAAGGAATTAAATATTTTCGCCAGATAATTTGGCGATATTCTTTTTTTTTTCGCCAAGGATGACAGAAATGAAATCTATTCCGCTGCAAAATATTAGTATCTTACATCAGATATTTTATTTAGACATTTGAAAACAAATTTGACTTCAAACTATGATAGAATATTTATCATTTTCCTTTTAATTAGTATATTATTAGTATATTAAAATTTAAAAGCATGGTATATAAAAAGTTTTTTTTTTTTTTTTTTTTTTTTTTTTAATCTTATAATTATTCTTATCTTAATCCTCAATGTTTCCCATCTTTATTAACTTGAATTTACTATTAAAATTTTAACATACTCAAAAACTTCTCATCACTTCGTTAAAATACACTAAACTTTTCCAAAATCTTTTTCTATTTAAAATGATACATGTATTTACTTTAAATGTCCAATATTTCATAAGATTTCCAATTTTAAAGTTTTAAAATATTTATCAAATTTACTTATTTTTCTGGTTTAGCCTTATTGTTTTCCTTTTTATAACTACAGCTGTTGCCCTCTTTAAAATATTTAAAATGATGAGGTCATTTTATAGTAAAATTATCCATTATAGCATATATTATATTTCACTCCTCCATAAAAATTGATTTTAAAATCGTCTGTTTCTTTTATACTTTTATTTTAATAGAATTTAATTTATATATTAGTCATTTTAGCAATTTTATCCAAAGTAGCATTAGAAATAATATATATCACTTCTCCATTAAAATTTATAGGAACCTACAATAAAATTAATTTGTGCTTAATATCAACACTACGAAAATTTTTATCAATCGCTTCCAAATTTTGACCTAAGTTTCAAATCTCAACCCTGTGGGTTTTTACATCGGCTACAACGTTTTCGTCTTTGTTCGTAAATAATAATTTGACTGTACTAAATACTTTACAGCCGTATAATTCAACGTATAACTTAGTCACAGTAACGCGTGGCCGAGTCTGCTAGTATATATATATATATAAGATAAAATTTAAATATAAGATGGAGTAAACCTTGAATTATTAAATATATAGAACTAGAACAGTGATTTATAAACCAATGCGCAAATGAAGCAAAAGGAAATATAAAATTATAATAAATGAGCAAAAAAAAAACTAAAGCCAGATAAAAAGTTAATCCCAAAACACATCGGGGCCTTCATCAGGGGACTCCCCCATGTAGGGAAAGGAATAGGAGAAGTTTCTGACGAAACGCTGGTAATTTAACCAAAAAATACGTTTCTAGCCCCCAACGTCTCACAGATGGAAGCAAGACCATACAGCAAACGAATTTATTTAATACAAAGCATAAAAGGCAATAAAATTCAGAAATCAAGCACAGAATTCATTGCAAAAAATAAACCCGTAAAAGTACAGAAAAAATCTGGCAGCTAGAGTGCCAGTATTTTTCGGTCAAGTATACAGTTTAAAAACGTAAGATTGTATCACTGACGTATATTTTAAGCAGGAATCCTGTAAATCAAACAGGTTTTTTGTTAAAAGTTCAGTTTTGATCTGTATATTTGATGGAAAAATACTGGCCACCAGCTCCCAGATTTTTCCTGTAAATTTAACGTTTTTCTTTTTTTTTTTTTTTTTTTCAGTGTATAATATATCAACATAAAATACAAGAATATAAATAATACAAGAATATATAAATACATACCTGGACAAACTCGAATAGTCATTATAATATGGAAAATTAAAAATTAAAAACCACCTCCATCATAAACATATAACCCGTTTCAGCTAGTACGGTCACTTACCAGCACTTAAATGTCTCACAAAATGGAACAACAAACCTTAAGTAGGATTGTAATCAAGAATACTGAAATGTTTATTGATTAAAATAACAGGATAGCGGTTAACAGTATGTTTTTGAGATTTTTCATAGCCAGATTCAGGTCTAAATTGTTATTGCAAATCATTTTAATTCTGTTTATTTGGGTGACTATAATATTTTTTAAAACATTAAGACTAATGCAGGAGAACCAATTTGTTGAATTACAAACTTTAAAGTTAAAATCTTGCCTTTTATCATAAATCCCAATAAACCAGTTATTATCGATTTTTTTTTTATTTTTAAGTCCAGGAAAGTGGTTTGGTTTTCAGATTCAGTATGGTTTAAGACAAGATCGGAGGGATAAATTTCAGCTGCATATTTCGCAAAATCTACACAGTTTATTGCTATTACGTCATCAATATTCCTATAAAACTTAATATCTTTGAATTTTCTTTCAACATTAAAAAAAAAAAAAAAAAAAAAAAAAAAGTTGCCGCATACACTCGAGTAACTTGTTTACTACGGGATTCCATGAATTTGTAAAAAAATAATCAACACCGTTAAACAAAACATTTTCGAAGATGACCAATTTAATAAGGTTAATCCAGTAAACTTTTTACAGTCTGTTACATGACAAATTTCCTCGTATTTTTTTTTTTTTCAAAAATTTCTAGAAACAAGTAACGTGGGGTACTACCAAAAAGGTTTTCAAAATCATATGTATTAATTGTAAATATATTTTCTTAATTTCCTTTAAAATATTTAAAAATTCGGTAATTATTTTAAAGATACTTCAATTATCGTCTGACTGTAAAGTGTTTAAGATATTATTGTGCAAGTAAAAAAGTTTTTTACCGGCCTTGTAATTATAAGCAAAATTACCACAAGTAACGTAACGAAATTTAATGGGATTTTTATGAAATATAACATTAATAAATAGGTATGGAAAATTAAAACTGTTTCTATTTATGTTGAGTTTTTCATCAAAAGCCAATATCCTTTAACGAGTTTGTCCAGGTATGTATTTACATAATCTTGTATTATTTACATTCTTGTATTTTATATTTATGTATTATATCATGTGCTTTATTTCTCAATTTAATTGCTTTTTTTGCTTTGTATTAATTAAATTCGTTTGCTGTATGGTCTTGCTTCCATCTGTGTGAAGTTGGGGCTAGAAACGTGTTTTTTGGTTAAATTACCAGCGTTTCGTCGGAAACTTCTCATATTCCTTTCCCTGCCTGGGGGAGCCCCCCCCCCCACCTAATGAAGGCCCCCATGTGTTTTGGGATTAATTTTTCATTTGGCTTTAGTTATTTTGCTTATATATAAGGTAAAGCTAGGAGAGATTGCGCACATAGGTTATCGATGGGAAAGAGAAGAGTATGCGAGTTGCGACTTCAGGTGGTTGTATAACATCAATACTAAAGTGCCGACCTGAATGTGCATATTAATTGATTAACCCTTTGTTGCATCGTGTCCACTGTAGTGGACAAAAGTTTAATTTAATGTTTATTCTTTCTGTATTATTTAAGCTTTTAACTGTTGCTCATAGATAGCAACATAATATAAAATTACAGATTGCATTGCTTGTTTGAAAATAGCGTCAACCTCTACTTCCAAGTTAGTATGATTTCTCATTGTAAACATTGTATATAAGTGCTAAACCTTTTTTATTTTGACATTTTGCATTTTGAAATAGTAATTTTAGGCATTTTAGAATATGTTTGATTGTAACACTTATTTTCAGATGCTATTTTTTATGTAAATTGATGTGTTTTTCTTTTTGTTAACTACAATGGAAGTTATGAACATAGGCTAATGTAGGACTGTTTTCGTTTGTCCATTGTAGTGGTACAAAAGTGCATTGTTTCATTTTATAGATGTTACCGGGATAAATTCTTGGCTTCTTTACAAAGATGTCATACCACAGTGTTCTGAGCAACGAGGATTTTTCAAGATGTCCATTGCCAGAGGACTAATACAAGCAGTATCAAGAGTAATTCATGAACAAGATACAGAAAGACTTACGAAAACAAGTGCCAATGTCAGTGTAAAAACCTACAAAAATGATGTCTGTCAAAGCAAGCTGTGTCCTCTACGATGGAGTGAATCATTTTGCTAGACAAATATCAAATAGTATGTAAGATGGTAATAAAGATGGTAATAGTATGTAAGATGGTATCAAATAGTATCAAAGATGTAAGATGGAGTTATGCTCAAGAAAATCTACATATTCATGCGTAAAATGCAATGTTAATTTGCGTATCGATGAAAAAAGTGACTGCTTTTATTATTTTCATCACCACTTCTACTTTAGATATCCAGTTTCTATATGCATACTGTCCACTACAGTGGACAAACTGTAACTTTCAAAATAAACAAAATTTTGATGAAACAAATTTTTCCCTGATTTCTAGGGCAATTTTAAATAGGAAAAACGCAATAATTTCCTTTAAAGTTTCCCAGGTGATTAATATGCAACAAAGGGTTAAAGAGTCTAAGATAAAATGTAGTTATTTTGTCTCGTTTTCAAAAATGAAGGCTATAATTTTCATAAACCTTCCTAAGAATTTCTATAGAATGGAAGTAATGGAAAATATTTTTAAATTAAAGATTTATCATAACCTACAAATCTAGAATAACGGTACAAGCATTGTGAGTTTCTCTAAAGTCGAATACTTATTTAATAAAATACTACGCAATCTCTCTTATCAAAATGTGAGAGTTTGCACATTTAAAATGATTTACTAATAAAGATTTCTCATCTTATTTGTAATAACAAGACAATGAGGATGAGTTTGTTTAATGTCTAGAAATGTAACAGGAAATAACTTCGACAAGTTACGGGACTAATTCAACCCATTCGAGTCCGCGTATCTTTTTGAGTCTGTCTACAGAATCTGAAATTGAATATCATTCGGGAGTGGCCCGACCTACTAAAGCACACCTCTGACTGGATTTAGCTCTTCAATGCTAATGTTAGCGTATAAAAAATTTATTGCAAAGTATCTAAATGATATAGTATATCTCTTTAGTTCTGTAATGTTTTCAAGTATCGTGCTCAAGTTCTATGCAGTTGTTTCCTGCTTGAATAGAAGAAATAAAACTGAATGCAAGCAAAAGTTATCAGCCTACTCAAAAAGTTTTTAAGGACTGCAGTCGTCTAAATTTCAATAATATGAAATAAAATAAAGAAACATAAAAATTTGAAATTCGAAACAAGAAAATTTTAAGCCAAATGAAATTTCGATTATTTTAAACAAAGATACGAAAGATTTCGGAAAAAAAAAAAAAAAAAAAAAAAAAAAAAAATTGATGGTAGGTGGATTTTGAGCTTAAAAGTGCACGAGACTAGACATACATTATTGGAGACACTCTATGCTACTTGTCTTGATTGACTCGGTAATGCATTGCACATACCATGTACAATCTGTGTGGAACCGGTTAGCTTGTGGCAGACAGTTGCATGATAATTTCAACATTTACAATAATATGTGCAACGATTATGGACAATGAGAGATTTAGTTATCAAACAAGAAACCCTTGAAGCTGGAAAGGATATTTACTAATTTAAGCATAGCTGCCAGCATTTTAATTTATTCTGGAATATTTTTAGCTGCGTTTTCATTTCACACCATTTATTTTTTATGTGTAATTTTTTCTTATTGTATTGAAGTTATAGTTTTGAAAAAAAAAAATGTCTATACATAAATGTACGCGAAATAAAGGCAAGACTAAAAATATTTCATAATAAATTAAAACTTTGGCAGCTATAATTTTATGTTAAACGTGTTATCTAGTAACTTACTGTTATTTGCAATCTTTATACGGTCTTCTTCTTTTTTTTCTGTTTCTTTAATACTTTTTTCTTAATATATATTTTTTTTAATTCTTGAAATTGTTTTATTTTATTTATTTATTTATTTTTAATTATTAAATTGAAATATCCATTTCTAATACAAAAATATTTGTTTACAAATACTTTACAAAAATGTCATTTACACACATTTATTATTATTAATAACGTAATTGTAGTTATAATTAAGCGCAATCTCTCCTACCCATTTGCAGAATCACTCCTACCCTATAAGGAGATATTGCGCAAAATAACTATCTTGATTTTATTACAGCTGTTGTTTTAAATCATAGAAGAACAATAAAATAGTAATTGAAATGCATAATAGAAGGATCAATTCAAAGTTATGTGCCAGTAGTTTAGCAAAATACAAATATTTGCATAATTTATATCGTTTTGTTGATTTGTGCGCAAACTCTCGTAGCTTTACCTTATATATATATATAACGTGTGTGAGTGGGTATTATCAACATAATTGTGAAAATTTTGTTTTTTGTAAATTACGAATCATATTTTATCTCGAAACTATTTGTATTTCTGCATCAGTTTCAAAAAGTATACATAACATAACAGAAAAACTAAAATTATTTTGAAATAATATTTTTTACAAAAATAGGATAAAAAATATATCAACTACTGTATTTCCAAACGTTATTAATTTTCTGGCTTGCCCTTCTTTGATACAATTTCTCAAAAAGAAATATATTTCAAAGGATCACAATGCTTGTGGGAACATTTAGTCAAATAACAAAGAACTGCAGTCACATGGGAATTATCTTAATGACTTTTCTATTACTGATTTATGTATTTAGAGCTTTTCGTATCGTACAAGTTGACATGATATATCATTTGTAACTATAAAACAATGCTTTTTCTCAGACATGGAAAACAAATTTTGTTTCTATACCTTTATAGTAGAACGAAATTACCATATAAACAAGACTTGTTGCAAGCAGATAAATTACCTTTCATGTTTTTTCTTTCTTTCTTTTCTTTCTTTTTCTTTTTTTTTTTTTTTTTGTTGGATATACATATATATATATTAAAATTTTTATTCTTCTTATTATTTTTCAGTATGTTCTAATGGATTGTTTTATTTTAGTATGTTATATATAGACATACATACATACATACATATATATATATATATATATATATATATATATATATATATATATATATATATATATATATATATTCTTTAAAATTAGCTAAACTTACATCAAGATTTAGTACTATAATTGTATATTTTTCTTTATTATCAATGGCAATAGTGTCGCAAAATAAAAATTTACATTTTGTATTAAATACAAATTATCTTTTATTTTAGGTATGTCCAAAGTCCATTTTTTTTTTTTTATTATTAGACATGCTAAACAATTGTTGTCGTAAACAAACAAGTAAAACATAAATAATTTATTCCATAGAATATATTTTTTCTTTTTATACAGCAACGGAATTGCATAGTATCAACATTTTATCAATAAAGAAAATAGCACACAATTTTTATTTGTTTCATGACATATTTTCATGTGTTAAAAAATTCTTCAGCACATTATTTATTCGTCAGTATTCTTATGTAGTCTATAAATACATTTTCAGAAAAATTTTCACAAAAGTCCACTAAAATAGACAGAGTGACAGACATCAGTACTGTCAAAGAGAAGTGTCGATAGACGAATCAAAGAAACAGGCACTAAGCCATGACCTACCCTCTGCTTCTGAGTAATGGCAGGAAAAAAGTTCCTTATAACAAATAGCATTGAATGAAAGTGGGGATGCAGATAATTTTGCATTTTCTAAGATGCAGATAATTTAGAACCTTTAGTCTATTTATTAAATTATCAATGCGTTAAATGTGTTTAAATTCTGTCGAAATTCAAATCTAATTTTTGTTAAATTATGCAACTGTCATTCCCTCAAACAACGCTCTATCTATAACTCGTGGATTATTAAATACTTTTGCCCATTCCACCAGCTTTTTAATGAGTTTACGATGAATTACTTAAGGATAAGAACTTAAATAATTATATATATATATATATATATATATATATATATATACATATATATATACAGGGTGAGTTTGACATCTGCCAAACGAAAGGAAGTGATAGAACAGCCTATGGGGAGCATAAAACACCATAGAAACCCTGTCCTATCTCTAACCGTTTCCGAGTTATGGTAGATAGAAGAAAAAATTGTTTTTTTTCCATCCCGTCTGAAAAACCCCAAATTTGTGAGCTTTCTGAAAAACTTAAACGCAAAATAAGCACATATTTGGAAAGAGCAGAAAACATTCTATCGGGTGACGCCATTTACATCAGGATACCTTAATTTGACGGCGATCTACAAGCGCTAAAATATTGGCAAAGTTTAAAATCGAGTTCTCACCATATTCTTTAACCGGTAATTCTGGAAACACCGTTCAAGCTACAATCGGTCAAATTTATCAAAAACTTCTCCATTCCAAAAGGTTTAGAATGAGCCCACAACAAACCATATCAGTGTTCTAATTCAGGTGTAATTTAGCCTTTTGTTTGAAATACATTCATCACTGAACTCGACGTTCGTCGAGATGCAGACTAACGGGTGCCATGGTCGTTCCTGAATTCATGTCCGCCTTCAGCCCGCTGTTTTGTAAGAAACAAAAAAGAAAGTTTTAAAGACAAACAAGAAAAGTAACAGTTGTATTAAGTTTACAAATACAATGGTATGGAAACAAAAGAAGTATGACGTTTCTCACGTCTTTCACAAAGGAATATGCAAAAAAAAAGGACGCATCTTTCACAAAGGAATATGCAAAAAGAATTACGTAACTCACGTTTATTATTAAAGCAGATATGCATTTGAAAGGATGTGTGAAACTTAGTGCTGCTGCTGAAATTGCTCACCCCCACACCTGATACATGCCCTTCCCCGCTTACGAACGGAAACCACAGTAGCTCTTAGCGAAAGCTCATCCCTTATTTCATTATTGCATCATCGAGCCGGCTGCTTAAATCTTGCAAACTGGTAGCTTCTGTGCGGTAAACTTCTTGCTTCAGGAAACCCCAAACATAGAAGTCCAATGGAGTGGGATCTGGCGATTTAGGTGGCCAAGGAATTGGTCCATTACGACCAATTCAACGTGGATACTGCTGAGTCAAAAAGTCCCGAACGGCATTGGAAGAATGTGCAGGAGCCCCATCGTGTTGGAAAATTATTTCCGATCATTGGGGTACAGGAATGACATCACGTAATCCTGGAAGATGATTCCAGAAACTCCAAATATGTATTGCTTGTCAGATGACCTTGGAACACATGTGTACCTATCAAGTGATCGCCAACCACTCCAAGCCAAACATTTAACCTGAATCGCATCTGAAACGATGAGTTCCGTGTTACAAATGGATTTTGTTGAGCGTAATGATGCCAGTTATGTACATTTAACATGCCATCCCGAGTGAAAAATGACTTACCTGTCCACAGTATCATTCTAAGGAAATGGTGTTTCTCAATATCTCGCTCTAAAAGCCAGCGGCAGAAAGTTACCCGCTTTTGGAAATCTGAGCGGCGTAATTCTTGTACCGGTGTGAAGTGGTATGGATGATATTGGTCTTTGCGAAAAACATTCATTACTTTACTTTGGGAGATTCCACCTTCTCTTGGAAGTATGCGTGAACTCATATTCAGATTTTCCTCCACTCGGTCGAGTACGGTCGAATGGCGGAGCAGCGATCATGGCCCCTTTCGTACACCACACCGAACGACCCACTCTCCCTAAGCCTTCGATGAATTACAGCAAATACAGCACGGTTGGACGCACGACGATGTGGATAACATAGATGGTACTCCCCTTACTAAAATTTTAAGATTTCATTTAAGTTTTATTTTTAGGTTTCTTTAAACAGGTTTATTTCAGGTTTTAGAGGTATTTAAAATAAGGTATTATCAAGGCTTTAATGGTGCAAAATAAAGCCATAATAAAAGCTCTATTAATGCCTCCACAGGTTTCTCACGAATACATTATGGTATTTTTCAGAAAGTTATTGCAGGTTTTTTATAAATACCAAAAGGTTTTCATAAATTACCATGACTCATGTAGGTATTTTTAATATACATACAAAGCTTTTTTTTAAATACCTTCCCAATGTTTTTTTGAAGGTTTTTCCTTAAGTTTCTTTTTACAGGTATTTTGCAGGTTTTAGAGGAATTTAAAATAAGGTATTATCAAGGCTTTAATGGTGCAAAAAAAAGCCATAATAAAAGCTCTATTGATACCTCAACAGGTTTCTCACGAATACATTATGGTATTTTTCAGAAAGTCATTGCAGGTTTTTTATAAATACCAAAAGGTTTTCATAAATTATTATGACTCATGTAGGTATTTTTAATATACATACAAAGCTTTTTTTAAATACCTTCCCGATGTTTTTTTGAAAGTTTTTCCTTAGGTTTCTTTTTACAGCTATTTTACAGGTTTTAGAGGTATTTAAAATAAGGTATTATCAAGGCTTTAATGGTGCAAAATAAAGCCATAATAAAAGCTCTATTGATACCTCAACAGGTTTCTCACGAATACATTATGGTATTTTTCAGAAAGTTATTCCAGGTTTTTTATAAATACCAAAAGGTTTTCATAAATTACCATGACTTATGTAGGTATTTTTAATATACATACAAAGCTTTTTTTAAATACCTTCCCGATGTTTTTTTGAAAGTTTTTCCTTAGGTTTCTTTTTACAGCTATTTTACAGGTTTTAGAGGTATTTAAAATAAGGTATTATCAAGGCTTTAATGGTGCAAAATAAAGCCATAATAAAAGCTCCATCAATACCTCTATAGGTTAAGGTATTTCTATAAAATTTATTTGAGGTGTTTTATAAATACCAAAGGGTTTTTATAAAGAACCATGAAGTTACGGCTTCGGTATCATTTTGTAGGTTTGATGCTTACATCTAGGGAGAAATTACTGAAGTTCTGTGCTTCCAATTATTTTCTTTCACGCTTGCGGCCGGAGGAGATCGAACTGAAGGACTTCGGGTTTGTAGTTGCGTGCTCTCACCAATCAGCCGGCGGACCCTGATTACTTGGTTCTTGATTATTTAAAGTAGCGTTTTGAGATTAACCTATTGCCCGCTGGTGTTCCGTTCACGCAATACCAGAAATAATCGCTCTTAATAGTTAACTAAAAAACGTATTTTATATTAAGTATTGTTTTTTAGTGAGAAAAGAATAGATATTTTTTATGACCTAAAAAAAAAAAAAAATCTGAAAAATAGTTTTAAGTTTAAAATGGATTTCAAACGTGAAACACTGTTCAAACAAAAAAATTTCAATATCTTCATATCTGAATGAGTTTAAATAACTTGTACAATAAAATTTATGTAAAAAAGAATTTTTTACCGTTACAAGCTTTTTATTGTGAAGCTCTAAAAAGCACAAAATAAAAATTTATTCTGGCAAAGAAATGCTAAAAAGAAATGAAAGTTTCAACACTAAGAAAATTTTACAGAAAAATATAGGTATTTCCCTTTTCAAGAGATGAAAATTTTTAATGTTCAAAATATTTTAAAAAGCTTTCGAGACCAATATTCTTAGTTATTAGTTTTTGTATAACCATTAGTTAGCCTATAAATTTCAAATGTCTCGAAAGCTTTTAAAAATATTTTGAACATTAAAAAATTTCATCTCTTATAAAAGGGAAATACCTATATTTTTCTCTAAAATTTTCTTAGTTTTGAAACTTTCATTTCTTTGTAGCATGCCAGAATAAATTTTTATTGTATGCTTTTAAGGGCTTCACAATAAAAAACTTCTAACTTTAAAAAATGGTTTTTTACTTAAATTTTATTTTGTGCATTTTAGTAAAAAAAAAAAAAAAATCAAAATTACTCAGGATATTGTGTAGACAACGGAGGATTTTCTTTTGTCAATTGACATTTCTTTTTAATCTGCAAAAAGGTACCATATCGTCTTTCGAGGACCGAATCCGGGACCATCGAGTTATCAGCATGACGCTCTAACCAAAAGTTTAAGAACAGTCAAGAAAAGTCATAGAACATTCTAGAAAAATCTATCAAATACTTATATGAAAAGATATTTTTCTCGAATGCTTTTTGAAATATTTGGAATACTTAATTTTTCTTATCTTTTGCAAAAGGGAAATATCTATACATTTCTTTAAAATTTTCTTGTTGTTGAAACTTTTATGATTTTATGGTATGTCTCTGCAATAATATTTTTTTATTATTATTTCAGGCTTTTTATGGCTTCACAACAATAAAAAACTTTCAGTATTATTTTTATTTATTTATTTTATATTTATTTATTTATTTTTATTTTTACTAAATTTTTATTTTATGCATTTTAGTAACTCAAATAGCTTCTTAAAAGAAACTATCGAAATTCTTCAGGATACTGTGTAGACAATGAAAGGTTTTCTTTTATAAATTGACATCGTTTCTATTAATTTTCTGTAAAAAAGTAACACATCAGCGTTCGAGGAACGAACCCACGAGCATCGCGTTATCACCATGATGCTCTAACCAAAAGCATTAATGAGCGATGAAAAGGGTTGTTTAAATTTACACTAAAATGGAGGTGCCTTAATTTTCAGACTGACACAAAGAAACGATGACAAAACTCCAATTTCAATAAAAAGCTTCTAATATATATCTATAATTTTTTTTTTTTTGTGTGTGTGTGTGTGTGTGTGCTATTTAGTATTTAAAAAAAGAAAAAAAAAAAGCTGCTTAAAAAACTCTTGAAAAATTCTAAGAGTACTGTGTAGACTATGAAAAATTTTCTTTTATCAACTGACATATTTTCTATTAATTATCTGCAAAATTTAACGCATCGCTCCTCCGGGAATCGGGAATGAAACTCACAATCATCGCATTAAGAACTTGACACTCTAACCAACTGAGCCAACCAGCGGCAATAAAAACTGCTGACATTTACTTTAACGCTGAGGTGCTTTGTTTATTAGCGTGACCGAAAGACGCGATAAAGAAATCAATTTCAATAAAAAGTTTCTAAAAAGCTTCTAAAAATTTAATGTATTTTTTACTTAAAACTTTTTATTTTGAGTTATTTTAATGTCAAAAATATTTTGCGTTTTCTAATATCTAAAAAGAAAAAACACTTCTTTAAAAAACTCTTCTTGAAATACTGTGTAGTGAACAAAAAATTTTCTTTTATCAACTGACACATTTTTTACTAATTATCTGTAAAAATTAACCAGTTGGACCTTCTGGGATCGAACTCTCGACCTTCACGTTATTAACATGACGCTCTAACCAACTAATCTAAGAAGCGACAAATTGAGCAACTTATATTTAATTTGAAATGGAGGTGCTTTGTTTGTTAGCATGAGACAAAGACACGATGACAAAGTCAATTTCATATAAAAAGCTTCTAAAAATGTTGTCGAAATAAAATAATTACTTTTTAGTCATCTGTAGTTTTTTCTGTTTTATGCGCCCTCAAGGAAATTTCCGTAAACATTTATATTTATTAATTCTATATTCTTATTCCACTGACGTTGTACAAATATAACACTCTATTTTTAGCAAGATAAGACTAATTTTCATAATTTATTTTAAATTATTGTTATATATGATCAAAACAATGAACGTTACTGTTTTTATTCAGAAAAAAATCATTATTTCTAGTTTTGGCGGTTAATTTGTTAAAACTGAAATTAATTTTAAATGCGTGTTATTTTCTGATTTATGAGATGAATGTATTAATATTTATTATGTGTTTGATCAAGTAATTGAAAAATATTAATGAATCTCAGATTAATTTTGAGTATTCAATAATTGTTTTTTTTTTTTTTTTTTTTTTAATATTATGTTTTGTTCCGTAGAAATTGAAACTGATAATTATTAATAATAATACACAAAATTGTTATTATTTTACTGATTAAAATATTTAGTCAATGAGTAATAATAAGTTAAAAATAAACTTATCAGCTTATTATCAGCGATGTATGTAACCGAAACCTTGGAAAACTTCTATAAACCTAAAAATATGTAAAATTTCAAGAGATTTAAAAAAAAAAACTAAAAGAAACTTAGATGACGTTTCTTTTCGGAAGGTATTTTTTAAATCAAACTTCAATAAAAGCTTTTAAATGCCTGGAAACCTATATTAAACCATAAAAAAGGCTTTAGAAAACCGTAGCTGGAATTTCAGTATGTGCTTAAAATACCAAAACGCCCGGAAATTTTTTGTCCACTTCTTTGCATGTCAAATGTCATCGCAAAAGGGATCACTTTTTCTATGGGAGGTGGTAGAATCAAGTGACACATCAGCAGTTTCCCTGGGGTAGGGTTAGGAGAGAAATTCCGTAGAAGACAACTTTGAAAATACTTTTCTAGAAGCAAATGTTAATCTGTTTGTTCATTGAATTGGGTATTTCAGTTCTCATTGTTAAACAGATAATTTTCTCTGCAGATCGAAACATAGAGATAATACTATCTAAAGAATTTAGAAGTTTTACTTGGAATAATATTTTCTATGCAAATGCATTGAACTTTAAAAGAATGAATTAGACCTTGAGATAAGAAAGCATTGAAGGGCTTTAAAACTCGGATCTCTTAAAAACTCGGTTAATCTCTTTCAAAAAAAAAAAAAAAAAAAAAAGAAAGAAAGAAAGAAAGAAATATATGTGTATATATATATATATATATATATATATATATGTATAGAGAGAGAGAGAGAGAGATTGTAAAACGATTTTAAGTTAGCAATATTGGAATGAAATAAAAATGTTAACCGTAATAATAATAAATAAAATAAATATTTTGAATAGAAAACAATACATTCTTTTTTTTTTTTTTTCTTTAAATATTGTATTATATTAGATACCAAATGTTTTGTTAATCATGAATTATATTTTGGAGTCTCTTCATAATTTTTATGTAAAAGAAATAAACGAATAAAAAAATCAGAAATAAAGAAGAAGAGGGAAAGAAAACTAATATAAATGTTTATTGTGAATTAATATGAAATTGTAAAATATTGGTTCAGTTGCCATTTTTAATTTTAAGACCTAAACTTTTATTCCTAATTTCATTATTGGGACGGAGGACTATAAGTTTCAATCTGGAGTTTTTATAGACCAGTTTTTTGTAACGCCAAAATAAATTAGAAATAGCAGTCCTATCGTTAAAAATTCGGTACCGAATGAAAGGGGCAATTTCTCTGAATCCAGAGGAACAAACAGTTTTTCGACACGACAATCAATTTTCTTTTTAGATTAACTAAAGTGTATGAAATTTATGTGGCAACACTTCGTTTTAATTCATTTCTGTCATTTTAAAAAGTACGTGGCTCGGTACAAATTCAGTGCCAAACGAAAGGGGCGATTTTTCTGAATCTGAGGGGTACAAAACATTTTTCGACGTAACAATTATTTATATTTATTCATTTTATTTTATTTTTTAATTAACTAAAGTATGAAATTTAGGTGGAAACACTTCATTTTAATTCATTTCAGTCATTTTAAAAAGTACGTGTCCCAGCTTTACGGTCAAAAAATGAGATAAAAAATAATATTAAAAAATAAGAACAAAAATAAAATTTTTACAGATTGAAATTAATAGTCCAAAGTGCTAAACTAAATTCTTCCTTTGACAGAATTCTTAATTTATTTTTATTTTTAATTAATTTATTTTTATTTTCTCTCCCCGTACCATTTAAAAAGTTTTGGGAGTACACTGCAAGCAATCACTAATATGATTAATCTATGCTGAAAAATTCCTTCTGTAAATTTTAATTTACCATTTATTCATAACCTCTCTATTTTATCATTATTATTATTATTTATTACTTACGTTATAGGTGTTTACTTCTAAAGATTTAAAAGATTATAATTTAAAAGGAAGTATTCAAGAAATAAGTTCATTCAGTTATTTACCCCCACTCCCCCCCCCCCCCCGGAAAAAAAGGTGATTTTTTTAATGCATATTTTTTTATTTATATCTTACATCAATATCGTTACATGATCTCTTTTGTTAGTGAATTTAATTTGACATATCTTTTCATTGACGAAAGACTTATAAAATAAATTTAAATATAGTTTTTCAGATACATATGTGAAATATAAGATTTATTGTGTTTTAATTTAATTGTTTTATAATTTATTTTTTAAAAAAATATCTCATTTATGTAATAATCAAATGTATTTTTTAATTTAGATTGTTATTATTATTATTATTATTATTATTATTTTAATTTTTAATTGAAATCTAAAATGTTTAAATTTTCTTTAGATGTAGAAGAGAATTTTATTATTATAAACCTACTCTAAGTTTGTCAGGTACAAATTTAGTAATATATTATCATTATTAGAAATATAAATTTTAGTAAGGGAGGTTTCTGATGTTTTAAAAATAAAACGTAAATAAAACCATTTTTAATTGAGGTATACACGGAGGTATTTTCTGAATATCATGGAAAAACTTATTATCATCGATGTATTTATCCGAATCCTTGGGAAATCTTTATAAAACCTAAAAAAGTGCAGGTTTTCAAAGGTTCAAAAACTAAAACTAAAAAAATATGTTTTTGGTTGCACGTATAGTGGTGGTATTATTTAAATACCATAAGAAAACTTATTATCATCGATATATTTATTTGAAACCTTTGGAAACCTCTATAAGACCTAAAACAAAGCAGGTTTTAAAAGGTTTTAAAATTAAAACCTTTAAAAAACAATTTTGATTGTAGGTATAGTGGAGGTGTTATCTAAATACCATAGGAAAACTTATTATTCTCGATGTATTTATCTGAAACCTTGGGAAACATCTATAGACCTAAAACAGTGCATGTTTTAAAAGGTTTTAAAAATAAAACGTTTAAAAAACGTTTTTGACTGTAGATATTATCCAAATGCCATAGGGAAACTTATTATCACCGATGTATTTAATCGAAACCTTGGGTAACCTCTAGAAAACATAAAACCACGTAGGTTTTCAGGAGGTTTTAAGAATAAAACCTAAAGAAAACTTAGATAAGGTTTCTTTTCAGGAAGTATTTTTTAGCGAAACTTCAAAGAAACCTTTTAAATACCTGAAAACCTAGATAAAACCATAAAAAAAGTTTTAGAAAACCTTAAATTTTAGTCTTCTTCGGTTCTCCGATAGTTACCATCGCAAAATTCATACACAAAATGCAGATCCGCGAACTTTGCATTTGTAAAAATAGGCATATCTCTTTACAGGTTGGAAAGTATGACAATTTGATCTTGTGATGCCTTCAGTTGAAACCTAGTATGTTGTGGCCACCACAAGACTTCCTTCTATATTTTCCTATACATATTCAATCAGTAACAATATTTAAAAAAAAAAAAAAAAAAAAAAAAAAAAAAAAACGATTTTTTTTTTAAGTTCTTTTTTTGTTAAAAGTAAAAAAAAAAAAAAAAAAAAAAAAAAAAATCGATAACTTTGTTTTAAACTATCACAGATTTATAGTTCAACCATTCCTTTTAAAGTTATTGACGTGATCTTTCGAAAGATACCCATCTTCAAAATTTACACCCCAGGGGGGGGGGGGCAGCGATGCCCCCACATGCACATTTTTTTTTCCTAGTTAACAATTACTATTATCAATAATCCATATTAATTTTACAATAACAAGTTTAAAATAACTCTCAATATGCACATTTATACGAAATTTTGTCCTATACTGCCATGTTAAAAATTTAGAAAAAATGCGATCACAACGCCACCTGTTGAGCAATTGATCCCTCAAATCTAATAAGCATCAGTTTATGTCAGGGTGCAACTAAATACCACGTTTGGTTAAATTTCATTCCATGGTTCGTGAGATACAGCGTCCACAAAAAAGTGATACAGACAGACATTTTCTAAAAACTATTAATTCATGTTCTGTACATCCCAAAACGTGTAAATCCATCAAAAATCGGAGGTCGAAAATTTTCACGAATCCAAAAATTTCTCTATATTACATATAGAAGAAAGTAATAAAATTCAGAAGGGTAAACAAAAAGGGATAAAATTTCAAAATTAATTTACAAAAGTAGAAGAAAAAAAGTGCTACGGAATAAGAACCAACTTGTTTAATTCGTACCTATGTAGGAAAACATACTGAGTACGAACTAAGATAGAGCAAGTAGACGTGAGAGCAGCGTGAAAAGAATCGGCCGAGTTCAGGCAAAGTCCAGAAAATGTTAAAGCAATAGGCAGCATAAAACGTAAAAGAAGCTGACGAGCTAATGAGCTGTTACAGACTGACTCGTCTTTTGTACCTGCGAGTGGGATGCGCACACAGGAAGGTTGGAATACATCGTATATCACTAATAGTCCACATGCAAATAGTCACAAATTTGCATACGTTCCATTTACTCACCATCGTTTCGTTTGCCGAATTTCGACGAACGCCGTTTTCAGTAATGTATTTCACACCAAAGGCTAAATTTCTCCTGAACTAGAACACCGATATGGTTTATTGTGGGCTCATTCCAAAGCTTGTGGAATGGAAAAGTTTTTGGTAAATTTGACCGATTGTAGCTTGAACGGTGTTTGCAGAATCGCCGGTTAAAGTATTTGGCGACAACTCGATTTTAAACTTCGCCAATGTATTAGCGCTTGTAGCTCGCCGTCAAATTAATGTATCCTGATGTAAATGGTGTCACCCGATAGGATTTTTTCTGCTATTTTCAAATATGTGCTTATTTTGCATGTAAGTCTTTTAGAAAGCTCATAAATTTGTGTTTTTTCAGACGGGATGGAAAAAAACAGATTTTTCTTCTATCTACCATAACTCGGAAACGTTTAGAAGGACAGGGTTTCTATTGAGTTTTACGCTCCCCATGGGATGTTCTATCACCTCCTTTCGTTTGGAAGATTATGTCAAACTCACCCTGTATATATATTATTATGATACATAAAAAATTTTAGATAATTTTATTTCCTGTGTTCTAATAATCCCTGACATGTATTTATGTTTAATTTTGAATATTTTTGATTGATTTACAATATATAGCTTTTAATATAGTTCCTAATTATCAAAGAACTAAAATGTAATATAACATTATACCAAAAAAATATTCTAATTAGTTGTAAAATAAATATTTTTCATTAAATATTTGTTAAATTTCAAAAGATGCTTTTATTTGTGTGCAAAATATATTTCTTATTAATTAAATTTCTCAAATTAAAGAGCTCCGTTATCCTTCTAAATTAAGACTGACGATTTTGAAAGCTTTTATAATTACATTAAATATTTATTCGTAACTTTCTTAACTTATCTTTGCATTTGAATATTAATAAAATTTAAGTCAGAATTTTGTATTAAGTTTGGTGTTTAAAATATATATATATATATATATATATACCCACCTGTTTTAATATTTAACGTAATTATATTTAAAAATCGTATTCGTCACTTTTATTAATTCTACATTCTTTTTCTTTTTTTTTCTTTTTCCAATTTTTATGCATTAATTTTATGACTGCAGAATAATTAAATCAATTTCATGCGTATAAACAGATTTTAATATCAATTAGTTATAATAGAATCTTAAATAACGATTTATTTATTCATTTGATTTGATACCTAGAAATTATTTACTTTTTACACATGAAAATTTTATATATTTGTTTTATGAAAATGTAAAATATTAAATATAATCTTGATAATCTTTTATTGGTTATGAAATTTTTAGCGATTAAATTATGCTTTATTCTCTAAATTAAGGAAATTATTGTCTGCAGTGATTTCAAACTCTGTTAATGAGTTTACAACAGTTTTTATATTTGAAATTTTACAGTAAACTACGGGAATCTGCTGATGGAGAACCTCAATGTCCTGATTGCATCACACATTACTTAGCAGATCATTCTTAATTATACCGTATCATATATATATATTTATATTCTTTTTCTTATTGTTATTATTCGCTACATAACCATATACGTTTCTGAGGGGACTGCCATTCTGTCAATCTATATCTTTATATTTACATGTGTATATAAAAAAATCCCTTATCATTCATCACCATGTGTTTGGTTCTTTCAGTTCATAAATACTTGTAACAAATTTGGTGATAAATGTTTAAACAGCGTATCGGAATCATTTTGTGAGGTCCTGTAAACTTATTACCTATTCTATGTATACCATTTTCTAAAGAAAGCATACTTTTAACATTTAAATAACATAAAGTTTTTTCATCGTGTTTAATGGAGCGTAACCATGTTAAAATGCACTTATAAGAAATATTGTCTCTTGATCACAATGGCGCGAAATGTTTTTTTTTTTTTTTTTTTTTTTTTTTTTTTTGATGATTACGTAATATTTTCGAAAAACTGTTGCAAAATCCAGTTTTGGCGAATTTAGAATTCAGTGTAATCATGTTAAAATATTTTTTAACTAAATTTTGCCCATAGTCTGTATTTATAAGGAAGTTTTTTTCTGTGTCCCTGTATACAATCAAAAAACTATATAGACACAGTAATTAGTTACATCAATAAAAAATATACAATTAATTCATTGTATCACAGTAATATTTGAACTAAGTTTGAAACCATTTAGATTATTGCAGAAAGTCCTTGGAATTCTTTTCTGTGGTCTTGTAAATAAATTTTTCAAATAAATTGTTAAGTCTATACATTATTTTTTTTCTAGTGAAACATGTTTTTAAAAAACGTTTTTGTTTACGTTAAACATGTAATATTCAATGCAGCAAAAACAAGTTAAAATGCACTTAAACAGAAAACTGTCCATAGACGCGATAATGTCGCGAAATGCTTCTGTGTGTCCTTCTAAAACAGCTCTAAATTCTATATTGTACAGCAGTGAAAACTATACAGTTTGTTCTATGGATCTGATTAAAAATTGTTCAAAATTTCACGTAAATCTGGAGACTACGTGACATTTGCGAAATAAATTTTTAGAGTTCTGTATATTAATTATTTTCTCTATGCACACATTTTTCTGAAAAAAAAATTCTTTTAAGCCTTTCCATATTATATGTTGTTTTCATTTTCTTGAATGAAGTGTAAATATGATTAAATGCATTTAAACGTAATTTTACATGATGATTATTATTATTTTATTTTATTAGTTTTTATTTTATTTTATTTTACTTATTTATTTATTTATTTATTTTATTTATTTATTATTTTTTTTACAGATATATTTCGAGTAATATGTAAAGTTTACATGCAAACATTGATAATTATTTGGATTTAATTACATTAACATATAAATAATTCCAACCATAAACTTCTTTAAAATAAAAAATCCTAAATTTATTTTATAGGTATATAGCAACTTTATATTTATATATTTATATAATTGCTATTCTTAAATTATTTTACCAATTTTAAAAACAAAATAGGCAGTAAGCGATAAAGAGTTACTTACATTTCGTGGAATAACACACTTAAAAAAGAATATATTGCATTCATCTAGAACCAAAAAGAATGTATTTTTCTGAATCCTCAAACTAGAAATATAGATTTCCGTGTTATGCGTACAAGGTAAGCAAATAATCTGAATGTCAAAATGACCAAGAATTTGTAACTTAAATTTTTTTAGATCGGGAAACTGTATTGGGAAACTATATTGGGAAACTATATTGGGATATTAAATTTATTATTAATCCTTTGCATTGAGAAAAATTCTTGCTTGCTTTCTTAGAACTAAGTCATAAGCCAAGATTATGGACATTAAAACTAGCCTCTCGTGCTCGCATTTATTTTCAGAGATTTTTAAATGAGTTTGACCACGATAATATAGGAAAAGGATCCAAAATGCAAATAGAGGTTTTTAGAACTCGCTGTTAAATTAATTAGAATTTTTAAGGGAACATAGAACTATATTTACTAGAGGCACAAAGTAATTACTAGATGTCAATCACAGAATATTTTCTGAGTGATTAAAAAAGTTATTATTTTAAATTATAGTAATTTTGTTGGCGAACAATGATTAATAAAGAAAAAAAATGTGATTTTGAGTGATCTATATGTCATAATTAAATATAAAATTGATTTTTTTTTCTCATTTGATTTTACTAGATTGACTGAAAGAACTTCAAAACAAAATTTTAACTCGTAACCTAGTTTTCATGACTTTCAATTTATTCATTTAATTTTAAATTAAATATATCTACCATAGTAAATGTAATAAGTACAATACTTTGAATCAACACTATAGCTCGCAAAAATTGTTTCGTGTTGAAAGAAGGCACAAGACTTTGTCAGGTGAGTAGGTATGAGTACTGCAAAAAAAGCGGCGCATTCTTTATAACATAGTAGATGTGGTTAATTTTGTTCCATTTCAATTTCAGCTTTTGAGAAATCAGTACCTCATACTTCCTTAAATAAATTCTGTCGAACGTACTTTAAACATATCTATAAGATTTTCTTTTACATTATTCCAAAGACAGAAGTTATTAAAGACAAAGTTTACACGAATTACAAAATTGTGGTTATTAAATATTTTTTCTATCCAGATCTAATTTGTTTCAATGCAGGATTTAATAATTTCATATTTTTTTATGAAAAGTATTCAAAAAGCTATATATTGTAGATGATTGATTTTTAAACCAATTTTTTATCCCATTTTTACTGTTATTTTTTTCGTAAATCTTTTACTTAAATTCAAGATCTCCCGTTTTCCTGACTTTTAGGTTATAAAATAAGAAACTGCTTGATAAATTAAAAAAAAAAAAAAAAAGAAATTTAAAGAAATTTAAAATATACAATCAAAGTAAAAAAGCAAAAGTTTTCTGATTAGGATAGTAGATAATGGAAATATGCTATAAAGACACATTTTATCATTTAAAGCTGTTTTAGTAAGTTGAAAAAATATTCAGAAAGCAAAATACATTAACACGTGCCTATTAAATGACGAAATTTAACACAACAAATTTAATTACTTAGCAACGACAATAACAAGAAATTGTCATATCTATGTAATATTGGTTGGTCCTTCCTCTGATTGCACCAACAAAGAATTGCATTATTTCTCTTACAAAATTATGCAAAAGAGCATTTTTTTTTTAAACACAAGAAAGATTAAATCATCTAAAATAATACACCGAGTTTGAAACTCATAAGTCGGAAAAATAAAAGAGACATTAATAAAAATTCCTTGTCACATTAGTTATTTGTATTTGGCTAACTGTTCCCTTTGGTATTGTAACATATTGTAATATTTTTCTCTTTGAAAAATGACGTGGAATCAGAATAAACAAACAGAGAAGAAAAAAAGTTTCATACAATGAAAGGTGAAATACAATTTCCGTTTTTATTCCAGTAACATATTTCAAAAGTTTCATTATGTCACCTTTTGTTCTTATAAATGATGCATTGCTGTAAATGATATTGTGATAAATTGCTTATGGGATTATCACTTATTGCTTTAGGGACTATTTAAGGAAATGGTAGCATTTTTTTGTATTCAATTCCTTCTTATTTATATTAAAATAAGAAAACGACCATTCATTATTTCATTGAATATATAGAAGAAAACTCACATCTGTTACTTATATGTTCCATCAAATAGATTGCATTTAGCCCAAAACTGCAATCTAAACTTTAGAGAAAAAAATAATAACGATCCAAATACCTATTTATATATAAGATGTAAATGTTAAAGGTTTTAATTTAGAAAGATTTCTTTATGTTTTAAACGCTTCATGATATTTTATTGCAATGTTACTTAACATTGAATTCTTTAATCAAATTCAAAATAACTCGTTAAAAAAGTTACTAATACGTTAAATTCAGTAATATGCTTCCTTACAATTAATAATAAACGTGGAAAAGTTGTCACAACGAAATTTCAGAAAACGAACATTGCATAATAGCAATACTACTACAACTATAATATATATATATATATATATATATAGAGAGAGAGAGAGAGAGAGAGAGCGAGAGAGAGAGAGAGAGAGAGAGAGAGAGAGAGAGAGAAATTCAATATCTGTTTTTATCAGCGTGTATCAATAAAAGCAAGAAAGTTTAATACGAACTGCATGGATTTCATTGCATATATTTTAAAATAGGAATTTACGATTTCAAAATATTAATGCTAATTTTATATTCTTAGATAATATAGAATGAGGTATTTGAAATTTCTAAAAGGAAACAGTATCTTAATTTCCTTAATGTTTAGTTTCCGGTTGAATTTAATTTCCGATGCAATTAAGTTCTAATATGGAGTTGTATATACCAATCATTTCTTTCTTTATGATAAGGTAGAAACTATTTATCTGGAGCTTATATTAAAATATGGCTGTTCATTATATCTTAGCATATATTCATGTATATTTAAATATGATTTTTTTTTTTTTTATCTAAAATAGTTCTCCATTATCTTATTTTTTTTAAAAATGATTGCGTGACTTCACTGAAGGATATGAATAATAATAATAATAAATAAATAAATAAACAAAAGATCATTTTTAAGAATTATTTAAAAATAAATTTAAAAGATCTATTTATAAGTTTTTCAACATTCATAGAAAATTTTTCATTGCCTTTTGTTTTTGTTAACTGAATAAAATACTATAATTAAATTATTTCTAAAAATAATATATCGATTAATTTTAGGAAAGATGTTGCATACATGGAATCAATTTTGATTGCAATTAATTTTAGAAAAAAAAAAAATTATAAATGATAACAAATCATAATTTCTTCGAATATTTGTAATTGTTATTAAAAAAGAATGAAATAATATTTCACAATATGCGTAAATTAAGGGACCATTTTATAAAACGGTTTATGTGCTTATATATTACTTTTAACTTGTTGTTTGGGAAAAACACTAATAGCACTGTCGATCAATTAGACAGGATCTTAAGATTTTGAGCACATAGACACGTACATTTATATATATATATGTGTAATACCTTTAAATTACATAATGAATTGTGATTTTTTTTTTCATACGTGTATTCGAGTATATTAAGATTCCTCTAGATAAATTTGTTTGATCCAATAAACTTCGTAAAAAAACTGACTACAATTCTAAAAGTATATTGAATTTAGACTTCAATGGAAGTTCTAATTTTCTGCGGTAATTTCCAATATTTCACTGAAAAAAAAAAAAAAAAAAAAAATCTGTGATTGACATCTAGAAACAAAATTGTAGCTCTAGTAAATATAATTTCATGTCGTCCTTATTAAACATTCCTTTGCAAGCGAATTCTAAAATCTCCTGTTAAAACTCTTGATCATTTTCCTATTATATCGTGGTCAATCATATTTAAAAATTTATAAAAATAAATGCGATCACAAGAGTCGAGTTTCAGTAAGTATAATTTTATTGTATGATTCAGTTTTAGGAAATCGAGAGAATATTTCCGAAAAGGAAGAATTTATAGTATTCAGAATATTACTTCACCATCTAGAAAATTGTTGACTGGAAATTCCCAATAATTTCGTCTGTCCTGATTATTTGTTTATCTTACATGTAAAACTCAGAAATCTATATTTATAGTTTGGATATTCAGAAAGTGACTACATATTTGTTCTAGATGAAGGAAGTGTATTATTTTTCTTAGTGTTATTTATTTATTTATTTATTATATCTTTCATGTTTCTATACATTTCAATAAAAGACTGGATGTATATTATAATAGTTGACTTAATATGAATAATGTAGTTTCGAAATCTTATTTTTTTATATCGTTTAAGAAATTGAACGACCCTGTTGAATAGATTCAATTTGCCGGTGTTTTTAAAATTTTAAATAGGTTTTTCATTATTCTTTCTTCGTTGTTAAAGAATCTGTTATGGGTGGTTCTTCTTCTTTTTTTTAGTTTATTTTATATCATTCTATTTCTAATGAGGTTTTTTTTTTTTTTTTTTTTTTTATCGAAGTATCTGTTTGGAATTTTAAAGTTCATTATCAAGCCATTGTTGCGTACTTCATACATAGCTTAAATAAAACTGTTTATGAAAAACCTCGATTTTATTGCCTTTGCGAATAATTCTTGGCATTTGATCATCTGTTTTCTTGTATTCTAAAATCTCTGCTGCAATATGTATAAATATACAGGGGAATGTTGGAAAATATGTAATGTTTGAGTAAAATAGAATACCATTAAATCTCAAATCTACGAAACCGCAACCAATCGAAATCACACCAAACGTCTTTACTGGGCTTAAATATGAACGGTAGTTCACTTTGTGTCAATAAGAAGGACGGTTTTATGTCATACAATTTCTTCATTTTATGAAAATTCAGACTTTTCTCGAGGAAAATATTATGATTTTTTAATCATTTTACTAAGCAATAAAATGAATGAAAGCCCAGTGTAATTTCAGGTAAGGGGGTAGAGTTAGTTATTAGTCTGATTCCCATATGGACTTATTTCTAACAGCAGGTGGTTTTGGTTGATTTATTCTCCAAGATGGCGATTCCGGTAATGTGGAACTTGAATAATTTCACATAATTTATAATTATTTTAAGAACTTGAATGTTAATAATTTTTACGGTTTATTTTAAATAAAAACTTAAAAATTAAATGTGGTATATGGCAGTTATTCATGATTTTCTTCAAAAATACTACCCTATATTATATTATACTTAAATGTTGAGTATTCCATATTTCCCTTCAAAACCTTTCCATAATACCTGCTTGTTCCATATTATCCGAAAATAATCTTTTTTATTTATTTATTTATTTATTATTTTTTTTTTTTTTTTGAACTAAAAACTTTGATTTTAAACTATTTTTTCACACAAATTCCTGAAAAACAGCTTATTGACTTACTAAATGCGCAAGAAAGTGCCGTAAAATATTAGCTCTGAAAATATAATTATATTATAAAAATTAAAAGGAAAGGTGAGAAAGAAAGAAGGAAAATCAGAATAATATACTATATATATATATATATATATATATATATATATATATATATATATATATATATATATATATGTTGTTTTTACAATTGTTCTTCGTTACTTTAATTCGTTATTTCTTTGTTTTTATTAACGTTTTTTCTCTTGTTGACCACGCCCACTTCTCTTCAAGTTTCTACATATTTTCAAAATTATATATATATATATATACATATATATTACTAACCAAAAGATTCTACTGTGTTGTGTAGATGTTTGTTATTGTGCAAGTGTCTTGTGCAAGCTCACCTTTTATGTATGTTTGTTTTTTCAAGTTATCTTATAAATATAAGTATAAAATTATGCCAGTTTTTCTTTTTATTGATCGTATTTCTGAATTTTTATTTCTGAACTGCAACGAGTAATATGTTTTTTCTTGATAAAATGCAGAAAAAAAAAATGCCGCATTTTTTTTTTTTTTTTTTTTTTTTTTTTTACTTGCAGACTTGCAGCTCTTGAACATATTAATATTTTCTATCTTGCATTGATGGGCTGTTCCAGCAATTGCCTCAATATTTTTTCGATTACGTTCAAATTGGTACGTGTTTTTATGTATTTTTTAATTTTTAGTTTTTTGGCTTCATTCCTTACTAATATATATATATATATATTAATTTGAAACATGTTTTTGTCTGTCTCCACTATATTGAGAGAACTACTTGGTGTAAAAATTTGGTTGAGGTGTCTAAAAAAGGTCTTGGTCTGTAGATGTGCTATGAAAAGAGAAAAATAAAAAAAAGTCGAACGGTTTCCCCCCCCGGGGGGAAACGGGTTAAAAACACGTTTACGAGCTTAACTAAGCTCCAAATTACTTCACGGTGAAGAAATTGTACATATGGCGACTAGAGTCGAATACTAAAAAATCACTTTCTGCGAATTTGGAATTTTCGATTTTAAAGGGGGAAAAAAGGGAGAAAGTAGATTTGGAGGGGGGGGGGGAAGGGGGGAAATTAGTTTGAAAGGGTAATCCGTTCTAGACCCACAACTAAAGGATTTTGCAGTTGACACCACCATGTGAAACCTTATTTGAAAGGTCTTGGAAATCCAAGGCGATTGTTGATAGAGGTCTTGAAATTTCATGTTGATTGGGGACGTTCGTATACAATATACTGCACCCCCTGGGGGTTAAAAATGGAACTAGGTGATTTTGCAGTCGACCCTATCATGTTACACCTTATTTTAAAGGTCTTGGTATTTCCTTACCGTTGGTGTTGTTCGTATAGAACACGCTATGCCCTCTGTCGGTGGAAAGTGCGACTAAAAGATTTTGCAGTTGACACCACCAGTGACACCTTATTTGAAATGTCTTGGAAATTCAAGGCGATTGGTGATGTTCGTACACAACATACAGCACCCCCTGGTGGAGGAAAGTGGATTTTGCAACGCGTGCGTAGCATGCATGCCTGCTATATAGTGCAGACGCCACAGGCAGAGGTAACACGAGTCAGAGGTTCGCTCGGTTAAAGTTTCATTTTTGAGAATTTTTTCATGTTATTAGCGGCCTTTATATACGATGCTGCAGGCACCGAGTAACGAGCCCGAGTTCCGATCTGTTTAAGGTTTTTTTTTTTTTTTTTCTGTCACAACATCTACTGTTGGTGAGGTTATTTTCTTCATTTATCTAAGTTATTTAGTTAAGCTATTTTCTTAATCTATTAAAAATTTTATATTGAGTTTCGCCCAAGTATCCTCCCTAGACTTAAGCTCTAATAATACTTTATTCGTATTTCAATTTGAGTCTCGTACTATTTCTACTTAGACACTTAAGTTAATTAAGTTAAAATGGGGTCTGCGGCAACGCAAACGTCGCATACAAACCATATAGAAGATAACAAAAACTAGCTATTAATGATTGCCATCAAGCGTTTTCTAATTGAACAAACAATAACAAAATCAACAACGACAAAGATGGGAAAAACTTAATTTAAAGAACAGAAAATATATTAATAAAGGGAAAAAAAAGCTCGGAATGTAGAGAGAAATATTCAGGGATCACTATTTCTACATTGAGCTCAAAAATACAAGGTTTGATTTTGTATCAAGCTATATTAAAATTTAAATATATTGAAAGTGTACTTAAAGTTCTTTAAATATAGTGAAACACATAAATGTCGTTGGGATCATCTCTGACCTCATGGCAGAAGGAGGGTTAAAAGACCATGTAGATGGGAGTACTATTCGGAATCGATCATGATGATATTTTATGATATCAAGAATGTTTTTAAATTCATTATACACTATCTACCAATGAGAATTTGGGTACTTTCGAATTTAGACGTTTTGTGAAATAGCTAGAAAAGTTCTTTAGGAATCACATCTTGAAACTTTGGTTATGTAAGAAGCATGTTATCATTCATGTATATCAATAAATATTGTGCCCTGAAGAGAAAAGGGGGCCAGTAAAAAATTTAAAAAAATCAAAATGTTTTGGTTCAACCTGTAAAAAGTAATGCTTTAAGTAAGTTTTGTCTATAGCATGTGATTATGAAGATTATTCTTACAATCTTTGTAAACTTTTATGAGACTACCTTACATATGCATGGAGATAAAACAGTTTCAATAAAAAATTGAAAAAAAAAAATCCAATAAATAGATAATAAACCAGTGTTAAGTCATTTTTAGTATATTTGGCAAACTACATTAGAAACAGCATACTACAATCAGAATGAAAAATGTTAAATATCTTGAAAGATAAGAACATTTTTACTAAATAACTTTTAGCTATGCATGCTCTAGCTTTAAAAAAAAATCATATGCATAATTTAATAAGTAAAAGTAGGGAACAACTTTATGAAAACCCCAAACAAATGTCACGTAAATTCAAAAAGTTATGAGAGATAGAATGAACAGAATTTTAGTTCTTTTCAAGAAAAAAAAAAGATTATCGGGGGTTCTATCATTATTTATTTATAGTCAGTGAACACTTTATTGCCATTGGGTACTGATTGAATCAAATTAAAAATTTGATTAAAACCCCTTATAATTTAGCTTTTATTTTGAGAGAACTGAAATTCTGTAAAAAAAAAAAAAAAAAAAAAAAAAAAAAAGATTTTATCTCTTATCATTTTTTGGAGTTACACGATATTTGTCTGCGTTTTACCTATAGTTTGCTCAATACGTTTGACTATTAAATTAAGAAAAAAGGTTTTATTTTTTTTATTTATTATCATCATTATTATTATTATTATTATTTAAGCTAGCGCTTGCTTAGTTTAAATTTATTTAGTAATAATGCTAATATTTTTAAAGATATTTAACATTTTTTATTCTGATTGCAGTATGTTGCGTCTAATGCAGTATACCAAATTTTCTAAAAATGTATTTTCACTGTGTCTAATACCGTACGAGTAATAATAATAATAAAAAAAAATTGCAATAAAAAAAAAAAAAAAAAAAAAAAAAAAAAAACATTATATCTTTAACAGTATATGAAGTAGTCTCATAAAAAATATTAAAAGATATTGTGAAAAATCCTCTTAATCACATGCTACAGCTTTTTACAGAGTGATCCAAAACATTTTGCTTTTTCTTCAATTTTTTACTTGTCCCATTTTTTTCATCATGATACAACTTTTGCTGAAATATATGAGGTATTACATGTTTTTTACACTACCAAAGTTTCAAGATGCTTCCTAAAAAACTTTTCTAGATATTTGACAAAATGTCTGAATTCGAAAGTGTCTAAATACCTATTGGTAGATAGTATGATGTATATAGATGATGTATATAGATGGATGTATATAGATGTAATAAAGGATTTTAACAAAAACATTTAACGTTCCTTAAAGCTACAGAATATTTCGAAACCTTCTTTTTAAAGTTTAAATTTAAAAGTGTCCACTGTTGGTAGTTTTTCCCTAGTATTTCTATCTTTCTATATCTATCTATCTGTCAATATCTCTCTCTCTCTGTATATGTATATATATATATATATATGTGTGTGTGTGTGTATGTGTGTGTAATAAGTTGAAAATATTGCAACTAGTTATTATTATTATTATTATTATTTACGTAGTTATTATATATTTATAAAATTTATTCAGAGTTAATAAAAAATATATAAACAGAATTATTTTTAAAAAAATAACACATATTTAAAATTTTGTTTTTTGCACGTTGCCTGATTAAAAGTATTTCAACAAATATTTAACATATACCTTTAAGAAATATGATACTTGTTCGTACAATTGTAATGAATAGTATGTAATAATTATTTAGATATAATTATAAATATGATAATCGATTATGAAATCTGAACCAATTAATGGATTCTTTGACTTGATGTTTATTGCATGTATAGCATGTAGTGACATCTTCATTTAGTACCAGATATGCTTATATACTGATAATTATAGTAACAATAAAACAGTAACAATTATCTTGAAAAAATAATATTAAAATAATATTATGAAAATTTCAGTGAGACATGTGGCGTGTCGTTAAAATACTTTTCTATAGTTTGAGCTGTCAATAACATATAAGCATTTGCTATATAACTTACGACTGACGTTAGTAATAAAAATAGTTTTGATATCAATCTGAAATATCTATTGATATTTGTTCGCGCTTTATAAATGATTCTGAAAAGCAAATAATATATTTTATCAACAGTTTATACTTAGGGTTTATATTTCAACAATATTAAAAAAAATATATATATTGAATCACATATGATAACTAATATCTTTTTGCTTTAAAACTTGAATTGATTTTTCAATGGAATAAAAGATTATGTTTCTCAAAAAATACATCTATAGAAAATTTTCTTTTGTTAAAATTGAAATATTCCTTTGAATAGAAATATCAAATAATAAACCTTTGTGCGTCATTTCAGGAAACGCGTCCAATTTCTATTTTGCTTAAAGGACAGTTTTTAAAATGTCTTTAAAAAAGTACAAAGATATTAGCATGTATTGTAAGACATTAATAATTTATTTTTTTACAGTTTTAGTCACTCAATTTTGTCTATGTTTGCAGACATTTTAAATAAAATCTGTGCTTAAAATATTTACAGTGGAAAACAAATTAAAATTTACTGCAAATATTATACCGTTTCATACCTCCTGAATAAGAAAAATTAACCCTTTGCCGGCCCTAACGTTCTAAAGCACTTTAAACAGTTTTTCTAAGGTTGTTACTGTTTTATTCAGTTATCACTAATAAATTTGAGGAGTAATATTTGATATACATTATGGACAAATAACCTTCCAAGTATTCAGACAATCGTTACATTTAAAATTTAGTCGTATATATTGAACATAAAAGTTCTTTAATTTGTTAACCCTGACAAGAGAAGTGTAATTTAAATAGGACCGATAAAGGGTTCAACATTTGTTTATGTCAATATTAAATACGCATTTTTAAAAGAAGAATTAGGTACAATTCTGTTAATAGAATAAAATAATAAAGGAATTTACAAAACAACTATGTAAAGCAGTTCAGTTTGAATGAAACATACATTTTTGAAACGCAGCATAAGACAATCTATTTAAATTCATCATTTTAAGGCTTTATTTATTATCCTTAGGTGAATACGTATGGAATGAATTAAATTTTACTGAATATTTCATAAAAAGTTACGCCCGTCATAAAATGAATAAAAATAGAATAGAAATTGTGAAGTTAATTTGTTCAGCTATTGCAGTAGTGCAATACCTTAGCGTCAAACGTTATATTGCAGAAAACTAACAAGATAATTATTTTATTTAATTTTCTAAGATTAATTTTTAAAATGTTTTGAAGGGTATGTCTTTACACTAAATGATTAATACACACACACACACACACACACACACACACACACACATATATATATATATATATATATATATATATATAAATTTTGTTCATTCTTAAAGGAATAAGATTAAAATGAGAGAAGAAATTTAGTTGTCTGCTCTTAATATATATATATATATATATATCGCCTTCATCTAGAATGAATAAATGTTCATCTTCCAAAACCTTAAACTAGAAATATAGATTTCCGAGCTATGCACATAAGGTACGCCAATAAACTGAATATATGAAATGGTCGAGAATTTCTAGTCTACACATTTCTAGATGGGGAAACGATATTCTGAATATTCTGAATATTTTGTATTACGAGAAATTATTGCTTGATTTTTTAGAATTGGGTTATAAACCAAGATTATAGCTACTGAAACCTGCCTCTTGTATTCACATTTATTTGGAGATGTTTTTAAAAAGGGTGTCCTCGATAGTATAGGCAAACGCTCAAGAATTCTAATAGAGGTCTCTAGAATTCGCTTTCGAAGCGACTAGAAAAACTTTTAGAAGAAATTTATAAGGATAATATGGAACTATTTTTTCTAGAGCCACAATTTAGATTCTAGATGTCAATTATAGGGTTTTTTTCTGTGTATTAGTGTGCCTAATACTCATAGCTCTGAAATCTATATTTCTAGTTTAGGGATTTAGAAAAGGACCACCTATTCGTTCTAGATGAAAGCGGTCTATATTTCTTCTCACTGCGCTCATTCTACTGATTTAGTGCTGTTTGACTATATCATTTACAGTGAATATATATTTAAAAAAAAAAAAAAATCTTTAACAAACGATTTTAAATATAATAGATCATTTCGTCAATTAATCATTAAAAACATTCAAACGATTCTGCAGTTATTACACATAATATAAAAGCATTTTATTTTATTATTGAAAAAAAAAAAATTGTAAAACTGCTTACAATAAAAATGCACACAACATCAAAAATTACAATAAAAATTACAGTTTAAAAAAATCAGTTGTTTTCTGCGTTACCATCGGAAAAACGAAGGTGTACATTGACTTTCCCATCATTAAAAGGATTTTTAAATATCTGCTGTGAAACAACCAGGTGACATTCAATACCCACTATTCCGCATATAATATACAATTTTTGGAGATAATGTGGTGAGAAGGCATATAAAACTGATCTAAATGTTAGACATCTAAACATTTTTCTTTAAAATAAACTGATGCATATGTAAAGCATATAAAACATAAGTTCCGTAGCAAATATGAAAAGAAAATCGGTAGAGCCGTTTTTTAAACACCTGTTTTCCAGATTAAAACTGACCTACCTAATCAAGCATACTATTAATTTTCTAGTAATAACCACGTAATACATGCAAAAAGTTATCTTAAAAAGGTTTTCTGTAGCAATTTTAAAAGAAAATCTTGAGAGTCATTTTTCGGATACCAATGTTCAACAAACAAGGCAAACCCATTTGTTGACCGGAAAACAAGGAGTACATATGAAAAGATATATCGGATTGAATTTTATGGTGAGTTAAAAAAAAAAAAAATCTTATAACCGTTCTTAAATGAACGCACTTACAAGAACTCAAATTGACCTACTTATACAGGGCGCCTACCAATTTTCCTAAATTAACCAACTAATGTATGCGAAAAGACATATATCAGTGTGTTTATATAGAAGCTTTGAAAGAAAACGTTTGAGCTACTTTTGAGATTACGGTCCCTCTTTCAGTTTTTCAATTTTTACCAAAAGTTGGAACATTCATCTGTACACCACATCTGTCTTTGTTCTGAAGTTTCAGAGATATGAAGGATAGAATAGTCTTTCACAAATGCAAAAATTGCCGAAATAATATATATATACACACACACACACACATATATATATATATATGTATATATATATATATATATGTATGTATGTTTTGATCGAATATAATACAATATTTCCATTGCCTACAATAGTCGTTTAAAGTCGTTACATTTTCTTAAGAGTAAGTATTTGGTTCTATATTTGCATTTTTAAAAATTCGTTGTTTTATTTTATTTTTATAGGTTATAGCGCAATATGTGAAAAATGGTACACATAGATCTAAGCAATGTACTATTTTTTGATTTCAAATGATGAATGAAAAGGATTTTCATTTGAAATTTCAAAGGTGCTTCCTCTTCTAATCCGCTGATTTCACGATTGATTATTTTTTTTTTCAGTTTAACATAGACTTTTTTTTTTTTTTTTTTTTAAATAATATACCTTTTTATTAATTATTATTATTATTATTATTATTATTTTTATTTTTGAAGTCGGAGGTGCATCTTTTTAGAAATTTGTCAAGAAAAATCTTTATTTTTCAAAAGTACGTAACAAAATAAATTCCTTTGCAGATATTACTTATTTTTTATTTTTATTCATTTATTTATTTGTTTTTCAGTTCCGTGATATATTTTTCGAAATATTTGTCACACTAAATATTTATACAGTACGTGAAAAAATAAAATTTTATCCTTGAAATTATTTAATTCCTAAAACAATGAATATCATTAATAATAATAATAAGAATAAGAATAATAAGAATAAGAATAACTCATTGTATAAATCTAGAAATTATTTCCATAGGAAGTTTGCAAAGCGCACATAATTATGATGAAATAAATGAAGATAAATGGAATAACTCAGTCTTAAAGTCAAGATTTATATCCCAAATTTAATTAAATTTATTCGCTGTATAACATTTTAGGAACATGTTTTACATAAGCATATAGTTAGCTTAAAGAGTAAGTATAATTAAAATGTATACGATAATTAATAGTGTGTATTTTCCTTTGCATAAGATGAAATTATGTTTTGAAAAGCACAATCTGCGGATTTTGACTTAGAAAAAATTGTGTGATTATTGTTTGATATTGATGTATTATTTAATATAAAGTGCTCACAAAATATTAGAAAATGTATTAAAAAATATTAAAACTTTTCCTTTTAAATTTTTAAAATAGTTTTTTTCTTCCAATTTTATAATAAGATCATAGTAAATATTGAAATCTGTTATTAAAGTTTTGTAATTTTGTTTTTATTATTTCACACCAGCTTACTAATGTTCTAAAGCACTAGTAAACAATTCAGTTTGCACATTTATATTTTGAATTTAAAAATTTAATTATAAAAAAATAAATATGAAAAAAAAAAACTATTATTTACTTATAATCAGAAATATATATTTATGTTCATACAATTAACGTACTCAAACTGTGCAGTATCACGAAAGAAACTAATATCTTGAAATGTACAGTGCATTTGTTACTGACAGTAAAAGTTTTACACGTAAATTTACAAGTACAAGTATTTATTGATGAATATGAAAAAGGAGAAATGAAGTTTTATATTTATTTTAATTATTAGTATAACTCAGTATTCGTATTTGTTTTTATATATTGTTCCGATTGTTAAATTAAAATTAAGATAAAAATTAATTTAAAAATATTTTGCATGTGCTAATTTAAAAAATGACAATGTCTTTTGAAAATTTTAATAAATTTATCCACTTCAGTTACGCGTTTTAGTACATTTATAAACGCTGAAAAAAAAAGTATTAATTTACTAATTCACATCAGCATAAATTTTGCTTAATCACCATTCAATAATAAGATTATTTTATCAATAATTTTTGAAGAGGGATTAGCGTAAGTTTAATTAAAAAATCTTTCACAATTTTAAATTTGCAACTTGCAATAAATAAATAAATAAATATATATATATATATATATATATATATTTATTTATTTATTTATTTATTTTTTTACGATAACAAGTATAGAAATGTTTAGAAAAATATTTTAAGCTTCTAAGAACAGCAAACAATAATATATTTATTCTTTTAAATAGCTTATACTGTTTCGAATTTTATACTTTTTAACAGAGTTAAATATATATATTAGAAAGGTCAATGTAGGTGACACTAATAGCCTTATTCGCCATTAACTTCAACTCCCGGTTCAACGCAAAAACTTCTAAAGGCAAAGTGCAGCTTTCCAAGAAAGTTTGGCCCGCTGCTTCAGCCATCTATCGTTAAAGTTTTTATATAATTTTTGATTCACTACTTTCAGCTAAAAAATCTGAAAATAACAATGCTGATAGGTAGCAGATTCAACGCGTTAAACTTTGCTAAAAATTTGAACCCGATTTTATACGCTTTTCAAGTTCTCATGTTCAACCGGACGTTGAAGTTATTGGTGAATAGAGGCGTAAGACAATCAGTGACTTTTTTTTTTTTTTTTTCAAAAAACTTAATTTATGGAATTCCAAAACGAGTGCATGCATCAAAGAAAAACACACTAAATATTAAATTATTATTTTGTTTGTCTTGATTCTCTTTTTTATTTTACATGCAAGATAAGAACATTTGGCCGTGTCTAAATCAATATATTTCTTTTAAGAATTCGTCTTTTTGTTAAAATGTGAACATAAAAAAAAAAAAAAAAAAAAAAAATCCCTAATAATTTGGCTACCGTATATATTACTTATACATATCAGCGTATTATAATTTAAAATCCAGTTTATTTTTTTTTTCCTTTTATTTTTAGGTTATATATACTCATTTGTATTTATTATGTTTAATTTATATAAAACGTGTAATAATATATCTGAAATGGATATATGGTCCTTATGGCCAAAAAAAAAAAAAAAAAATTAGCATCATTATATTTTATCAAATTTAATGTAAAAAATATATTCATTCTTAATTTATAAACATTTTTTTTTTTTTTTTTTTAATTAAATATCTTTTAATATGTTATCTTACGTTTGTGAAAAAAAAAAAAAAAAAACAAAAAAAAACATTGCTACTTATTTGCTGCGAGATGTAGAGTATTTTCTAAATTACTACGTCCTTAAAATCAATGAATTATAGATTTATTATAACATGAAAATTAAATTTTAATAATTATTTTTTTTGTTCTAATTATAAGAGAAAATAATTAAGGAAGACTGAAAACTAAAAACATTGCAATTAAGGAAAACTGCAATTGAGCAAATATTAAAAAAAAAAATGTTTTATATGTTAACATGAAATTTTAACAGTTGTGTTTTTCTATTCTTTAGACTAATAAAATAGCTAATTCGTAATTTCCTATTTGTTTGTTTTTTAAAAAGGGGAATATTGTTATTATTAATGTGTGACAGTTTTTTTTCCTCCTTCTAAATTCTTCTGCATTTTCAAAATCGTATTTTCTTTTCAGTGCAAACCCTTTTAACGACAAGGAGTAAACGTCCTCTGCTATTATTTAATTTGACCTCTATTTTGAGTATGTGTCTTTAGGTCTGTTTTGACCTTCAGGCCACCCCTACGCTCGTGAATGTCAGTGTCTCTTTCCTGCGTAATTTCACTGGACCGTGTTCAGTTTTTAATCGTTTATAATCGGTCAGAGTTCAGCTTCTACTTCGGCGGTGTAGTTGCGGCCGCGGATTGGCCGAGCTGTTTTTCCCTGTGAGTTTTCATGCCGTAATAATTCAGCCTTGTTCGGGAAAGCGCGAAAATATTTAGTTGAAGCCGTGGATTTCAACAACGCTGGTGAATGTAGGCCTTTTGCTCTTTAAAAAGGGGCTTTTGCCCTGCGAGTGGCCCTTGTGCCCTCGTGGACTAATATTGTTTCAGTGCAAGAGAAATTACTGGAATGGAGCTAGGTTCTTGTGAATCGTGTGCCTTGGTAATGAATGTAATTAAAGAAAAAAAACAAGCTTGCAAGTAATCTTAAAATGGGTCTTGTACGATTTCCCGGCACTCGGTTTCCCGACAACTCAGTTTCCCGACGTCACTTTCCCGACAGGTACATATTCCCGACAGCTCAGATTCCCGACAACTCATTTTCCCGACAACTCACTTTCCCGACAGGTATGTTTTCCCGACAGGTACGTTTTCCCGACAACTCACCTTCCCGACAGGTACGTTTTCCCGACAACTCACTGTCCCAACAGCTCACTGTCCCGACAGCTCACTTTCCCGACAACTCATTTTCCCGACAACTCATTTTCCCGACAACTCACTTTCCCGACAGGTACGGTTTCACAACAGCTGACTTTCTCGGTATTTCGCTTGTTTACAGATTTTTCTTAATAGAAAGAGGACGGATTAAAAAATAATAAAAATAATGCTGAATACGTAATTCGATTTCATTATTATTCAAAATTAATTTTAAATATTACTTTACTTTTTTATTCAAATTTCAAAAAATAAATATAAATAAATAAATAAAATAAAAATATTACTCTTCTAATTTCTTGCTTTTTAAAGCAAAATTGGTATTCTTTAATATATGTCTGCCATATGGAAATAAGTTTTTCTAAACAAACAACAACAACAAAAAAAAATAAATAAATAAATAAATAAATAAATAAATAAATAAATTGTTTTCGAATTTGAATCAAAAGTGGGTAGTTTTGAAACATATATCTGAACCAGTATTTCTGAATGCATGAAATTAAGAGATTTTGGTAGTCAAATATAAAAATTTGAAGTGCATTTTATTTTTATTTAATTATTTATTTGTTCAGAAAAATGGTGCTAAATGTGCGATTTATTTTTAATTTCACTTACCCATAAGGCAGAGAAAGTATTGTATTAGGGTCAAATTTTCAAACGTGAGTTTTTGCTATATTTTCATATTTTGAGGTCCCCTGAATCCGAAAATGTTTTTAGTGGTTGGTCTGTCTGTGTGTCTGCTATCAGCATATCTCAAGAACAAATAGTAATAGAAAGTCCAAACATGGTATTTTAAATGTGTAACATATAAGGCTGCTACACTAAGCTTTTCGTTGAGAGCAAGCAAATGGTAAGTGTACAGGGACACCCAAGAATATTCAAATACATTACGTCTATCGGGGAAATTCCAGGTAAGTAGAGTTTAACGTCTATAGGCTGCACTAATCCAAATGAAATTAATATATATTTTATATGCGTAAAAACATGTTTCAAGCAGAATATGGTGGGGATATCATTCACTGTTCATTTACAGCACTACACAAATAACTATATTATTGTGCGACAACAGTTGAAAATTGGTGGAAGCGTAATTCAGGTTGTGTCGTGTGTATTATTACTATAGGATTGTGTTTAGGTGCACTATGTGATTTGTACATAATCTTCAAACGTTATACAGGGCTGCAAATATTTAAGCGATAACATTCTTTTCTATTGTTAGTGGAAGTGCTGTACTATAATACTTTACCATATCCAGAAAAGATGTTCAGGAATGGAAAGGAATTTTTCATAGACATATGATAAATAATGTATGTTTTTAAGCTAAATATTCATCGCTTGTTTTTGGTGTATTTACGCGTTTTGAGGTTTCCTGATTACCAAAGTCAAGTTTTTTAAAGTTTGATTATTATCTGTTTTCTCTTAGAGAAAATTAAAAACGAATAATTTCAGGAGATCCAAAAGTTGTATTTTCAAATTAATATAAATATTTTCCTGGAAAAGTCTGATCAAGACTGATGAGTTGCAAGGAGTGTTGCATGGGAAAATTAACTGAATAATTTTAAGTGGACTTTTAATTTTATTAACAGATTTAATTTATAAGTAAATGTAGGTGCACTAATGAAACGGAGGGTTAAGGGGAGGGGGGCGGTAGCCCCCCTCACAATGAACTAATTATCATATAAAACTCTTCCGACTAATTGGAATTATTTTAACATAGGTTTGCATAACAGTACTTGTTATGTTACCTCTTCATTTCCAACCTGTATTTATAGTATTAATTTTCAGGGTAAGAGAAAGTCGTGTGAGAGACACACCAGATTATTTATTTTAACAATACGATATGCAGAGAAAAAGTCAACTTGAGCAGGCAATTTATTCTTACTCAGGAAATAATCATTTCCTTTTACTACACAATCTGTATTCTATTTTTATTTATTTTTATAGTAATGTCAGTAAATTACATGCATTTATGTTCTTAAAATAAATAAAAAAATAAGCCAATGACTGTTTTAAAATATTGAAACGTATCTTATAGCAGTTTTTTTTTTTTTTTTTTTTTTTTTTCATTTATTTATTTCTTTTAAGTCTGATTTGTTTTAAACACATTAAAAGTTAAAATGAACTTTAACGTACTTAAGTCTATAGAACTAAATATTATTGTCTAATATAATTCTGCATAGTATTAGAATTATATTAGAAGTTTTTAGCAATTGGTCAGTGTGTGTATGTATGTGTGAAATGTTTTGACTATCATATCTCCGAAACTAATAAAGATAGAAGTACAAAACTTCAGAATTGAGACAGGTCTAGTGCACAGATGAATTTTCCAAGTTTTGGTGAACATTAGAAAACCGAAGGGGGTGATCGGAAACAGGAAATAGGACTGAAAGTCCGTATCTAAAAACGGTTGAAACGGTCTTTTCAAAGTTGCTATGTAAACATTCTATTAAATATCCTTACGAATGATATGGTTGGTTAGTTCAGGAAAATTGATAGGCGTTCTCTATAAATAGCGTAATTTTAGGTCTCTCAAGTGCGTTCTTTTAAAAACGGTTGTATGGATTTTTTTTCAAACTCGTCATTTTTATCCCCTCTTAAATATCCTTTTATATGTAATTATGTTTTCCGGTCAATAATTGAGTATGCTATGTTTTGGTAAAAGTCGGTATCTCAAAAATGGCTCTAACGATTTTCTTGAAGATTGTTACTTAAATGAATTTAGATATATTTTCTCATCTACTACGTGGTTATTAGAAGAAAATTAACTCCCATCCTGCTTAGGTAGGTTAATTTTAGATCTTGGAAAGTGTTTTAAAAAATAACTCTACCATTCTTTGAATAGTAGAATACTTTACAAATCTTAACACGTGTATTAAGTTTCTCGTGCCGAAAAAATTTTAGGTTTCTATTTCATTATGCCAATATATTGTCTTTTGACCATATTTCCTCGAAAAAAAAAATAATATAATACGTGTAATAGTGGGTAATAGAAGTAGTGTAATTGTTTCACACCAGATATTTTTGTACTCAGAGGCCTTAACACGTGTAAATCAGGAAAGAACTCGATATAGAATTTTTGGACGGAATATAATACTTCCATTACTTACGGCAGTAGGGTATGGAATTAAAACAAATTACATATACAGTATGTAATTTTTACCCAAACACCCCAAACGCACAAAAATTTTATGTAGAATATTAGTTACAGTTTTCTGAAGATGTTGCAAAATGTTATGCAATTTATGTATACTTCTCACATAGACAATATTGATAACTTTCATTTGTCGGGAAAGTGAGTTGTCGGGAAAGTCAGCTGTCGGGAAAGTGAGTTGTCGGGAAAACGTACCTGTCGGGAAAGTGAGTTGTCGAGAAAGTGAGCTGTCGGGAAAGTGAGCTGTCGGGAAAACGTACCTGTCGGGAAAACGTACCTGTCAGGAAAGTGAGCTGTCGGGAAAGTGAGTTGTCGGGAAAACGTACCTGTCAGGAAAGTGAGCTGTAGGGAAAACGTACCTTTCGGGAACGTGAGTTGTCGGGAAAACGTACATGTCTGTAAAGTGAGCTGTCGGGAAACCGTACCTGCCGGGAATGTGGCGTCGGGAAACTGACTTGTCGGGAAAGTGAGTGTCGGGAAATCGACCTGATACCCTTAAAATTCTGTGACCTATCCTGTTGAGAAATGGTCCACTCGGAGTATTTAGACGATGAATTCCAGCCTACTATGTGGCCTATCCGGTTGAGAGATGGTCCCCTCGGGGTATTTTAGAAGATGAGTCCCAGCCTATCGGTCTATATTAGTGCCGGACGATATCAGAAATTAAATATCGCGATATATCACCAAGTTAATATCGATATTAGTGATATATTGCGATATTTCTTTCAAGATAGGAAAAAATAGACATTTGTTATTTTTTAAAGACATATGCACACGAATTTTAAAGTATACAAGTATAAAGTATTTTCCATGTATTTTCTGGTATATTACTACCATAACTTTATCATAAAAAAATGCATAAAAAATGAATCAATATTTTGTGTTTCTTATAACTTATACTGTTGCTTTTTAGTATACCTCTGTATAGTTTGTCCTCTATTCTTCCCATTTTAAGCTTTAATTATTTTAAAATCATATTTTAACACATATATATAACACAGCTAATATGCGATCTGTGTTTTATTTGTACCAAGTATATCAAAATTCATAATTCTACTAAAAATAAAGCTTAAGAAAAATTGTCTTAAGATGTAGGTATTAAATAAAAAGGAAAATCATTCTAAATAGTTAAGAATTGCCATTGGATACACCTTTTTTGGTCGTAGAGAGTAATATTTTTTACTTAAAACTCTTATATGCATCCTAAATGTCAGTTACTTGTCATTTTTATTTTTGTATCTGCTTACCAAATCATTACAATATTTTTTAATGTATATGTGGTCAATTCACATTCGTAATAGTTTCACAATAATTGAAAATTGAATTATATATATATGTATACATTGTCAGTATAAAAATTATGTTAATTAAACAAAATTATGTTAAAGTTTCATTTTGTTACTTAAAGTAACTCATTTTGCAATTACATGTACGGCTTAAAAAAAAAAAAAAAGAAAGGAAGAAAGAAAGAAAGAAAAGGAAAGAGAAAAAATAAATGCTACATAAAAAAAAGTAATGAACTATCCAATATTATATAATTCTATAAAGAAACTGTCAATGTAAAATTACTGAAGATAAAACTTTATTTTACATCAATCAGATAGCACCCTTTCTCCCTTCCCATGTTATCCAATGGGATTTTTGTCGCGTCGTTTTATAAAAATATTTTATTAAAAAATGAACTTTTTCGAATTCTGTTTTTTGAATATTACTCTTTGAACAGGTTGTCTTTTAGCTTAAATTCTGTTTTTTGAATATTACTCTTTGAACAGGTCGTCTTTTAGCTTAGTGAACAATTTTTCGAAAAAATAAATTTAAATATTTTACTTAGACATCCACACTTAGAGTCCATAATTTACTTATTGAAATAAAATATTTAAATTATTTTTTTCGAAAAATTGTTCACCGAGCTAAAAGGCGACCCGTTCAAAGAGTAATATGCAAAAAACAGAATTCGAAAAACTTCATTTTTGAATGAGATATTTTTATAAAACGAAGCAACGAAAATCCCATTGGATAACATGGGAAAGGAGAAAGGGAGCTATCTGACTGATGTACAACCCAAACAGTGATGCCAGATGGTCGAAAATTATTTCCCCAAACAGGTCTTCAAATTTCCCCAATTCAGGAGGTTTTTTCGAAAAAATCCCCAATTTGATTTCTACTAAAAAGGAGAAAATAAATTTTTTTTCAAAAAAAATATCAAGCAGATTTTTCTGTGATAAAAATTCAGATTTTTCCCCAAAAGAAGGCAATTAAAAAAAAAAAAAAATCCCCAAATACCAATAAAGATATTGAAAGTCTCTGGATAAATCATTACGTTACCAACATTGACAGAGAGTCGAAGAACTCCCCAGATTTGTCCCCAAAAATTTTAGAATTCCCCAAAAATGTCCCCACAAACATTTGGTCCAAAAGCCTCAAAAATCCCCAAAATGGGGACAACATCCCCAATCTGGCATCGCTGAGCCCAAAGTGAGTTAAACACATGTCGCATCTTATTGGCCAGAAGATATCGATACTTTGAAATAAACCAATATCAATGAACCAATAGCAGGAAATGAGCTAAAACAAAAGATATTGTTTTCTTTCGTCATAATAAGCGTTTGTTTTTATATCGCCTGTCTGTGGTATTACACCTACGATCCACGAGCGATGATGTGCAATATTATCAAAGAACTTATACTAACGGTAGTATAAATTCATTCATATTATCGTATAAAGCCAGGGAAATGCATGAATGTAGAATGAGAAGTCAATATACTGTGGGAAGTCAATATACAGTGATAGTTTAATTTTCCTGATGAATATCATTGACTTTTTGGACAGTGATATTTTCGATTTGGTAGATAACACGAATGAAGATAAAGAAAGTAGATACATTGCGGTATGGAAAGAGAGGATTGGAGAGGAAGGATTGTTTGGAGTTGGGAGTTTTAGTCAGTGAGTAATAGGAGGGGGAAAAGAGGGTTGCATTAGTATAATTTATTTAGGTCTCTTTTTTTTCGGGCTTTGCTTGGCGCGCGGTAATGCAGGTTTGTTGCGCGCACAAGGGGTTGCATTAGTATAAGCTATTCGACGTTCTCTTTATTCCGAGCGTGGTGACTGGTGATAGGTGCTAGTTGGGAACATTATTTATCGGCGCTTCGATCGATCGCTCAGTGTGCGCTAAGAAATATCGTTAGAGGGATATATCAGCAGAGCTAGATCTTTAATATCGTTATTGCGATATTAAAAAAATATTGATACTTGGGGATATATTGATAAATACTCCAGCCCTAGTCTATATACTGTTGATGACGTGCCTGTTTTTCCAGGAGATTTCCCCGTTTAAAAATCACGGAACCCTTGCCTTTCCGGAACCAGACCTGTAGCCTCCCGGAGTCTCAACGATCATCTTCTAAGTGAAAACAAATTTTGGTAACTATACTTACTTTCACTAAAAATAAATGTCTTGCTTTTGCCTCCAAGGCAGTTGCACGTGTTTGCACCTGATGAAGAAAGGCTACGCCCTTTCTAAACCGGTTGGGCTGTTTTAAAATTTATGGTGTGTGAAGAAGTTTAATTTTATTTTTATACTTACTTTCATTGTTTATGATAAGGCCAGTTGTTGATATACCATAAATAGGAACTCACCTCGTAATAAGAATGGTCAATTAATTTTATTTATATATATATATTTTTTTTTAATTTATAAAACTGTTTGTAACTTAGCAAACTGAAGCTGATCGGGTACCATAATATAGCAAAAACTAAAGGAGCTTGATGGAGGACTGCAGTGCTTCCTTTAAAAATTATTTGTTGGCAATCAAGTTAAAACTTACAGTCAAAATTATAAGTGCAAGGGAAAAATCGTAAAATACGGCTATTTTTCGCTGAATAATTACGCATTTTTTTTTTGGCAGGGAACCAATTATAAATGAAACAATTTTTAGAAACGTATGTGAAATTTGTATTAATAAAATTTATTTTGCGATTTAGACAGCCCTGTGACTTAGACAAAATTATAAGGACACTGTATTTTTGTGTTCTGAAAATCGCATAATTTTTGTCCAATTGTCAAATCAATTTTTGTTCTCCATTCGCTAAGGCTACATAAATGCTTAGAGACCAATTGGAAGCGTTGTATTCCATTTTCGGAGTAATACCTCTGAAACTAAACTTTCAGAGTTTGAGAAACGGAAAGTGGTTCTTCTAAAATTTTCATGACTTCTTGCACACTAAATTGATACAAACCTAAATAGCTAGAGAACGGTCGTTTATAATTTTCTTAAAAATATTGTCTAATATGGACATCAAAGACGTACAAGTAGGCCATTTTGTACTTCTAAGCGTAAGAAAAGAATGGTAATAAGGTGAGATTGTTCATAAAAAACAAATTTGACGGAAATTAATTGAGAATTAAATGTATAATACAGTGCTTGAACTGTTCGATGTGTTTTACAAAAGATAAATACAGGTTCTTTACGTGAAACACTTTTCACGACAGCCTCTTACAAAGGTTTATTTTCGACTGAAGAGGGAGTTTGACAAAAAAGGCATTACTGTGGGGAAAAAGTGGAATGATGAATCTGGTCCATCCAAAAAAAAAAAAAAATTCTCATCGGAAAATATAATAACAGTTTTTTTTTTCCTTTTTTCCATAGTAAAGAATTTTTGGCAAACTCTCCCCCTTAGTCTTTCAGGATTTTTTGTAAGAGGCTATGGTAACATGTGTTATCCATAAAGAACAGTTATTTATTTTTGTAAAACGCGTCAAACAGTTCGAACGCTCCATTATAAGTTTAATTTCCGTCGATAATTGTTTTTTATGAGCAATGCCGCCTTATTATCAGTCTTTTCTTACGCACATAAAAGTAAAATAGCATACTTTTATGTTTTTGTCTTCCATATTCGAAAGTATTTTTCAGAAAATTATAAATGTCCGCTCTCTAGCTATTTAGTTTTGTCGCAACTTTATGCGCAATAAGTCATGAACATTTTAAAAGAACCATTTTCCGTTTCTCAAACTCGGAAAGTTTGGTTCCAGCGGCGTGACTCCAAAAAAGGAATACATTGCTACTAATTTCTCTCTAAGCATTTAAGTCGTCTGAGAGTGCCGAGTGAAGAGTAAAAATCATAAACATTGCGATTTTTAAAACACAAACATTCAGTTGTCTTTATAATTTTATCCAAATCGCAAGACTGTCGAAATCCAAAATAAATTTTATGAATACAAATTATCCATATATTTTAATAAAAACTAATGAAAATTGATTGATTTATCATTGTTTCCTTGCCATAAAATTTACATAATTTTCCAGCGAACGATAGCCATGATTTGTCGATTTTATCATGTTTTTATTATCTTCGATTCTTGTTTGTTTGCTTGTTTATTTGTTTGTTTGTTTGTATTTATTTATTGATAACATGGACATCAGATTCGTATGCTTGACATATAGTCGCTTGTAAATCTTCGTCAGATAACGACAGATAGCACATGACAGAATTACAATACGAAGAATTGGAGAAAACACTCAGGGCCAGCGCGGGAATCGAACCCGCTCTCCTACGCTCGAAGGCGATTAGCAGTGTGGTGACATATCCATTCGGCCACGGAGGGCCCTTGTTTGTTTGTCCAGTACAAATTTTGCAATCGATTTGTAACTAACTTCCCGACTAGCTAGACATTTGAAACTTTCAGAATAGCTCAGAACACGGTGGCAATATATTTTTTAACACTTTTAGTCAACTGTTTCAGGACCTAATGCCTTCGGTAGCGTTTATATGATTCAACAGAACATTTATTTAACTAACTTCCCGACTAGCTGGACATTCGAAACTTTCAGAATAATTCAGAACACGGTGAAAATGCATTTTTTATAAATATTTTAGCCAACTGTTTTGGGTTCCTGCTACCTTCGGCAGCGTTACAAGTACAAAGCTTGCAATTGATTTTTAACTAACTTCCCGATTAGCTAGGCATTTGAAACTTTCAGGATAGATCAGAATATGGTGGCAATAGATTTCAGGATTCTTTTAGTCAATTGTTTCAGGTACTACTGCCTTCGTGAACGTATATAACATTCAACAGAAAATTTATTTAACTATCTTCCCGACTAGCTAGAAAATTGAAACTTTTAGAATAGTTTAGAATACGGTGAAAATGCAATTTTTAAATACTTTTAAGCAACTGTTTCGGGTCTCTGCTGCCTTCCGCAGCGTTACCACTACAAAGCTTGCAATCGATTTATAACTAAATTTCCGGCTAGCTAGCCGAAATTTTAAACTATCCCATTTGAAATTTTTATAATAGATCAAATCACAGTAACAATGAATTTTTTTAATACTTTTAGTTAATTGTTTCGGGCTCCGGCTGCCTTTGGTAGCGTTTATATTATTCAACAGAAAATTTAAAAACGTGGTATATAAAAAGTACTTTTTATCTTTTAATTTTTTCCTTGCCCTTATAATTTTGACCACCGCTGTAGAAATTTAATTTTATGAAGAATATTAAAATAAATTGTCATTCAAATTTATATTAAAATATTAAAAGTTTCAATAAAATACATTATTATTAATACTTTTTTTTGTATATTCTATTAAATTCTTAATTAATAATAATAATAATTATATAATTATATTTTTTTCTTCTACTTAAAATTATTACAAAATTTAACATTTAAAAAAGTTTACTCCCGATATTTGTTAGATTAAAGAAAAAATTGAATTTCTCATTTGTTATACTTTTTACTTTACTAAAATATAGAATATATTTTTTGTTCCAAAATTATGCATATGTATTGAAGTCTAAGCACTTTATAGTTATATTGAATGCAATGTAATTATATTGAATGCAGTGTAAATGATTTAAAATGCATTTAAATGAAAGTTTGTTTATAAGTCGTAATGATAAGACATACTTTGCTGTATCCATGTGTAAGAAATATATATATATATATATATATATGTACTCACCAAATAATATACAGATATTTTTGTTTGGCGCAGGATTATGTGTACTAATTTGCAAGTTAATCACGTGATTTTCGCAACTGCTGTAGCGGACACATAACACAACATTTTAAAACATTTAAACATTTAAAACATCCATCTAAAGTAAATTATGAATTATGAAACGCGTGTGTGTGAAGAAGAATAGGGAAATTTTGTTTATAATTTACGTGTATTTAATTCAGGCAATTAATTTTTATTTTATTTTTATTTTATTTTATTTTATTTTATTTTATTTATTTATTTAATTATTTTACAGTATGATATATTTAGGTTTTTATTTTTGCATATATATATATATATATATATATATATATATATATATATATTCATATTTCATTTCTACAATTCGCCAAAATGCTAGCAAATTACTTACCATTTTTGTAAAAAAACTATTCTTATATAATTATAAATCGCGGAAATTTTACAAATGTATTAAAAGGAAAAGCATCATTTAATAAAATTTAAAAATTAAGTTTCGTTTCATTCTTTTTTTTTTTTTTTAATTAATTATTTTTGCATTCTCTAGTGTTAAAATACAACTGTAACCATTAGTTTTTTAAACGAGTAAATCGAATAAGGTTTTCTGTTAACGAACAAGAAAAGGTATTTCATAAGATCGATAACTTAAAGCTATCTCAAAGTAAATAACACAACTTACAAACCTTCTTATCGAAATTTTATACATATTTTTGTTATAATATGCAAAAACTGATAAAACGGTATTGGACTGGCTAAATTCTTTGACGGAGATTGATGGCTTCATATCTTATGTCGAAAAATTTTTAAGAGTAAGGTGTTAAGTTAAAGTATCAGATTTATTTTACAAAATAAAATCGATTTTTCAAGTACTTTAGTAGCAACCTTATAAGATATTAGAATATAGATATTAGAATTTAAGACTTGAATTTACGTTTGGGGTTTAGAAAAAGTAAAAATGATGATTTGTTTTACATGTATATTAATGCGATAGAAAATTCTTAAAAATATATATTCGATGAAGAAACCAATATATAAATAAATGTTAAGTAATATTAATAAATTAAAGATAAATAGATGTACTTATTTTAAAAATTATTTTAGTTTTCCCAACAGTCGATTATGGCTATTTATCAAATTATTCAAAATAAATACACAGTATCGATGCAGCTCTATCAGCTTTATGAAGTACATGCCCCTGAAGTACATGCCCCCTTCAATTTTTAAGCATTTATATCCAATTATTACTTATGTGATCCTTTATTTACTTTATCCGTCATTAAATTTAATGGTCCTTTATTATTATTATTATTATTCATGTCGGCGTAAGTAATTTAAATTGTTTTTGTCTCTTATTGGTTTTTAATCCGTATCGCAACATTTTTGTGTCAGTCTTACCTATATGTTACAATCAGTTCTATTTTTATTGTGTTGGTATTGTTTTGTATCTATTAATTGCTAAATATTAGGGTTAAAATTATATTACTATAACTATCATATATATATATATATATAATTATGTACGCTAAAAAATGGACTTTTTGAAGAAGAAGAAGGAAAGCGTCCGTTTAATAAAACGGTCTCCCTCTGAAATTTATATCAGTTTGTTACAAATACGGATACTGGACTTTTTTTTTCACGAAAAGAAATAGCCGCTTTTTTTATCTTCCGTATCTGCTAGTTTAATAAAATCCCTTAGGCTGTAGTTTAGAAAGTGTTGGGAATAAAATTAAAAGGGGTATTTAAAATTAATTAAACGTTAGCATAGAAAATGAGATTTGAATGTTTTTTCAACTGATATTTGAACAACACAGATATTGCAACACAAGGTGCATAAAAAGTTTTTATAGCGTACAATAATTGTAACAGTTTTCAATGCTACAATGCTTCTTTATATGAATAGGTTTTAAATAGATTTATTTCCATGCTATTTGTAATTTTAGTGTTTCTTTCCATGAAAAAGTTTTTCTGTTTCATGTGACTGAAAATATATTGACTTCTAATTTAATAATATTCGTAATTTATTTAAAAAAAAAAAAATAAAAAAAAAAAAAATCGTGCAAAATATTTGCGGATTAAGGTTAGAAGAAAATAGATAGAAATGTTTAAATACTTCTTAGATTTTAGTAAAGGTTATGACCGCATTTATTTTAACTATATTTATTAGAAAACCCCGCATCGGATATTATTTATTAAAATAAATTTTAAAGCTGAGTGCAAACGATTTACATGTAAGAGAAACTTAACATTAAATATAGAAAGAAAGACAATTTTGTGCACTGTATACACATCTTACGAAATGCGTTTTAAAAGGGGATAGATGAAATCTCTTTTGAAAAAGATTTTAAAAAAATTCTTTTATTAAGATTACCACAGAAAAGTTGTTTAACAATCGTTTTAAAAGTATTGCTGACTTGTTTTCATTTTGAAAATTTTGAAATTCAGGGAGGGAGTACGACCCCAGCCCCTCCTATCTAATGTGAGGGAGCAATAAAGCGATCTGCGAAACGTTTTCAAAAACGATCTGCGATGCTCTAAGTTTAATTCCTTTCTTTTAATCATTATACATATAAATAGTGTTAATATATCAATAGATAGGCATGGAATTTAAATGGAAGAAAAACGTGCTGTTTGTGTGTATAAAATTTACATAGTATTTCTATTCGACTAAATATATAAATTTTGTATAATAATGTTTTTGTTCGTTCTCTCTCTCTCTCCCTTTTTTTTTTTTTTTTTTTTTTTTTTTTACATATACGTATGTGTAGATATACATATATGTATAAACAGCACATTATAGTATAATATGCAAACAACTAAGCAGCTGTATTTCTGAAAATTTTAAATTCAAAATCAAAGTATGCGTGATAATTTGTAAAAAGGCATAAATGATGTACGAAATATTGAATAAATTAATATTGAAATATTTTATAAAATACTGCATGTGTAAAATTATTTGAAGAAAAAAAAAATATTCACGTAAGCACGGTAAAATAAAGCGTTTAAAAATGCTTAAAATGGTTCATTATATTTAGATTATATGCCTTCCTTTTAAATTTAGAGAATGTAAAGGAAAAGTAAATCCTAAAACATGTCGAACTGTTTAAAAAAAGCATTTTCGGAAAAAAGTACATATATCTATATATAGTATATAAAAACTATAATAAATGTAGATTTTTAAATGGGTGTCATAGTAATATTTATTTCATGTACATGAAACAAAGCATTAAATTGTGTATAAATATAAACATTAATTTGCTTTATGAGATCGTTAATCATTTTCTGTAAATGAAAGCATTTATATATTGTTATATTGTGTGTATATTCTGCATATTATATTTTTAAAAATTTTTAACGTTCTATGCACTAAAAGTAATAATAATTTTGAAATCGTCTTGTGGAAACACACGACGGATTTTATAACCACATGACAAAGAACACGATTGCTAAATAAATGGAGTTCAAAACAAACTTTACACAACAGAAAATCAAATAAGATGAATGAAATATACAGTCATGTAGACATGTTAAAAATCGGGAAAACTATGTCTCAGGTTGTTTTCTGTCAACGAAGAATATGTTAAAAAATATAACATATTTCTAAGCATTTCTCCATTAAAATGAGAAAGTAGATATTATTTCTTGTTATTATATCAAAAGTATAAATATATTTTTTTTTATATAAAAACCCTAATGCATGTGAATTATATAAACAAAATGTGTTATATGTAATATTTAATGCACAGAAACTAATAATAATAATAATAATAATTTGTACAGTGAAAGACAAAAATTGTGCTTTATGAACTAGTTAATTATTTTTATGTAATAGAATTAGGGGATTTCCCCATGTTCCTCACCAACTCCCAGGGTGGCGTCACCACACTTCAACTTGCTTTACTTATTATACCCTGCGGTACACCTATTCGTTGATTTGCCTTTCAATGAATAGAATAGAAATATTAATAGTGCATAATACAAGACAAAAGCAGGAAAAAGTTATAGAAATCCTCATATTCAAAATCAAATTGAAGCCATTTTTAATGAAATATTATGCTAAATATATATATATATATATATATATATATATATATATATATATATATATTTAAGAATAGAAAAAAAATCATGATATGAAGAACATTTTGCGTTACAGCTTGTGACCCACTTGGCGACTTTTAAAATTTGTCACTATTTGGCGATGCAATTTTTAGTATCATTGCTTGTTAAACAAAAAATAAAATAAAATGAAATAAAATAAAATAAAATAAAAATCTTGTACCTAATTTTTTTAATGCCTACGCTATTGCATATATTTCTATATATCTATATCTATATCAATATCTTCATCTATCTATTTATCTATCTATCTCTCTATATATATATATATTAGTTAATTTAGGGCAGTATATAAAATTCTGTATATATTTTTAATGTGCAGCTCGATAATAAGTTTCCACATTCGAAAATATCTAAAAAGAAAGGAAGTTTATTATTATTGTTACTATTATTTAGAAAAATCTCCTACAATCTCAATTTTTAATTCTTTCTTACATTCTTCTTAAAATAATAAAGGATAAAATATAATCGATTCTTTATGAGAGATATTGGTGATGAATATTTTCTTGCTATAATTAGAAATATGAAATGCATTATAGAAAAGTAATATTCTATAATGTTAAAAAAAAATAATTACGAAATTATAAAATGCTGCTAGTTATAAATGAGTTTGAATTTCAATCTAACATATATATATATATATATATATATATATATATATATATATATATATATATATATATATATATATTATGCCAAAGTATATCCGAAGTATTTCAAATATGTTTTTAAACAAAAAGTTAAATGTACGTAAAGCCAAAAAGAAATGCTGTATGTTATACAGACACGACATTAATTCATTATTCGCAATATATATATATATATATATATATATATATATCATAAACAATTTAAGAAATTGCCTGTAAGAAAATTTAGTTTTCTAAAAGTAAATATATATATATATATATCTGTAGACAACAAATTGTAATCCTATTTTAAATACTAATTTTTTCATTGAAAATATCGAATATAACGCTTTTTATTATTCATTTGAAGACGAAAAATTTCTTCGTTACCAATAGAAACGCTGACATTATTATTATTATTATTATTATTTTCTTTTTAATCATTGATCACATTTTCGTTTTCCTGCCGAAAATGACATCATAAGACAGAAAAACAAAGATTTCAAAGACTTTTTGCAACATGGCAAATAGAGTACGTTTATTAAGACGGCGCAAATTATTAATTACTTCGCTAATTCAGATGATATGTTTTTTTCCTATCTGAAATGTCTTCCTTGAAGTAATGGACACATATTGATTCCTCGTATAAAGCGGATGAAAAGGCCCTCTGCGAGAAGATGCGAATTCAGACCCAAACAGAAAAAGAAAATGGTGCGTGCAACAATATATTTTTACTTTATTCTATCCATATATATGATCGAGAAAGTAATGTTTTTTGTGTCAAATTTTCGAAATTGATTTTTTTGTTATATTTACGGGTTTGAGGCCCCATAATCCATAAAACAAGTTTTTAGCGGTTGGTGTATGTTATCAGCACATCTCAAGAAAAAATAGCAGCAGACAGACCAAACTCGGTATTTTAAATCTATATCATATAGAAATGCTACACTAAATTTTCGTTGAGATGAAGCAAATAGTTCGTGTACAGGGACATCTAAGAGAATTAAATTACATTACGTGTATGGAGGAATTTGCAAGTAAGTAGAGTTTAACGTCTATATACTGCACTAAACCAAACGAAATGAATATGAATTTTTTATAGGCATAAAAACATGTTTCATATAGAATATGGTATGAAAATCAGTCACCGTTCATTTACAGGGCTACACATAAGAAGTAGAATATAGTGGTATAATACTCGGAAATTCATGGAAGTGCATTCCAAGCTGTGCTATATGTCATTAATATAGGATTATATTTAAGTGTCATAGTGTGGTTAGTACATAAATTTTAGAAGAGGTACAGGGCTTGTGGAGGAGCTCCACGCATGTGGTTAATTTGAGATTAAATTCTTTAAAATTCTGAATTATAAATTAGTTCATTTTGCCTAAGGAAATGATTTAAAAGAATTTTTTTTTTTTAATTATATACTTGTTTGTTGAAGTAATTTGCATTTCAATTCTTTAAAAGAAAGGATTAATTTAAAATGGATTAATTATGTGAATCTTTTAAATACATCTTTAATAAATCAAAATTTTATTTATTTTAAAATCTTAAATATAAACTATAAATTAAAAATTAAAAATTTCCTTTATATTTGAATTGTATATGTATCTCTTTATTAATAAAATATCCTTTGAAATAAAATATAAACTTAATATTCATACATTAAATAAATCTAATAAATGTTGTTCTCATTTATTTAAGAAGAATTCTTATCGATTTGCAGAATAATTTATTATTATTATTATTATTATTATATTACATTCCTAGTATTTCTGATTCAACCGTTCTTTAAAATTGCACAATGTGGCTGTAATTATTTAAATTTCTCTTTCACAATACCATAAATCACCCAATTCATTTGGCTGTAATAGAGTTTGCGAAGAATTAGCTTAGTGTAATTTAAACCGCCTCTTAAAATTCAAAACTTTCCGCAAATTCATACTAAGAACAAAGAATTATGTTTGGCGAATCTTTGGTGAAAGTTCCGCAGTGCTACCATTTTTGGTTGCATAAGTCTTGCGCGCTTCTTGGTCGCCCCACACATTACGTTACTTTTCACCGACTGAAAAAGTCGCAAATAAATTTTTATCGTCTCTCTCACTCCCCTTGATGCTAGCAAATCCCCTGAACTAAGTCTTTATTTAAAAAGGACTCGTTACCCAAGACTAATGTGTTGATTGCTTGAATGTAATTTCAACGAGATGAATAAATAATTAGCTTTCTTCAGATTAATTTTAGTCGCCTGGTTTATTAACTGCCAACAATTGTTCAGCTCAACCACGCCTTCTACTAATAATATTACAGGGCTGCCAATAGTTAATGGAGAACATTCTTTTTTATTGAATGTAATTAGAGGAAGTGCTTTATTATAACGTTTTACCATGTTCAGGAAAACTGCTCAGAAATTAAACGTAATTCCTCATAACCATGTGGTAAATAAAATATTTTAAAATAAATATTTAACGATGTTTTTTTTTTTTTTTTTTTTTTTTTTTGTATACTGACACGTTCTGAGGTTCTCTGATTATTGAAGACGCGTTTTTAACGTTTAATCTTCGTCTATGACCTTTATCACAATATCTTAAAAAAAAAAAAAAAAAAAAAAACTTTTTTTATTTTTTTTTATTTTATGTTAATATAAAGTTGTTACTTGATCTTAATATATATATATATATATATATATATATATATATATATATATAAATCATAAGTTTCATGCAATGATGCTGGGGAAATTGTCTACATAATTTGAAATGAAAAGTTAAAATTCATAACAGCATTTGAATTCTTTTTAAATGTAAGTACAATATTACAACGGGAAGATGAGGGGGTTGCGTCCTCCCTCATACAGACTTATATGTCAAATGAATCACTTCTGAAGCTTATTTTAAATTATTTTTATCGGAGGCTTATACAACAGTATTCGTTATCTTATCCCTTATTGTGCATTTTTTTCTTTTTGTATTGAATTTTAGGGTAATATAAAGTCATGTAAGTGCCACACCAGATTATTTTTAATAAGTAGAGAAAACATTTATGTACTGATACATTATGTACTCATTCTACATGAAATATATATCATTTAAAAAAATGTTATGTTCTAGGTATAAACAAAAATCAGGATCTTCGAAATTGTTTTTTGAAAACATAAAATAAATTTTCTGATCGTTGGGCAAAGAAAAGAAAATACTTTATAAATAAATTGAGTTAACACAAACTTGTATACAACGGAAAAGTAAATGATATGATTGACAGATACATCCATGTACACATGTTAAAAATTGCGAAATATGTGTCTTAGATTGTTTCCTGTCAACAAAGAATATACTAACTAAGATGACATGTTTCTAAGCATTTCTCTTTGAAAATAAGAAAAGTATATGTTGTTTCTTGTTAGTTTTATGTTTAAAAAATTTAAATTTCTGCAAAAAATACATTCATAGCAAAAGCTCATATACGTGGTAATTGTACATTGTTACTCTCTTCTATCTTTAATATAAGAATTTAATGTTTTTTGAAACTTTTCGGCATGGTGTTTTCCATGCATTTACAGGTTTTGTGATGTCCGGAACACGATATGACAAATTTTTGAAAATATCTGTCTGTCTGTTTTTTATCTGAGGATCTACTGCACAGAATTTCATACAAGATGATGTGTAGATGTCTGTGACATAAATTAGTGCCTACAAACTTTTAGTGAAAATCCTAAAAGAGGTGGTGTTGTTATCTGAATTTTTAACACGGTGGTATAAAACAGATTTTCGTGTTAAAATGCATAAACCGATTTTTTTTTTAGGTATCATTATGAAATTATAAAGAAAGGTTTATAATAGTAATAGTTAAATGAGAAAATTTTTTTGTATATATGATATTATGATACAGCAAAAGATTAAGCAAGCTTTCTTCAAAAGATTTAATTTCCATTTATAAACATCCAACATATTTGGGAAGTCTACAGTAGAACACATATAATTTAAAGGGAAAAAATAGAGAAAAAATACATAAGATTCGTTAGAGCCATAATAAAAAATATCTCATAGATTAATGCAATATCTCACTGACTAGTTAATCAAACATAAAATATCTTATACTATTAAGTGAGCAATATTTGTATGTATATTTCACTGATCTCGAAAACGGTAGCTCGGACAGTCACGAGATTTAACACAAAGGTGCATCCCGAAGGGTCATTGTGCACATCGAAGTCAGATTTTCGAATTTTTGATTAGTTTTTTCTTAATTAATTAAAATGTGAAAATCATAACCTTCTAATTTCTGATAAAAAAAAGCCATTTAAATTTTAACATTTTATCCATAATTTAATTGTTGCTAATTTTTTTTTCGACAAAATAATAATAATAATTAAAAAAAAAACGTACATTTATTTAAAATGAGGAAAATAAATCAGAAAGATTAGAAAATAAATTCGAAATATCACTCGCATCGTTACAAATAAGACACCAAATGAAAGGGAAAATTTTTGTAAATCCGGTGCATTAAACAGCTTATCAATCGGATGATTAGTTTTTTCTTAATTAATTAAAATGTGAAAATAAAAACCTTCTAATTTCTGAAAAATAAGACATTTAAATTTTAAAATTTTATCCATAATTTAATTGTTGCCATTTTTTTCGACAAAATAATAATGATAAAAAAAAAAAAAAAAAAAAAAAACTTACACTTATTTAAAATGAGGAAAATAAATCAGAAAGATTAGAAAATAAATTAGAAATATCAGTCGCATCGTTACAAATAAGATAGCAAATGAAAGGGAAAATTTTTTTAAATCCGATGCATTAAACAGCTTATCAATCGGACAATTAGATTTTTTAAAATTAACTAAAGTATGAATTTTAGGTGGCAACAGCAGAAGATTGCATGGAAACCATTAGGAGAAAAAAAATGAAAAATCTGCTTCACATTAAGTCACATGATTTTTAAAAGGGATTAAAAATTGCAGTTTTCAAATTCTTTTAAATTTTCTCTCACGAACACAAAAATATAATATACAGCCTGTACCCCACAAGATCAACTTGCATTTCAAATTTCATCAATTATTTTGGTTAATAAACAAAAGTTATTATTATTTTTTTTTCAAATTAAGTTTTATTCTATTTTCGAAAAGATTTATGTGATCATAGATATAATAATATATATAGATCAATCATCCCCATATTATCGTGCAAAGATTTTTGATGCCGAAAAAAAAGCTTTGGAATCAGCCATTAAGTGGTATTGAAGGAAAAAAAAAAGAAGAATGAATTTGAAACTATATCTGGGGCTTTTCATTCACCTTTAGTAAATAAATTATTCATGAATTTTATTTGCTAAAACATTCGTGCATATTCCCGTGTGTATTCACTCGGGGAAAGACTGCCATATTTTGGTAAAATCGCCGTCTTTTCCGAGTGAAAAGGAATCGCTTTTTTGTCCCCAATGATCAATCTATATATTATTACTATATCTATGTATGTGATACGATAGATTAATAATTTGGGTTTTAAAATTTTTTTTAAATAGATTATTTAAACTCTATGAACCATATTTTTATTTTATCAAATTCATTAACAGATCCTGCTGGGCTATTTTTTAAATTGTGGTGTTGAAGTACACCGAATGTTTTTCGACAAGAAGTTTAATATAGCAACAGCCATTTTAATCTAAGTAGCGCATCAAATATATAAAAACATAAATGATTTATTTTTACACAAAATTTACAGAACAAATGCAGTTTTAAAGATAGGAAATTTATTTCAACAAGCACTATTTTAAACCTAAAAAGCATTAAAAATATAAGCAGAATATAAAGGATTCTTAAGTATAAACAAAAAAGAGTCTGATAAAATTATTAGCAAAATAGTATTCCCCTTTTCATACAAAAAAAAAAAAAAAAAAAAAAAAAAAAAAAATCCATCGCTAATATGGCGACAAAAATTCAAAAGCCGCCAATGGAGCGACATAATAAAGTTGTGTAACACGATAATGTTTACATATTTATTTATTTTTTTATATAATAATCACTGTGCTAATTTATCATACAAACAAATGAACCTCTGTGTGTTACTGCACTCTCACGCAGTCGAACAGAAATATTTGAAAAATTCAAATTAATATTTAAATAAATAAATACAAAAATGTTTAATGGGAAATATATATAACCATAAAAAGATTAGTTGTCTAAAATATGGCAGAAGCAGCGCTCATAGTATATTGTTACAAGGGATTAAGTCTTATTGTTATAATGGATTAAGTCTAAAATGGTGACAAAAATTCAAAAGCCGCCAAAGAGAACTATATTAAGGCTGTACTATCAGGTTTACAACCCATGAATTATATATAAACACAAAAGATTAATTGTCTCATGCGATAGACGTAGCCGGTCACAGCATATTGTAATATTTGGCGTGAAATTGCTGTCATTTAATGGTTGATTGGATAAGCAAAAAAAAACATATGAAATAACGTAAAAGCAAATATTATGTTGTCTAAACCCAGTTACGTTTGAGTCCAGTCCGAGTTACATGTGAACAACACGTATAGTGTTGTTCACATGTAACTGGGATTCAAATATAAAAGGTAAACTCCAATTTTTTCGATACTATCTATTTCGAAACTGTTATATAATAAGCACCTAAATGGAAGCTCATTGGTGAACTATTGTCGCAGGTAATAGGGGCAAGCGCCCGAGTTGCAGTTGATGACCAAATCGCTGCTTAATGCAGCAGGGACTTGGAGCGAGCTTTTGAACAATTTCAGTATTTTATTTTATTTTATTTTTATAAAGCTATATAGAAACGAGTTTCCTTTAAATTTAGTGGCCAGAGAAGCGGGCAAAGCCTGCTAGTATGAATTAAGTCAAGAAACTTTAATCAAATAAACATGAAAATAGACACTTAAAAGTGAAGTAAAAATTTCCATTAATAAGTATATTCAATTTATAATTAGAATATATATGTTATATATAGTGTAGCTCAAAAATAAATAAAGAAAGAAAGAAAATAAATAAATAAATAAAAAATAAAATAAAATAAAATAACACAAAAAGTAAATATTTAAATAAATTTTAAATAAAATAAAATATAAATATAAATAACTAAATAAAATAACATACTATAACAAGAAATAAAATCAAAATAGTGCGATGTGGTCAACAAAATGTATTCTACAACATTAAAAATAATTCGCAGAATACAGGTTCAGTTGTTAATGTAAACATCATAATAGAAATAAAGTGGATGCAACGAACATTTTTAGCATTGAGGATACACTTCTGAACCGAATGCAGTCGGCTATCAAGTCTAGAGGATTAACTTTAGGCTACATGTTTTTATTCACATTTTTAGGGATGACTAAAATTTCTCCGTATTCTTTTTCATCTTAGTTTGCTATGTTTCATATAATTAGCTTTGGTTTGAGTTTAATATTATATATGTTATATTAATACAATAATTATTAAAAAAAGAAAAAAAAAAAAAAAAAAAAAAAAAAAAAAAAGCTTTTTTTTTTTTTTTTTTTTTTTTTCATTTTTTAAAGAAATATTTATTTCTCCATAAATCTATGTGCTAATCTCATACAAAGTAATTCAAATGATTAGAAGAGTACTCATCACCACACACTGCAGTCAAAACACGTGTTAAGCATTACGTTTTACAATGTAACTCAAAACATTCTGATACTTTGTAATTTGTTATCATCCCATTTATGTCTTCGGGACGAAACTTTTGCTGAAATATATGAGGCAAACTTTTTGTATACCCCAAGTTTCAGAAACAAATCGTCAAAAAATTTTCCTTAGTATATAATAAAACGTCTGAAATCGGAAGTGTTCGGTCATTTATTACTTTTTATTGTAAATTTATATATTAATTTTGCTTAATATGTGTTTGATAATTATAAAACAAATTTAAACTACTTTTGAGAAAAAATAAGCAAAATAATGCTAATTGGAAAAGAGTAACTATTGATATTAAAATAACTGAATAACTTATGAAAATGATTAATATGAAATTTTAATCATTACTTGTCTAACATTTCAGGGCCTGGAAGAAAAATAATTATGTCTAATACAGAATAAATGAAAAGGAAAGTACATCATTTAGTAATAAATAAAAAAATAAATAAACCTTTGTCAATACAATCATTAAAAATGGGGCAATATAATCTAAATAAAAATTCTTGTCAATAAATGTCAAAGAACACCCATCAGAAAAATCCCTCGGAAATATCGATTATTTTTTTTTTCAACTAACTTTTTGTTTTAATTCAATTTACAGGAGAAGCTATTTTTGATTTGTAATTAGTGTTAAGCCTTAAGACAGTCATTGTTTTAAGCAAAATGTTTATAATAAAGGGAAGAAAATCGACATTATTATTTAGTTCTTTTAGTTTTTGTCCTTTTGGGTGTGTACGACAGAAAGTTAGTATGATATGTTTCCTAAAATTAGTTTTGGTTTGAGTTTAATATCATGTATGTTATAATAATAATAATAATAATAATAATAAATTACAATTATTTTTCATTTTTCAAAGAAATATGCATTTCTCCGTAAATGTATGTGTTAGTATCATAAAAAAGTAATTCAAATTATTGGAAGAATACTCAAAACCATACGCTGCAGTGAGAACGCGAATTAAACATTACGTTTTATGAGGTAACCCCAAATATTCTGATTATTTTACCATGTTTTTATTAACTAGCTTTCTTGTTTGTTAGTTTGTTTGTTTGTCCAGTACAAATGTTGCATTCGATTTTTAACCGACTTCCCTACTATCTAGACATTTGAAATTTTTAGAATAGCTCAAAACTCGATGACAATGCAATTTTTTAATACTTTTAGCCAGAATTGAATTCATTAGGTCATTTATGATCTTTTACTGTATAATAATTTATTATTATTTTTTTAATATGTGTTTGATATATAAATATAAAAAAAAACTTACTTTTTGAGTAAAAATTAACAACATAGCGCTAACTGCAAAAGAATAATTAATAATAATAAAATGAATGACTTATGAAAATAATCAAAATGCAATTTTAATGATTACTTCCCTAAAATTTCTGGGCCTAGAAGAAAATTAATTATTTCTAATCTAGAGTAAATGAAAAAAAAAAAAAAAGTACGCCATTAAGTAAAACAAAATAATCAAGCCTCTGTCAATAAAATCATTAAAAAAGACAGTGGTATCTAAACAAAAATTCTTATGCCAATGAATGTCAAAGAACAGACATAAAAAGAAAAAAAAATACCTTCAAAAATATCAATTATTTTTTTGTCCAGCTAACGTTCTGTTTACATTCAATTTACAGGCTAAATTATTTTTGTCTTGTAATTAGAGCTAAGCCTTACGATACTTTGAGAGCAATTTTTTTAACAAAACTTTTATAATAAAGGAAAGAAAACCGACATTATTATTTAGTTCTTTTAGTTCTTACTCTTTTGGGTGTGTGCGGCAAAAAGATTGTTTTTACAGTCTTGGGTTTTTAAATAAAACATTTAACTAATTAAACATTTTTGTATATTTATGATATATAAATTTATTTAAATCAAAATAACAAATTATGTATTTTTGTACGTATGCTTTTTGTACGAATATAGAAATATACGTATATTATAGTTCACAAAACATTAGCATACTTAAAAAATAAAATGCTTACAAACACATTTAAAAATTGCATCGCATATATATCCCAAATATCCCATAATATTTTTTTATGTATCAAAATAATTCATTAATGTTAAATAAAACATATTTCTTTTAAGATTTTTTTAACTTAGCAGCAGAAAAAAAATATATGTATACGTATTTTTTTTATTAAAATTATAAAGCAAATATCAAAGCTCGCTTTTTTAATTAAATGAAAAACATTGAGATGAACTTGCAGCGAAGAATAGTTTATAGCTTAAGAGTATCTTGTAGCTAAAAAAGCGAAATTCTAACTAATGTCATGCAACTTGTAAATAGCTGTTTTTATTTATTTATTTATTTATTTATTTATTTTAAATCTCTTTCGATTTAAATCTGTTTTCATTAACACATTTACCAGTACCTGGACGGAAAACAAAACTTTTCTGTTTTTCATATTCATATGTATTTTTATTTTTCTTTCAAATGGCAGTTTATAAAAGAAATCCTTTTCAAAACACATATATATATATATATATATTAATTTTTTACAAAATTATAAGCCTCTACAAATAAAATTTAATAGAATTAATACTTATTGAGTTTTAGATTTATTCTCGATAGTTTTAAGATGAAAAATATTAATTATAACACTACACTTCATTTCGCGAATATTACTGTGTTTATTACGATAACATTTTGACGATTTACGATAACGTCGCGGCGTGATCAGAAGAAGCGCTCGTCTGCGGGTGTTGAAGACAGTGACTTCAACTCCATAAGCTGGTAGTTTTTTTTTTTTTTTTTTTTTTTTTTTTTTTTTTTTCAATTATTATATTTTATTAATGCTCTAGAAAATTCTAAAATATATGTTAAATATAAAAGCAGAATCACACGCCACCTTTATATATTTATTAAAAAGCCTTAAAAATGGCAGAATTGTTAAGCCTAAATGGCAGTGTTTTAAGACATTTGCAATGTCTTAATTTCAGATGCAGAAAGTTGTCTTAAAAAATAAGACCTTTTTTTTTCATTTAAAAAATGACCATCCGTTTAAGACATTTTTTAAACTGAATTTAACACGTTTTCGTTTACAACGAAATGTCTATTGGACCCTATAATCCAATCAAGTACGTTTATCATACATTATTTTATAAGAAACACAATTTTCAGTTTTTTAAAAATGTTTATTTAGAATTACGTTTTGTTGTGGTAAAACAGTGGCAAAATGTGCGTTAAAATATAGCTCATAGACCGTAATGCATTGAAAGTTTCTGAATCTATGCAAAAGAACCACTTATAATATTTGTACCATTTTTATTGGAAAATATGACACAGTGGACTTTAATAGTATACATTTATATCAGGGTATTCTATAAATACTTGTACTTCCTTGTCGAGTTTTGATACTATAATTTTCTGCTACTCAACGTGGAATGTAACGATAGATTCTGTAGATATAATCTTTTTCTACATTCATACAATCACCACATTTATTTTATGATGACCTATTTGTAACACATAGAAGCAATATTTTTTTCCTTTTATTTGTAACATCGTCAGCCGTGTACTCATTAGAATCTTGTATGATTCAATCCAATATTTTACACCATGCTCAACATTCTTTTGAATACATCGATTAGAAATATCATCATTAATATATTTATATTCTTTTGTGTATTCACTAGACGTAAAACAATTTAGTTAAAATTAAATATTTAAAAACTACAATTATATGTAGATTTTGATGTTCAAAATTAACAAAAAACATACATTTTTAAAAAGGTTGAAATAGCATTTGCGTTCGTGAATTCTTACGCACCTCGTTTCTTGTAATATGTCATTCTTTAACTAAAATATTGTAAGAAACCTTTCAATCACTTTCTATATGCTAAAGAAAATATTCTAAGGATAACATTTATTATTGCTGAAAAAATATCTGAATATATACGTTTCTAACTTTACTCACTCATTGGTTAATTTTAGAATTCAATACACAAAAGTCAGCTTCCCTTTATTTCATTTAGTTATATAATAACTGTTGTCTAAAAAAGAATTTAGAAACGATATAAAATATATTAGTCATTTAATTGAATGCATTACATAATTTAGAAAGTTTTTATTCACTTATAAAGAAAAAAATACTCTTTCTATGTTCATATCAGATATTACAGTGATGCCTGAAGCAGCATAAAATATCACGATTAATTTAGAATGTTCTATATAGAAAAATGAAATCCAAATACTAATGAACCTTAACAAAATATCTTCGTATGTTCCTTTAAGGGAAAAAAAAAAAAAAGAAAGAAAAGAAGAAATATTCATGATGCAAATTTTTTCTGATGTACAGTTGAGAGGAGTAATGGAGGAGAAAATGAGCCAGCTTTTTTCTCTTCGGTAATTTTGCAAATTAGACTGTTAAAAATAATATTCTTGAAATTTACGGGGCACATTCCTCGCAGTGAAGATCAAATTTCAGTATTATGTCAGAGAAACTCTGTACGGATAATCTTTTCAGAAATAAATTTGCATCAATTTCCTACTTAGAGTAACATATTTATTATATTGTTCAATGTTTTCTTCTTCTTCTTTACATTTTTTTTTTTTTTTTAAATATAAATTAGTAACTATGTGTTATTAAAGTGCACTCTTTAGAGTCCACAAAAAAAAAAAAAAAAAAAAAAAAATTGAAAAAAAATGTATTCAACATGACATTTAAAAAAATATCCAATGATTAAATCAGAAAATATTCATAAACTGAAAAAATGTATTCAACATGATATAATACATATTTTTAATTTTGAAAACAAACAATGGAGTTACTAAAATCGTATTTAATTTAAATATTTTCTTGTTATCTGTCTTAAAATAAAAAATAAAAATAACGAAACTTGAGTTAATTTCTGTAAATGAAACGCATTATTTCCTTTTGAGTTAAATTAAGAAAACCTAATAATTTTTTCAAGATATTCAAACATGAGTTGTTTATTTATTTTGGACATATTCCGGAACAGAAAAATGTATTGCAAAAGAAACACTGTTTATAACATATTTCTAACTTTAACTGCAATGTCTTGCTAAAAAGATATCAATAAAAGGTATGATAAAAAAACACAGACTTTTCCCGCTTTCCCAGTACTCGAACACCAGGCATCTAGACAGATATCAAAACTTTTTTTTTTTTTTTTTTTTTTAAGAAGTTGAATTTCATATCTTTAAATTTTAGTTAGGTTTTCGTAATCGTTAAAATTATACATATATATATATATATATATATATATATATATATATATATATATATATAATCAGATCTTTTATCTCAATATTATTTATTTGCCAAAATAAAATTATCCGAATCAAACGAGTCTTATTATTTTCAATAATATTTAATATTATTTTTAATACAAAAAAACTTATTTCGATTATTGTAGGAAAAAAAAAAAAATCTGAAATAATATGCCTGTAACCAGCAAAAATTTTCCCTTTAAATAATTTCCAAAAGCAATTTCTAAAAATGGATTTTTGGAATGATTCTAAGAAGACCCATGACTGTTTTCAACATCTTTGAAACATTTTTTTAGAGATCTGCTCAAAAATCCAGAATTTGCGAAACATCCCTCCGAAAATCGACTTTTACTCTCTTCCCTTATTATATATATATATATATATATATATAATAGCGGATAACTTTATATGTACATATATATATATATATATATATATATATATATATATATATTCACTTCTAGTCTTCACATGTGCAATTTAATCATTTTAATGTTATATGGAGCCGAGTTGTGCTTACAAATTGTTTTTGCATCCTGCCACCGCAGAGAAGAAAGGCGGGGAAATTTCTAAATTATTACAGATATAATTTGGGTACAAATCTAATTTCCTGATACATATCTAAATTCCTGAATACAAAGTGATATTTGGTGTTTTATGGAAATTTTTGTTCATGTTCTCCGTATAAATGCCGTACGTAAGAAAAAAAAAATATTTCAGGTGCCTACCTACCTTTAAAATGTAATTTTCCGTCAAAACTTCGATTTTCTATTTTTGGATATGTATTAAATCATAGCATTTTAGCTTTCTAAATCAGTTTGAATTTTGCTTCTATCTTGTTTAGAACCTGAGTTACAGGCATTTTAATAATAGTCACTCCCCAGCTTCTGAAACCGGAAGTGACCATAAATGACCCGTAAATCTTTAAAACCTGAATAAACTAACACGTCAGAAACGCCAAAAGAAATATATTTGCGATGCATACAGATGTATCGGTAGCCTTAAGCGTACCGTCTTCAGTGCAAAAAGAAGTGCTATTTTTCCACTGAAGACGGTACGCTTAAGGCTACTAAAACATCTGTATGCATCGGAAATATATTTCTTTTGGCGTCTCTGAAGTAGTAGTTTATTCAGGTTTTAATATTCCAACGCTAAGTCTCCTGTTATTATCCGTAAATCTTTGTTTACATAAATATTTTACTCAATATAAGCATCAAAATTTGTTACTGAATATAAAATGAATTTAAAAAAGGAAATAAAAAACTTTGAAATAAATCAGAAACTTATTAAAATTACTTTTTATTTAATAGGTAAAATCTGGTTTTTAAATATGTTTTCTGCTCCTTCTCGAACTGAGATTTTTAACATTTTGCTTTATCCCAAAACATCATAACTTCAAACGTTATAATTGTAACATTATGAAAAATTGACAAAATACTCTAGAGGAGTTGTTTTAGAGATTGAACTACAATAGTGAATCTAGCTTTTTTTTTTCGATATAATTTATTAACTGTCATGTAAAATCATGATTTTTCAGCATGTAAAAAGGTTACCGTCTCTAAAATATTAAATAACATGGTTATAGTTTTGAGATTAGTTCACTCCCTTAAGGACCTTTGAATAATCTAAATAAAATTTTCCACGATTAAAATATCTTTATTTATATTTGACTTATGATGTTTTGTAAAAGAGCTTTTTTTCGCAAATTTTATGCACATTTTGAGCCTAAATTTCAAAATATTTTAAAATTTGCATATTTTTTTAAGGTTATTCAATGTTTTTTACTATATTTTATCATATAATGCACAAAAATAGGCAGTTCAATTATAAAAAAAAAAAAAAAAAAAAAAAAAAAAAATCACCTCCGACAGTAGGCTGGCACCTTAAGAAATAACTTTGACCGAGTTCAAGTAGTAAATTATTTAATATGCAATTTTCATTAGTTCAGAAGTAACATTATTTAAGAAATAATTTCGATGATTAAAGAAGAACAATTTTCAATAAGAAGCATATGTGACATAAAAGTACAATTTGAGAGTAAAATTAAAAAAGTAATTTTAACCTGCTAACACGTACAACTTTCATCCAAGAGTGCAATTACTTTAAAAAGAAGAAATTGAATTTTAATACAGACGTTGCGTTAGGTAAATTTAGAAGAAATTACGTTTTAATAAAGAGGAAAATAATATTTGAAAAATAGGTTTAACAGTGGTTTGCAATTCTAAGCATCAATTAAGACGAAAAGTCGAAAAATTACGAGGAAAAACGAAACGCAAATAATGAAACCACAGCGTACATTTAAGACGCATTTAAGATGCAGAAATTACGTTGAAGATACTGTGGAGTTTGCGTTCCTGCAAACTCCATCTTAACTTAAATACTTATTTAGATTACTAAGAAAACCAGAGACTTGAATTGAACAAACAATAAAAGTCTATTTGAACCAGATTAATGGGAGGGCGGCCTGGTAATAAAACTTAGCTCAGTCAGCGTATTACTAAATCAAAATATATAAATCAACAATTTAATTATCTTAAATATCTCACCCCAGCAGATAGTCGAAGGTGTAGAGACGGTCGCACTCGTACTCCGCTACTACGACTTCACTATGGGTCAGAGGATTCCCTTCAGACCCAACTTGACCTTTCCGAAAGCTAGTAGTTACGCTCACCAACACTCATCACTACTTAACTTCACGCCACTAAATCTCCACTACTCTACTTCTCGATACTCGCCAGAATAAGATTCACCAACATCCACTATTCTATCCTCCAACATCCACACCATCTACTAAAACCATCTCTATTTTTATACTTCTTCCTACACCCTCCTTTCACTACATTTTAATCCGTTCTTTTAAAAATCCCTTCTAATTTATCTAATATTCAAAATCTAAGTCTTTTATTGCAGCCCCCTGCCGACACAACACTAACTCGACCTCAATCTTCACCGAGTCACTGGCGACGAAGCGATTTTAACCGTCCCCACTTTCTACTTTGCTGGATCCAGCTTAATTAAAACAACTGTGGTGACGTTCTGACGTCTCAACCTCACAACACTTTAAGGCAAACCACTTGAAGGAGTTTCTTTTTTAAATAAAGCAGCATGAAGGTGATTTTAGAGATAAGTTATTTTTTTCATTTTTCGAAAAGCGTAATTTCTATCATTATAGATGGTGTCATTTTCGTAAAGACGAATATGAATACATTGTTTTTGTTTTTGGTTTTGTGTCTGTTTTGTTACTTCTTTTGCAACTGAGAACAATGTACTGGCTTTATTTTCACTTCTTCTTGCATGTTACAGGTTCTATGCTTTCGGAGATTCGAAAAAACAGGATGCACGAGTGATGACACAGACATTCGACAGTGCAACATCAGCCATCAGAAAGCGGCTATTCCGTTTAGTGTGACTTAAGACATATTCAACCCAGTGACAGCAGTTTAGCGATCTAGAAATAACACACTGAGTGACAGCAAAATTTGGTAACGGTTTTACATAAAAGATGTGCACTTCAGCAACAGAAGCGGAATGAAAATGTAATACAGATCTTTATTTAAGACGTTAACTAATATGGAATAAATGTCCTTTTTGCACATATTCACCTGTTATGCTTCCTTCTTTTTACACATATCCATATGTGAAAAATTTTCATTATCATTAAAATAACATTAAACACAAGAGGCCTTGCTTTTACATGCACACACACACACACACACACACACACACACACACACACACACACACACATATATATATATATATATATATATATATATATATATATAACACATTTTAAAATAAGAAAGCTTTTTCAACATTTGATAACTTTAACAAAAATAAACATTTTTTTTTTTTTTTTTTAAATTAAATTTATCAGTCTGATGTTTTAATATATTACATTTATCTTGTACATTCTTATAAAAAACACATAGCTTCAGGAATGGAAATAAAATAAGACAAAGAAATCTATGTTTGTGTTAGTCGAAGGAAAAGAAAAAATAATAGGAACATGAAAAGAGAAGTTTGTTGTATGTTCATCCTAAATCTCCAGAAATTCTTGTAAACGGAAAAGAAAACTAAAAAACAAATCAACTTTGACCAGAAAAACAATGACAGCTGTGTTTTTTACCGACATTTTAAATATTGCTAAGAGTATGTTTGATAAAAAGTTCTAAGGATTTTTTTTTAACTACATGTTCCACGAAAAAAGAGTAAAATAATTTCTCTGAGAAACTTTCAAAACTTTCCGTTATTTTACTTTTAAGTCGAATATATTATAATAAATTATTTATTAAGTGTTATTTGTTTATTTCAATTGTGTTGAACATTTAATTGTATAGCAATTGTATAGTAATGTATTAGTAAATCCTTATAGCTTGAAACTCTTAGAAACATGTAATTATTTTAGTGATAACGTTCTGAATTTTATTGGATACAAATGAAATTTGACCATTTTCAACCTTTCTTATAAAAAAATAAGGTATTTTTCGAGCATTTTCATTATTAAAAATGTTATCAACACGCACTCGTATGTCATCCAAAATTAAATATGCGCCTTTTGTATTTCTAAGGTATCTCTAACGTGATATATATATATATATATATATATATATATATATATATATTTTATTCCAACATTAATACTTTCTTCTGATAAGCAAAATTCTTAAAATCATTTACAATTTTTTTTTAAACTAAAATTTACCTGTCGATATATTCTTTGCATTCTTGCAAAAGCCTACAAATACTGTAAGTTGTAAGTGAAATCATGTGTTAAAGTTACATTTTTTTTTTTTTTTTTAATACTGGCTAATCCAAACATTTTGTGTTTGTGTTCAATTCATGATTGGTTCCCTAATTCCACTCATTACTATGTCGATTCTGTAAAACATGAGTTTATGTGTGCTTTTCATGTCTGAAGTTCAAGGTGATTTCATGCAGTATTTCCTATTAAAACAGAAAGAAAAATCCCAATAATTTGATTACCTGCTGCATATTGATAGTGTGTTCTAGAATTTATAAGGTGGAATTCTTTTGTAGCTTATTTAATAATTTTCGAATATGACATTATTTCTGAGAGAAATTACTTTGCGATTCAATATAATAAATATTTGTCAACATTTTGATTATTTTATTTTTATTTTTATTTTTTTTTTTTCCTGAGAGAAATAATTTTATACTATTCCATAAACAAAAAAACCTTTAAAATTGCATTCTTCTTTTATTTTTGAAAAAAAAATCGTTAATGTTAAATAGTTTAATTTAATTTTTTACTATTAGACAATAGAAATTCTTCTATTCTACTAAATAATACCTTTCTGTAGCATTAATTTTTATATAGTGATATAAAAAAAAATAAAAATGTAAGTCTGTAAATATACTTTTAATATATAATTAATATTCATAAAATAGTAGAAACCAATATTTTATTCTAAACGCTGGTTAAAATTATCAAATGAAGAAGACTACATCTTATGTTATCCAATAAAGAACGACAATTTCAAAGATTTCTTCTTACTTCTTCTTAACTTTTAAATTTTATCTTCGTAGTTTGAAACTAACCAAATTAATGTCAATCATTTATAATAAAGTTTTAAATATTTACATTCACCCTTCTTCGAAAATTAAATTTTCAGTTTGAAGTTGATTTAATTGTAATGTCATTTTCATTATGCAATATGCTTTAAGTTTTTTTTTTTTTTTTTTTTTTTTTTTCTTAATTGCAAGATAAACCTGTTATTACCAAGTTGCAAACGATATATTTTCTTCTAATTTGAATTAAATTACTATTTAAAATAAGAATGTTTAAATCTTATTTCCCTGATAATCGTTTATTCATTTTCTTATATGTATATGTTCTTTTTGTTTAAAATTAATCTGTAAAAAAAGATCGTTATTTCTTTGAAGACCATTATGTTATAGAAGGGTGTTATTCTCCATTTACTTAATGTAAACGACATATTTTTTTTTTTTTTTTTTTTTTTTTTTTTTTTTTTTTGGGGGGGGGGGGGAATTTATTAAATTAAGAAGTAACAAATAATAAACAAATTAAATTAAAAAAAAAGTAGTATTCAAATTGACAATATATTTCTATTTTTGTTCTAAAGACAATTCTGACACAACAAAAGCAAACGTTTCACAGAAAACCATCCTATCAGTATTAGAGAGTACCTACCGGTATCAAAATCCTACCAGTATCGAAAATACAAACAAGATGCAAATTTCCATACAAACATCTTAAAATACACGAAATCCCTATTATGATTTTTCTTTTGGTCTTTTTACGACTTCTCTTATTTAAATTAATTTAGGCAACTGCTATTAACTAAATGTTCAAAAAATGAGTGGTGTCTTTCGAGATTTTATTTATATTTTATAACCCAATGCTTTTTTTTTCTCTACAACATATGTTCATTTAATACTTTATTCATTTTCAGATTATATATATATATATCGTATTCGTTTTAATAAAACTTATTAATTTAAATACAACTTTGTTTTGCAGTTGATTCAAAGTTAAAACAATTATTTTAAAATAACTTTCTGTTTATATATATATTTATATATATAAATATTATATATATATATATAATATTTATATATATAATATTTATATATATTATATATATATATAAATTTTTATTATTTTTTTTAAATATATATATAAATATATATATTTAAAAAAAATAATAATAATTTAAATTAAATTAAAAAGTGCAGATGGCCTTGAATGCAAAATATATTAGAGAAATTTATTCTATAATGTTTGCAGCTTGTTATGCTGATATATACAAAAAAAAAAAAAAAAAAAAAGAATTAATACAATTTACTATTGCACTTTGTTAATCATAATTTGTATCTATTTGTGTGTATATAGTGCTTTAATTTTACACTTTTTTGTGTATAGTATATTAAGTTCAATTAGTTTCCCTTCCTTTTATTTTGACATTCCTCGTGTGTAGAACGGTTACAATAACTAGTTTTTAATATACTTTCATTTGGTATTTTGATTATCTGGCTCATTATCATGGGATATATGAGCTACTTTACATAGAAAATAAACATAGGCAGATATTTTTATTTTCTTTCATATCCATGTTTCACAAATTAAAATCAAAGCTAAATTTACGTAGAATATGAACTGAAAAAATATTCTGTATTGAATTCCACGTTATAAAAACTTTACCTGCAACATTTTTTTGAAAATTGTGAAAAAAATGGAAATTACTTTAAATTGTGCGTGCATACAAGTAGTTTGATACTATTGATCAGGAAAAATGCCATATCATTGGAAAATGAATGCGAATTCAAAGAAAAATGTCCTCCTCTATCGTTATAATATAAGATCACAGTATGAATTTTCAACATGTTATTATTTTCGGATATGTACAACTAAAATGTGTTGGATAATTTATCACTTAATTTGCAATGTTTATTTCCGTTTTCATTATATAAACATCCAATTAAAAAAAAATGTCGAATAATGTCACAATCAGCATAATATATGCCACACCTCTCACAATATTTTATTTTTTTAATATATTTTAATTATTTACAAGTTTGTGAAACCACATCAAAACGGCTTGCTGAACCTCAGTATCGGTTCCGAAATGCTGACCTACCAAGTGTTTCTTTAAAGGTCTGAAGAGATGAAAAACATTTGGTACAAGGTTGGGACAGTAAGAAGGGTTGTCCAAGGATAATCCCAACGAGCACATGTCTTCCGATAGCCCAATTGTAAATGTACAATATTGTGTGCACTTCCAATGGATATATTGAGTTATTGTGATTTTTTACTCAGAGTAATGCGACGATCACCTTGTATCACTTTGATCGAATCAAAGCTTCGGCACTTCAAACATTGTCATCTGCTGTGGATGTGTTTGGTTGCCCTGCCTTTCTTCATCTCGCACATCTCTTCTGCCTTTCTGAAATTCCGTGTACCAAAACCACACCTATTTTCTTGACATAACACTTGTATCGTACACAATTGCTGATGTATTTCGGGTGGAGGATTTTCTTTAAACGCAAAAACCATATATCACATTTTATATTTACATCGCGAACCATGTTTCCGTCAACGCAGCCTCTTCTAACTGAGATTTAGTCATGTTACTGGACAACTAGCTCCATCTTCTAGCACCACTGGATTTCGGTGGTCGTCTTCTTTATCTTCAGAGGTATTTTTATTCATACGAAATATCTGTGCACCCGTCAAAGTTCTTGTTGAATATATATATATATATATATAAAGCGATTGAAATGAATTTATATATATATAAGTTTAAAGATTTGAAAAACCAAAAAAGCTAGTAATTTGTGGCCACCACGAGACTTTCTTCTATATTTTCCTATACAAATTCACTCAGTAACAATTAAAAAAAAAAAAAAAAAAAAAAAAAAAAAAAAAAAAAAAATCCAAGTTTTATTTTTCGTTAAAAGTAAAAAAAAAATCGATAACTTTGTTTTAAATTACCACATATTTATAGTCCAACAATTCGTTTTAAAGGTATTGACGAGACCTTTCGAAAGATACCCATCTTGAAAATTTACCCCACCCCAGAGGGTACTTCCCCCCAGGGGGGGGGGGAAGCGATGCCCCCACATGCACAATTTTTTTCCTAATTAACTACTACTATTAGCAATAATTCATATTAATTTTACAATCACAGGTTAAGAATAACTCTCATTATGCACATTTATACGAAATTTAGTCCTATACTACCATGTTAAAAATTTAGAAGAAATACGATCACAGCGCCTCCTGTTTTGCGATTGATCCCCAAATCTAATCAGCACCAGTTTATGTCAGGAGCCAACTAAATACCAAATTTTGATAATTTCGTTAAAAAAAAAAAAAAAAAAAAAAAAAAAAAAAAGATTTTTTTTCTAAGTTTTTTTTTTTTCCGTAAAAAGTAAAAAAAATCGATAACATTGTTTTAAATTATCACAGATTTATAGTTAACCATTCGTTTTAAAGGTACTGGCGAGACCTTTCGAAAGATACCCATCTTGAAAATTTTTGCCCTATATCACCATGTTAAACATTTAGAAAAAGCGGGATGGCAACGCAACCTGTAAGACGATATTTACCAAAAGTTGATAGGCACTAATTTATGTCAAGGTGCAACTACATACCAATTTGTATGAAATTCTGTCCAGTAGTTCTTGACAGACAGACAGACAGATAGACAGACAGACAGACATTTTCTAAAAATGGTCAAATCGTGTTCTACAGCTCTCAAAACGTGTAAATCCATCAATAACCCGAAATCGAAAATTTTTACGAATCCAATACTTTCTTCTATTGAAGATAGAAGAAAGTAAAAATTACAAATAAATTTGCAATTTTGCAATTTTGTAATTTTATAACTTTTTTAGTATTTTTATACATTATATATATATATATATATATATATATATATATATATATATATATATATATATATGTTTGATTGCTCTTCAGTTGTTGGTAGTTTTCTGTTTGGTGAGAAGTTGGGGGCTAAGATTAGTTATTAGCTAATTGCTACTGTCCTTTCAGAAACTTCTCTATCACACCTACACTGAGGGAACTCCCTGATGAAATTTTCAATGTTTTTTGGGGTTTAATTTCATTCATTTGTTTATATATCCCTATATATATGTATATATATAAATTATGAAAAAATATCAGCTATTTATCATTGTAAAATTCAGAGAAATTAAATACTATTTATATATATATAGCTGTTGGTGAAAGAGATAGTTTCAAAAATATTACTATCGAATAAATTTAAAATAAATGAATAAATATACACTAAGTCGTATTTTTTTCTGTACATTTAGATTATATTGTTTGGAATAAAGCTATTACTCAAATATATATATATATATAGTACGTAAAAATTTGTCAAAATGTTACGCCCGTTACCATGGAATACTTGATATATACATAAAAATTTTACACGTGAAGGTGTATTCTTGATTAAATATTTAGTTTCTATTTAGGATATTGGAAAACAGTTTGTAATTTATCCCCTGAGAATAATGCGTTCGGAAACTTTTAGTGATCACTTACATTTAAAGTATTAGGTCGATGAAAATCTGCAATAATCGAAAGTTTTAGGGATTTATTTTTGAAGAATTTTTTTTTATCGTAGTTCATTTACTAAATTTCCCCAGGTTAGTGTAACTTTTCAATAAGCTCAAGAGATTTTAATGTAATTGATCGAATGATGAATAGTTAATGGTTAACACGGGATTATAGTACGTAATGCTTTATACGAAAAAAAAAAATGAATAACTTTGGAATACACTATTTAATCCAATCTGTAGAAAATTCTCTTGAGATAAAAAAATATTATTGTTTTTTCTTATATTTGAAAGTCTACTGGATTCAGAATGATACTTATGATTAATCATTTGGACTATTATTTAGACATAAATTTTTAAGTATCTAAACATAAACAATAATTTTTTATATGTCAGTTTTAAAACTTTTGATATTTCGATTGTTTACTCAAATATTCCAATTTTAATGGGGAATTACTTATCTATATTATAAATTTCTTTAAGTTAAGTATCAAATGCATTAAAATAAAAGGCAGCAGTTTAAAAAAGAAGTAAAAATTCGTATTTTTATAAAGTTATCTGGAAATATTAGAATTATATCAAGCTTTCATTTTTGTAATAACATCATTCAGAATGATTAGCATTTAATTGCAATTTCAAGAAATAACATTTCAAAATAATGTTAAGTGGCATATTTTTAATTTGACAATTTCGTTGTTTAATATTAAATAATAATTAGAGAAAAAAAAATATTATTATTATTATTTTATTTTATAAATATGTTAACTAGTGTGTTGGGGGCTATCAAAAAACATACTTTTGTATCACTGTATACAGCACCGATAACTTACACGAGAAAACGTGAATCATCTTACTTTCACATAAATAAAATTGTATATGCAATTTGGTGGAGTTTTCACAAATAGATACTGAGATATAACAGGAGAAAATAATAGCCACAAGCAAAGAATATAATAGCAATGACATCTGTCGACAGGGATGTACCAAAATTATATTAGTATAATTTTGTAAGTTGTGGTTAGAGACCCAGCAGTCTTCTGTGTTTGAGTAGGAGGACTTCCGTGCATGGGATATTTGATCTACAGGATGACGCAGAAAATGAATACTCTTTGAATAATTCTCATTCCCAAGACGGGCGGGCCTACGAGCGGCCGAGCGTTTCTGCGCTCAAACCTCGAAGACTTGAAGTGCCGAGTTCGATCCAAGGTCGCGCTTATCGGCCTAGTATTTTAGAGTTTTTCATGGTTCTCTCTGAAACTTGCGTAAATACGGATAGGACCCTTAAAAAAACCCATGGAGGGCAAATAGCCTCAGGCTTAGGATCCTAGTGCAGTCAATCGGCCTTACTCCCAATTACCAAACACCCAATACAGGAAAGTAAACAATTGTTCATAATGACGAAATATCTCCTTCCGATGGGATGTGAGGATGTGATGAAGCAGCAATCAACGATTAGGCATGAGAACTTTTTTTTTTTTTTTTTTTTTTTTTTTTTTTTTGTCAATTTTTGACAAAAACTTTTACGAATGTTTTAGTATTATATATTATTTGCCTAAAAATATTAACGATCAAAATCTTTTACAGGCTATTTTGAAAATTATTAAATAATTCATTTTGGTTTACAATAAAATATTTAGTTCATAATTGAACAGTTTTTAGTTCATATTTAAGATCACGTGTATTCATTTTTTTTCATCTGAAATTTTAAAATGAATTATGTATAAAAATCTAAATTACATAAGCTAAATTTGTAATTGGTGTCGCTATCTTCTTACTATTGTAAATTATTAATGTGAAACAGAAGTTGAACACCTTTTTGTTTTATTTTATGAATTGCAGTACCAATATATATATATATATATATATATATATTAATCAAAGAGTGATGAGCTATCAGATAATGATAAGTGTAGAAAAAAAATTAGAAAAAGTAATAATAATAATAAATAATAATAACAATAATAATAGTAATAATATATATATATATATATTAAGAATTGTACAAAAGTTTCACCTTTTAAAATAAATCTGAAAGTCACAAGAAATAAATTAAACTTCTTAAAAGTGCAAGTTAAAAACATTAAAATCATAAAAAAGGGGGAATAAATTTGGAAATAAGCTGATTTAAATTGACTGGAGGTTGTTTTGGGATGCTTAAAATATGAGTATACATTCATTATTGGTTCTATTTACAGAGCTGGAAAAGTATTTCTTTTTTTTTTCTTTTATATTCTTTTCCTTTATTACGATTAAAATCCAGGTGAGGTAGAGAAACAATGGTGTAATATTAAATGTTAAACATTTGCGTGTAACACATTGATTGTTTTGTATAAGAAAATATATAACATGTACTATCATTATAATAAAAAAATCAGCTAATATAATAAATTATCTTTTTAAAGTAAAATTTGGTAGAAGTACACCCTATCGAGTTTCATCATACTGTAAAATTTCAGTTCTATTTAATGAAAAACATAGATTAAGTAACTAACAGGCTACAAACGCTTAGCTAATCACTATATTAAAACAAATTAAAAAAAAAAAAAAAAAAAAAAGCACTATTTACTTTTTATAACACATGATAAACAACAATAATAATAATAATAATAATAAGGATAAATAGAATGAAATCGTTCAAAAGCTCGTTTCGGGTTCAGGTTCCCACTGTCTACAGAAAGATCTTTACCGAGCCCTTCAATCTGGTTATTTTTCGACGACAGATTAGTATACTATTATTTAAAGACTACGATTTTAAAAATGATTGTATTTCAGCATCTATTAAATAACTTAGTTTTTAAGCATGTATTTTATAACCCTCGCTCTTCATACTATATTACCATATATTTCCGATCAATAAAAAAAAAATGGATATTATTTTGTAAGGAATAAAATAAATAAAAATAAAATAAATTTTAATTAAACTTGAATTTTAATTAGTTTAACCCTATCTACTACATACTATCATTTTTTCGATAAATAAAAAAAAAAAAAAAAAAAAGAAAAAGAAAAAATCCCTAACATTAAAATCCCTAACAAAAACATTAATAAAAAATAATAATAATATAAAAAAAAAAAAAAAAAAAAAAAAACGAAAAAAAAAAAAGTTATTATACTATAAAAAATTATATATTATGCATAAATATAACCGTCAAAAATATTTTTTTAATTTTAAATTTAATGTACTTAAATTTTTGTAATTCATTATCATTTGGTTTTTAAAAAATGTAATAAATTAAAAAAAGGAAGAAAAAGATTCCGCTTTCAAATGAATGAATTAAATAAATAAAAAGTAAATTGAGAAATAGCCGTTGCTAAGATACTCAGATGATTAAATAATAGATGATTAAAGAATAGGTTTTAGAAAAATGAAACAGAGAAGACTAAAAAAAAAAAAAAAAAAAAAAAAAACGTAATTTAAAGCCGAAAATAAAATACATAATTTAAAAAAAAACTTAAATTGCAAATCCGATAAAATATCGATGAGGTGCACACCTGTAGGATCCCAAATACCTATCTGCCAAGTTTTGTAGCTCTGCGATGAGTAGCGTGAGCACCAGAGTTCAGGCAATCGCACAGACACACATATACACAGGTGCACACACATATATTTATCTTTATTTATATGGATAATTAATTATACAAATGAATTTATAAAGATATACTAGAATTTATTTTTAAATTACTAAAATATGCTAATTAAAATTACTGTTTTTATAAAGAAAATATATCTGGGAAAGAAAGGCAAATCATCTATATAAATAAAGAGAAGTGCCTGTGTGTGTGTGTGTGTGTCTGCGCTCTGGTGCTCACACTATTGATCGCAGAGCTTCCAAATTTGGCATATAGGTACCTGGGACCATGCATGTGTGCACCTCATCGAGATTTTTTCGAATTTCGAATTTGAATTTTTTAAATTAATGTTATTTCGATTTTAAATATTGGCTTAAATGTTTCATTTTTCAGAAATTAATTTCGTTTCAAAAGTATGCGTATCTTAGCAACGGCTATTAAACTATTTGTTTATTTAAATTCATTTGAGGAAGAAATTATTTTTATTATATTTATTGAAATCAAATAGTTATACGCACACAGTAGAAAAAATTAAACATTTTAGATTTTGGCATATAGGTACCTGGGACCCTGCAGGTGTTCACATTATCGAGATGTTTTCGAATTTCAAATTTAATTTTTTTAAATTAATGTTTTTCCGATTTTAAATATTTGCTTCTTTGTTTCATTTTTCATAGATTTATTCTTTTGCTTCAATCGTCTGCGTATCTTAGCAACGGTTATTACGCAACTTATTTTTATTTCATACATTCATTTGAAGGCGAATTTCTTTTTTTTTTTTTTTTTTTTTTTTTTTTCTTAATTTGTTATACTTATTGAAAATAAAATCGTAATGCAGTAGAAAAAAATAAGTAAAATTTGTTTTAAATTTAAAAACGTATTTATAACTGTTATGTTTAATTTTTTTTATAATAGAACAACTTCCTATTTTTCATATTTTAATTATTTCCTTTAAAAGAAAAAACTTTTATTCATTATTTTTTTTTATTTACAGTATTTATCCGGAAAAATTGTAGTATATACATAGTAAAAAGGATTAAAATTTATTTGTATATATAAATTCATTTATTAATCCACTTTTTATATTATTTTCTTTAATTACATTGGTCGGAATCAAATCGTAATATAGTGTAAATAGCATGGGTTATAAAATACATGGTTCAAAACTAAAATATTTAATAGATGCTGAGATACAGTCATCTTTAAAATCGTAGTTCTTAAATAGTAGCAGATTCCCCCTGTCGTCGATAAATATCCAGATTGAAGTGCCCGGGAAAGATCTTTCTGCAGGCATGGGAAACCTAGATCTGATGCAGTGCGGGCAGGAAAAGAGCTGCCATAGACAGCGGGTACCCGAAGCAAGGTTTGGAGCAATTTCAGTTTCTCCCCCCCCCCTTTTTTTAAAGTTTTTTTTTCTATAACGTAGTGTAAAAAAATCAATATTAATTCAATTCTTTCGAAAATTCATTTAAATATAGTGACCAGCGAAGCGGACGTAGCCTGCTAGTCTGTATAAATAAAGAGAAGTGTCTGTTTGTCTGTATATGTGTCTGTCTGCGCTCTGGTGCTCACACTACTAATCGCAGAGCCTCCAAATTTGGCATATAGGTACCAGGGGCCCTGCAAGTGTGCACCCCATTGAGATTTTTTCGAATTTCGACTTTAAACTTTTTAAAATCATATTTTTTTCGATTTTAAACATTGGCTTTTATGTTTCATTTTTCATGAATTTATTCTTCGATTGTAAACGTCTGCGTATCTTAGCAACGGCTATTACGCAATTCACTTTTTATTTCATACATTCATTTGAAGGCGATTTTCTTTTCTTTTCTTTTTTCTTTTTAATAATTATTATTATATTTATTGAAAATCAAATGGTAATGCAATCGGCGATTGTAATGAAATGCTCACCCTCTGGTGGGCTAAGGTGAAATTACAATAAACATGCTTTAATTCGGCTTTCATTAAGCCGTCATTGCATGCCGATGTTTAGTTTCACATATATTTATTGAATAAAAATGAATAAATCCGGTAAAATGATAACACATACTGTTGTGTGCTACAGTGCAACTCCAAAGGACCAAGAAATCCAGAATTAAACTTCCATTTATTTCCAAATGACAAATTTAAAATTTCAGTAGCTTCGGCTAATAGAAGTAAAGAATTAATCATATGAATTGAAACTAACATTTGTTCAACTTCAGTTAAAAATCTACTTCCGATCGAACTTTGAATAAACTGAATTAATTTTTTCCAAAAGCAATCAATTTTCCATGATGTAATGGCCGAGAAATCATAGTACGAATATTAAGTAGAATAACAAAAAAAAAAAAAAAAAAAAAAACAATAATAAATACACGTGGCTATAATATTTACTAACAACAAAAACTGAAAAAGCGCCATCTATCGATCATTACAAACGCAGATAGAAATAAAATGCTACGTTTATATATAAATTTTATATTATAGCAACTTTTTTATTTTTCATTTTTTTAATTAATTCCTTTAAAAGTTTTTTTATTATTATTTTTTTTTTTATATAATATTTATTGGGTGAAAAAATAGTAGTTTATAGTAGAAAGGATAAAACTGATTAAAATTCGTTTGTTTTTCATGTATTTAATTCGATTTAAAATAAAATCTACTTTTTTTAATTTTTTTATTTGCACTGGTCGGAATCAAATCGTAAGATAGTGTAAATAACGGGGGCAATAAAACACATGGTTCAAAAACTAAAATATATAATAGATGCGGAGGTACAGTCATCTTTAAAATCGTAGTTCTTAAATAACAGAGAATTCACTAGTCGTCGATAAATACCCAGATTGAAGTGCCCGGGTAAGACCTTACTCTAGACTGTGGGAAACTGGACCCGATGCAGTACGAACAGAAAAAAATCTGCCTTAGGCAACGGGTATCCGAAAAAGCGATATCTAAAGCGATTTCAGTGGTTTTTTTTTTTTTTTTTTTTGTAATGTGACGTAAAAATAAATACTGATCCAATTCTTTTGAAAATTCATTTAAATATAGTGACCAGCGAAGCGGGCGTAGCCTACTAGTTTTTAATATTTTAACATGTAGTAAGTGCAATCAGTTTATTTTCAACAAGAAGTGCGTGTAGGTGAGGAAGGATGGTGATGTTTCACTTTTTTTTTCTTTTTTTTGCCACCATAGAAAAATCTTAGGCATAAATTAACTTTTATTTTAACGGCATGTAGTAGGAAATGATTGAAGAAATAGACAATGCGATTGATTTTTGAAATGAAGTCTCATTGATGAAGATGACAATACCTGTTAGAGATTTTCGCAGCAAAAACTATCAAGGTGTTACATAAAAATGCTACATTTTAAAGGTATAAGCAGTTAACTTATAAAGGTTTAAACAGCCTAAAAATTTGTGTTATTAAAAAAAAAAAGAAAAAAAAAACTTTTTTTTTTCAACATTAATTCTTTCTGTTCTTTTATCAATAAATAATAGCATGTCTGACAGCTTAATTAAAATTTATTGTTACTTCCGACTTTCAACGGTGATAAACATATATATACAGGGTGATCAATTTAAAAGTGTACCTATTAGTTTTTCTTATTACCCTTAAATATGACGGGTGTGGCAACTGTTCTAACATTGATAATAGTTTCAACCTTGTTTAAGTGTGGGAGACAATTTTCAACACTGTTGGACTGTTACAAATTTATTTGTGAGGTAAAACAGAAATGAAGACACGCAATGTTATTTAATCCTGTGATACTTTTATTTTTGAAAAACATAATTTAATTCAATTATTTTACATTATCATTCCTACATTACATTTACATATAATTATCATTTTTACATTACCATTTCATAGAGTTTTCCAGGGAAGTCCCTGCAAACATCAATGAATTAAAACAGATCATAACCGAATAAATCTCGTAAAGAATATCAACGATGCTGCAAAGTGTGACAAATAACTTGGTTCGACGTATTCATGTTTTCATTCAGAATGGTGGCAAACATTTTCAATATTTTCTGTAAGGAATGTTAATGTAAAAAAATTGAATTAAATTATGCTTTTCAAAAATAAGATCATCACAGGATTAAGTAACACTGTGCATCTCCATTCCTGCTTAACCTCACAAGTAAAGTTGTAACAGTTCAACGTTGTTAGAAATTGTCTCCCACACTTAAACAAGGTTCGAATAATTATACTTCAGTGTTAGAATAGTTGCCACATCCGTCAGATTTAAGGGTAATAAGAAAAACCAACGGTTACTCTTTTAAACTGATCACCCTGTATATGTATATATATACATATATATATATATATATATATAGGTGTGTGTATGTGTGTCAGGGCCCGAAATTTCAACTTTGATTACGCTCGCTGAAGAAAAAAGTTACTCGCTACAATGTATATGATTAACTTACTTTATTTTTTAAGTATAAGGTGAACAGAATTTTTTATTAGAAAAAGAGGAGAAAATACGCAATGTCTTTTATTTTATAAGTAAGTAGAAGATATTGAAATTTGAAAGAAATTTGAAATTGAAGATTTGAAAAAGAGGTCATTTTCAAGGACACAAACGTGAAGGAAAATGTTTATAAAAACCAATTCAAAAGTTACTTTACAAAATTGGGGCAAACAATATCTCAAACAATGAATTTGGATCAGTACACTTTAATTTAACTTAATAATATATAAATACGAAAGGAAAAATACTTAATTTTTATTGGTGCCACTGGACAATATAGATTTTTTATTTATTTATTTTAAATTTTTGCTATGTTTGCTATTTTTTTTTTTTTTTTTTTGCGGTATTTTTATGCAGTTATAGGAAAAAAGTTGGCAGACATTTTTTCTATTAAAATCATAAAATAAAAAATAAAATTGGCATATGAAAAAATAAAATCAATATTCGGCAGATGAAACGATTTGTTTTAACAAACAGTCATTATTTATGAACATTTTATAAAAGTTCTCACAAGTATAACATAAATTAGTCTTAGTAGTTAATAAGTTTTTAAAGTAGGTATATAAAGGGGATTTTTTTCACATATCTACATTCGCTTTGTGGGAGCGTTTTTGCCAGGAGTACATAAAATGAATTCAACTAACTTTTGCCTGTTTTTGTGAGGGATTGGTAGTGTTATCATTAAGGCCAATTGTCTGCACTAGGGCTCTAGGCCTGAGTAGTAGAGTTCTCCGTGAGGTCTTTCTAAGAGGTCCTAGCCCAAATTTACGTTAGTTTCGGAGAAAAACACGGAAAACTCCTAAAGGCTAAGCGAACGAGCGCGACTGGGTATCGAACCCAGCGCTTCACGTATACTAGATTCCAGGACAGAATCACTCGGTTAGTGGTGGGCTTATTTCCATAAGGAATATTATTCATGCAAAAGTGAGAACACTCGTCAGCCCATCGCGCTTCAAACGGAGCACCACCTTTTTAATAATTTAATGACAATTTTAAAAGTAATTTCGTGTTCTGGATCAAAGAACCGTATAAATATAGGGAATACTTTTATTTCTTTGTGATTCGAAGCATCTGACATATACCATAATATGCTTTGGCAAGTTTATCAGAAAGTTGTTCTTTTGCGAACCTAACTCAGAAAAAAGTTAGTGTTCACCGTTCGATACAGCCAACAGACGATAGAGCTTCCCAGTTTTGCGAATTTTTTTAAATGAAGGACTAAATCCTTATCATTTGAAAAAGAGAACACAGGACGAAAAACATAAAAAAAAAGGACTTTTTAGTCCTGTAATGTTTTTTTTTTTTTTTTTTTTCGTTTAAGAGGGCAGAGTGTTGAAAAGAAGACTGTTCTCTTAAAAAGAGGATGTCTGGTCACCTTACTAAGGTTAGCATGATTTTACGTTTGTTAATCCATATATATATATATATATATATATATATTAATTTTTTTCTTTCTAACACTTTATACTGTAAGATTTCTATCTACATTTAGACTGAAATTTTACTCGCCATAGTAAAATTTCCACTCGCCAATGGCGAGAAATTTTGCTCCCTGTGTATATGTATACATGTATATACATGTATGTATATACATATATGTTATACATGTATGTACATACATATGTATATACACATATGTATATACATGTATATGTATATATGTGTCTGTTTATATATATATATATATATATGTGTGTGTATGTGTGTGTGTGTGTATTAGATTTCTGCTTATCATTTACAAATATCAGAATATAAAAATCAGTAGTTTTGTTATGAAATTTTAAATTATTACACATTTATATATGCAACTTTTCTTTAAATTTAGAATAGTGATTGAGTAAATCTGCCACACTAATCTCAGCCTATTTTTTAAGTCAAAAAAGAGATAAATAATTTTATTAACTTACTTAGCAAAAAACAACGAAACAAATGAAGAGAAAAATACGACATAAAATAAAATTAAATTATGAAACAAATATTTAACTAGAAAACTTCCGAGAGAAGTGAGAGATAAGCTATAAAACAGGATTAATATAAAGAAATCCGATTCGAATTCAAACACTTCAAAACGACTCCGGGAATGAATTATTGAAAAGGAATGAATAATCGAATTATCATTTATCATCCTCATCCAAAATCTCTAACTATAATTTCTTATCTAAATCTTTCATGCAGTTTCCTAGAAGACTAGATTTATGATTAACATTGTTCCAGAAAAAAAAAAAAAAAAAAAACTTTGGAACATATATATATATATATATATATATATATATATATATATTTTTTTTTTTTTTTTTTTTTTTCAAAATCATTTCAGCGATTTAAGCATTTCAGATAGATATGTTACCTCAAAAACATACTAACTCTAAATATTTATCAAAATCGTACGAGTACTTAAAAGAAAAGTTTCTATTTTTTTTTCTTTGAAGGAAGTGCAGGTTACCGTTAAATGCTAAATGTTCTAAAGATAATATCAGATTTTTGTGCTTTTAGTTTAACTGTAAACTCAAAAGATACCTCAAATCTCATTTTTTATCAAAATCATTCAAATATTCTCTAAGAAAACCATATCTTAGCCATATTTTGCTATAGATGCAAAATGGGAGTTAACACTGAGCGATAAGTTTCATGAAGATGAGGATAAATCAGATAGGTTTCAAATCACAAATTATCCTTAATGATAAGGTCTTATCAAAATCGTTAAAACAATTGCCTAGAAAATTCTGCAGTAGTTTTGCAACAGATAGTCTGAGGGTTAACTGTCAACGATATTTTTTTCTGAAGATGAGGAAAATTCAATTTGAATCACACTTTTTAAGTAAACGTCAAACGTTAAACATCTATCAACCTCTTTCGAGAAGTTTACATGTAAACTAATTCAAGTCATGCTTGGCAGCGGTGGTCTGAGACTTGACAGAGTAGTACAAAATTTCCTTGAGTTGAAGTCATGATTTCACAGTAAAAAAAAAAATAATAATAATAAATAAATATAAATAAATAAATAAAATAAATAAATAATAATAATAATAATTGTATTAATAATAATATTTCTATTTATTTATTTATTTTATTTTATTTTATTTTATTTTTATGGTTCGATTTGTTACTGAGAAAATCAAGATTTTGCCATATTTTGCAACAGATGGAAAAGAATTAACAACGAACGCTCTATTTCGTAAAGAAGAGGATAAAGCAAATGCGTGTGTCTTCTCATAAAGTATTTAACCCTAAGTTATTATTAAAATTGTCATATCCATTTCCTAGTCAACCAAAATTTTGCCATATTTTTGAACCGGCTTCAGATGAGTTAGCAGCAAATGCGAACTTTCATGAAGATGAAGTTTAATCCAATCGAATTTCCACCCCAAAACTTTCATTAAAATCATTATATTCATTTCCGTGTAAACCTAATTTCTCAAATATTTTGTAAACGGTAGGTAAAGGGTCAATGATAAACTTGAATTTTCCCGAACATACATTTAAGTGTGATTGATTCCCCCCCCCCCAAACCCCACCCCTAAAATCACTTAACTACAGACTTTCATCAAATCGTTATATTTACATACAAATAAACCATTTTCTATCATATGTCGCAACCGATGTAAAATGGGTTAATACAGAAGGCTAATTTTCCTTAAGATTAGGATAATTCCAATAAATTTCGCACCTTAAAAATTATGCAACTCCTAACTTTCACCGCAATAGTTTTCAATCCATTTTCGAGTAATTTAAATTTCTGACATATGCTGCAACTAGTAAATAAAAGGTTAAAAGCGAAAGGAAAATTTCCTAATGATGATAAAATCTTAATCGTTTGTTAACCCGAAAAAAAACCCCAAGCGCAAACTTTCACAAAATGGTTATGTTCATTTCCGATCAAATTGAATTTCTGCTATATATTGCAAGTGGCATATAAAAGGTTAACTGCGAACGAGAATTCCTCTGAATATAAAAGTAAGTCTGATCAATTTTACATCCTGAAATACGTTTAATTCTAAAATTTCATCAAAATTGTTATTTCTATTTTCCGTGTAAACGTAATTTCTGCCATATATTGCGTGTTGCTAATAAAAGGTTAACATCGAACACGCATTTTACTGAAGATGAAAGTAATTTTAATAAATTTTACACCTAAGAAAAAAACACACTTAAACCCAAGCTTTCTTTAATATTGTAATATCCGTTTTCGAGTAAACCCAATTTTTTACGTACGTTGCAAGTGGTCGATAAAAGGTCAACAGTTATCGCGGATTTTCCTAAAAATAAGGCTAAGCCCGATCTTTCTTTTTTTTCTTTCTTTCTTTCTTTTTTTTTTTTTTTTTTAAACCGCAAAATACCCTTAACCCCAAACTGTTAGAAAAAATTGTTAGAACCAATTTCGAGATCCACAAAACAAATTCATACATATAACAAGTTACGTGATTTACTAGTTTAAAGTAAGAGATGGATATATATATAGAAAATTCGATGACTCATAAAAAAGATAACTTTAAAAATACATTTTAATTAAAAACATTAAAATACACGACAGACGTTTCGGCTAGAACACTACCCCTCCTCAGTGTCAAACATACAAGCACAGAGGTAGTTTAAACTCGTTGCCTCCCCCATTAAACGTCTATGTGTAATCTATTGTATCCCATGTAAAAATTGTGATTCTATATATATCGGTGAAGCTGGCAGAACAGGTGAAATTAGATTAAAGGAACATAAACGCTCATATAAAATGGGTGATTTAAGATCGAAACTCGTAATCCATTCCCTCAATAGTGATCATATTCCTGATTTTGACAACTTTAAAATTCTAGCCTTTAATGTAAATTTATATGAATACCGTATTTTTCTAGAGGGCGCTTTTACTAAAATGCAACATTCTGCCTTCAACGATGCTAAAACTATTCCTCCTGAATATATAATCCTGTTATGATGTGTTATGAATTTTTTTTTACATGTTTGACACTGAGGAGGGCTAGTATTCTAGACGAAATGTCTGTCGTGCATTTTAATGTTTTTAATTAAAATATATTTTTAAAGTTTTCAAAATTTTTGTATTCATATCTCATTTTAAATGTTACAGTTAATTCCTGATTTATCGATAGACGAAAGCGCAGGTTTTTTTTTTTTTTTTTTTTTTCCATAATTACTCTCGAATCTCGTTAACATGAACACTGTTAACGTGAATTACTTTTAATATGAACGGTTTCTACAATCCCAATCAAAATGAAGAGTTGTTTGGTTATATAAAGATTAGCTACTTATAGCATGAATCATTTATAACATGGACAATTTTTATTGTTTTATTTATTTATTTTTTATCCCCTTTGAGGTTCAGTTTAACGAAGTTCGACTGTATAGAATTAAAAAAAGAGCCGTAAATTTTTAATTATGTAACAGCATTAAAAAGAAATCGCTTTTATAGATTATAGATTAATTTGTGAAAAATGGTATATATATATCTAATTAGCGTAATATTCTCTGGAGATTACAAATTTTGAGTAGAAATTTGGATTTCTTATTTAAAATGTCAAAATTGCTTCTTCATCTAACTCCCCTGATTTCACGAATACTAGTCTATTTTCATATTAACCTACATATATATATATATATATATATATATATATAGATAGATAGATAGATAGATAGATAGATATTAATATAATATATTTGTTTTTAGATCGCAAGTATAGTTTTCGAGATATTTGTCAAGACAAATCTTTATTTTTAAGTAGTATGTAAATGATAAATTTTCTCAAAGATATTATTAGGATTCTAATTTTATTTATGTATTTATTTATTTTGTCAGTTTCGGGGTATATATTTTTTAAATATTTTTCACATTTAATAATTGCGTTCATACACTACATAAAAAAAAAAGTTAATTCCTAAAATAATAAATATTAATTTAAAAAAAAACAAAAAAACATTGTTATAAATGTAGAAGTTATTTCCCCAGAAAATTTGCAAAGCGTACATAATTATAATAAAGAAAATAAAGATAAATGAAGTAAGTCAGACTTAGAGTCAACATTTAATACCCAAATTTAATTAAAATTATTCGCTGGATAGCATTTTAGAAGCCTGTTTTACATAAGCGTATAGTTAGCTAAAAGAATAAATATAATTAAAATGTATGCGGTAATTAATAGTAGTTATTTTCATTTGAATAAGATGAAAATGTATTTAAAAAAAAAAATCTGTAGATTTTGGTTAAAACAAATATGTGATTTTTTTTTTTTTTTTTATGTATCATTTAATAGAATAGGCTCGTAAAATGTTATAGAAAATGATAAAAAAAAAAAAAAAAATAATAATAATTGCCCCTTTTGAACTTCTAAAATTGCGCATTTATACCTAGAATTATTATTATTATTATTATTTCTTATGGAAACAATTATAAATATTTGAAAAAAATAAATAAATAAATAAATAAATAAATAATAAAGTTCTTTGCGTGCAATCATCATCATGTACTTTGAATATGTTATATTTGTTCGATATATATATATATATATTTTTTTTTTTTTTCCTTGAGAAAACTTGCTTTTATGTGCCTTAATAATTACATAGGTTTAATTTTGTTGAATGCTGTGTAAATATTTTAAAATGCGCTTAAATTAAAGTTTGTCCATAAGCCGTAATGAAAAGAAATACTTTAGTGTATCTGTGTATACGAAAAAAAAAATGCTCACCAGAAATTATACAGGTATTTTTGCTTGGCGCATGAACATGTGTATTAATTTGTAAGTTAATTGTGTGATGTTAGCTAGAGCTCTCGCGGACACATAGACGCATCGTTTTAAAACATTTAAACAAATTCAAAGTAATTTAGAACCTTTTTCATCAAGCCTGAAAGTTCATTTCAGAAAATTATGGAGTGGAAGGCTGATGTTTTGTACCAATTATATGAAAAATGTCACTTGATACAGCTGTGTTTGCAGACTCGGTGACTTCGCCAACGAATGTTATGTGAAAAATGCCTAGCTGGTAATCAGCCATGGTAGATCGATGTGTTGAGCATCCGCACGTAAAGTGGAAGGCCCGGATTCGATTCCTGGCTCTGGTATTTTTCACATAGTTGGTATAAAAAAATCAGCCTTCGACTCCATAATTTCCTTAAATAAATTCAAAGTACAATATATTAAAATCACACAATCAACTGATTGGGAAGAAAATCATATTTATTGAAAAATTTATTTTTCCGACTGCGTGAAAATAATGCCTGGACCGGGAGTCGAATTCCAGATCTTTGACTTACAAGGTCAAGGCTCTACCAATTGAGCTATCCAGGCCGACAACCTTTGGACATTCCTCACTCAGACAAACTTTAGGCAAAAACATCTGGTCTATCATGTACATAGCTCAATAGAAATAAGCCGCAGGGAAAGGAAAACACCATTAAACAATGGGAGAAATAAATACAATATATTAAAATCACACAATCAACTGACTGGGAAGAAAATCATATTTATTGAAAAATTTATATTTTCGACTGAGCGAAAGTAATGCCTGGAACGGGAGTCGAACCCCAGATCTTTGACATACAAAAATGCAATATGTAACATGGTTGTGCAAAAGAAATATGAAATTAATTTATGACATTCGTGTATTTATTTCGGATAATTAATGTAAGTCAAAGATCTGGGGTTTGACTCTCGGTCCAGGCATTATTTTCACGCAGTCGGAAAAATAAATTTTTCAATAAATATGATTTTCTTCCCAATCAGTTGATTGTGTGATTTTAATATATTGCATTTCTTTCTCCCATTGTTTATTGGTGTTTTCCTTTATCTGCGGCTTATTTCTGTTGAGCTATCTACATGATAGACCAGGGGTGGCCAACTCACGGCCCGCGGGCCGCATGCGCCCCACCGTGTAGTTTTCTGCGGCCCGCGAGGAGACTAACGATATTTAAAGCTTGACAACTTTAGTGTATAGATAAAAATAATAATAAATCCGTTCTGACTTTTCGAAGCGAAAATACCTTTCAACGATTATGGTAGCTAAAGAATTACTCTGCTGTAATGAAATATTATTAGATCCATGATTCATTCTTTTTATTATAGTTATTAACCCTCTGTAACTCATGACCTTTAATATTTTTGTGTTTATTTGTTTCGTAATAATTGGAAAAAAATAAAATACACGTGTTTCAGGTTTTTTTTTTTATTTCTCATAAATTTCGAAAAAACAAACAAAAACACCTACAGGCAACAAACACTTTTTAGCATAAAATCCTATAAAATACGTGAAATTGGGTCAAAATCAATATTATACAATGAATTTGAAACACTTACCTCTTCACTGTTTCAATATAAAACACAAAACACACGAAAAACTATTTTTTATTATTTTTTGAATCAGAGCCGGTCCGCACTTGTCGTTAGTTACCCACTGTCGAGTAATGAACTTCAACTTACGACATACGGCGCCATCCAGTTGTGTTTCTAGATACTAGATTCTCTAACTGTGAGTGTATACGACAGGCTACAGTGCGTGATTACGTTGTAGAACCGATTCTTTGAATTTGAACCACGATCGAACGGTATGTTGCCTACAGTCTACAGTATGGTACAGAGAGTTAAAGTATAGTCATAAATTTTTCCTGATTCTATTGTTAATTAATGAATGAAAATAATTTAAGGTATTTGTCTTCGAATTTTCACCCTGCCCTCCTCCCAAAAAGTACATACATACATGATTTATACACTCATAAACATATATATATATATGGTGCGGCCCGCCTGAATAAAATAGATTCCCAATGCGGCCCACTAAGCGTTATGGGTTGGACAGGCCTGTGATAGACCATATGTTTCTGTCTGAAGGTTGTCTGAGTGAGTAATGACCACCGGTTGTCGGCCTGGATAGCTCAATTGGTAGAGCCTTGACCTTGTAAGTCAAAGATCTGGGGTTCGACTCCCGGTCCAGGCATTATTTTCACGCAGTCGGAAAAATAAATTTTTCAATAAATATAAATTCAAAATATTTCAAATTCGCCCACAGTAAATTATGCAATTTCTAACATGTTTGTGGAAAAGAAAAATTAAATTAATTTATGATTTTCGTTTATTTATTTCGGATAATTAATTTTTTTAGAGTATAGGATTTTTAGGTTTTATTTTAGACTATTTCAAAATATAATATGGCACATTTATCTACTATATATATGCATATACATATGTACTCGTGTTTTGTTTTTACCATTTGCCTAAATGTTAGCAAATTATCTTACCATTTTTTTTTTTTTTTTTTTTTTTTTTTTTTGAAAAATCTATCTATATTCAACTTTAAAACGCTGAAACTTTACAAATGAATTAATAATAATTATAATAATAAAAAAAAATCATTTAATAAAACTTTGAAGAAAAAAAAAGTATATATATATATAAATATATATATGTATATATATATTCGTTTCTTTATGTTTTTATAATTACTCTAATCATTAATTTTTTTAACGAGTGAATCCAATTACGTTTTTATGTGAACGAAGAAAAAAAAAATATTATATAAGATCGATTACTTAAAGCTATTTTAAAGTAAATAACATGACTTAGAAATCTTCTTATCGAAATTTTATACATATTTTTATTACAAACGGTATTGGATAAGCTAAATTCCTTGACGGAGATTGATGGCTTCATAACTTATGACGAAAATTTTTAAGTGTAAGGTGTTAAGTTAAAGCATCAGATTTATGTTACAAAATAGAAGGGAAAACAAAATCGATTTTTCAAATACTGTAGTAGCAATCTTACAAGATATGATAATAAAGATATTAGAATTGAAGTCCCGAAGTCACGTTTCATATTTAGAAAAGCTAAAAATCCATTTTTTTTTTTTTTTTTTTTTTTTTTTTTGTTAGATAAATATTAATGGGAAAGAGAATTCTTAAATATATATACTATTGAAGAAATTAAAATGTAAATAAATGTTACGTAATATTTATAAATAAAAGATAAAAATATACACATTTTAAAAATTATTAAAATTTTCAGTATATCCTTGTTGATTATGTTTATTTATCTTATTGTTAAAAAAAAAAAAAAAAATGTGCGTTAAAAGAAAGTGGACCTTGTTTTAAAGCAGGAGAAGGAAAGTGGCCATTTAATAAACAGTCCTCCCTCTGAATTTCACATCAATTTGTTACAAATAAGGATACCGGACATTTTCTAGGAAAGAGCTAGCCGCATGTTTTAACTTGCATGCCTGCGAGTTAATTAAATCTGTTAAACTGTACTTTAGAAAGAAGTTTGAACAGGCTGATATTTTTCGCTTGCATATAGTTTTATCGCTTCTATTTAAGCAGCCGGCAGCTAAACAAAACTTGAGCATCATACTTGAAAATATTGTAAAAAGAAACAGATACACAGTAATATTTAAATACTTTGCAATAAATTTCTCATAAGCTAATATTATCATTCGAGAAGTGGCTTCTGAGATGTGGAATTTGTCGATTATGCCACTCCTGAATGATGTTCAGTTTCCAAGTCTGGTGACAATTTCCAAAAAGATACGCCATCTCAATTGGGTGAACTTATCCAGTCACTTGACGAAATTATTTCCAGGAACAGTTCCAACATTCAAAAAACTCATCCTCATTTCCTTGTAATCACGAATAATCTGTGAAATCTCTATTAGTATAGAATTTTACCAATGCGCAATCTCTCGTAAATAACAGAACCGCGAACTCTCTCATTTTGGTAGAAGAAACTGCACAGTCTTTTATTAAATAATTATTCGCTTTTAGAGAATATCGTGGCGCTCTTACCGTTAGTTTAGGTTAGTAGCTTAAGATGTATCGTTTAAATTATCGTTTTGTATTATTTATTGCCCTTGTGTTAAAATTCCTAGGAAGGGCTGGGAAAATTCAAGAATTAATGTTTGAATACGAGACAAAGTAACTATGTTTTCTCTTAGACTTTTGAAACAATCAACATGCACATTCATGTTCGCACTTCACTACTGATGTTGTGCAACCACCTGAAATCGCATCTCGCCCTCTCTATTCTTTCCCACACATCCCCTGTGTGCTCAATCTCACCTACCACACGATCTCTATTAGCTTTACTTTATAAGAGAAACCTAACATTAAATGTCAAAAGAAAGAAAATTTTTTTTGCACTACATACAAAATCTCAGGAATTGCATTTTAAAAGGGAATAGCTAAAAACGGCTTTGAAAAAGAGATTTAAAAATCGCTAGTTTCGTTTAAAATTATTACAGAAAAGTGGTTTGAATATTCGTTTTAAAAGTATTGCTGATTTGTTTTCATTTTGAAAATTGAAAATCCCGGGAGATAGCCCCTCTCACCTCCAGTGAGGAAGCAACGCATATATATATATAAATCTTGGTTGACTATTACAATTAAAAATATAAATATATATTAATTTTACTATAAATGGTTTAAAATAATTTTCATTTTGTACAAATACATAAAATTTTGTAAGAAATTTGGATAGTAAATAAATAAATAAATAATTGGACAGCGTCACCACTTGTTAGGCTATTTCAAGAAAAGTTAATAGGCGCACAGATTCGTAAGTTTTACAAGATATGATCGAATCAAAACCCACCACTAGAACACTTTTGATTTTTCATGCCCCCCTTAAATCCAAACTCCTCCCCTCCACTCTAAAAAAAAAAAAAAAAAAAAAAAAAAGTCTGTTATACTACGTTTAACTGCAGATAAAAAAAGCAGAACGACTGGAAAAAGTATTTGGGAGAAATATTAATCTGTTTCTTTTTTTAACTTTAATAAAATTATAAAATTACTTCACTCAGCTAAACGATCGATTTTATTTAAAAAAATTATTCATATAAATAAAACACAGTTTGAATTACAAAATGAGAAAAAAAAAGTGGGAATTCAGATCAGATGTGATTAGGATCACATATCGTGCCCATTGCATAAGCCCTGTTGCCCGTGCGAAAGTCAGGTCCTGGCGCCGATGCTGCCTCGCAGCCAAGAAAGCGCAACATACTCTTCTATTTACCACATACAATAATTCTTTATACCGCTCTATATAACCTCCAGAAGAGATTTGCATCAAGACTTACAGAATATATTTCGTTACAGAAAAAATATGTCTTTTTTGAGAGATTGAGGTATAGTTTAAACTAAATTTCTGTAGTTTTAGAAAACATAAAATTTCTGTAGGGATATTTTGATTTTTTCAGAAATTTTGGATTTTTTACAGATTTTGAAATTTTTTATTTTATTTTAATTATTTATTTATACTTTTTCTTTATTATTATTAATATGTGACAGGAATGAATGTGTATTATTAAAGAATTCGATGACTAATTTAATTAAAACCCTATTTATAGAAATAATAGGATGTTTCAGAAACAATTTGCAATGCTCAATTTTCTCTTTTAACCATTAGTGTCAATTTATCAGTAGAAAAGCATGAAAGTTATCTAAAAAATTAAAAAAAAAACGTGCTGTGTGTGTTGTATAAAATTTATATATATATATATATATATATATATATATATAGATAGATAGATAGATATAGATATATATATTATATACATATATATATATATATATATATATATATATATAGATATAGATATAGATATTATATACATATATATATATATATATATATATACATATTATATTATATAATAATTACAAGATAATAAGAACTTTTTATATACCACGTTTTTAAATTTTCTGTTGAATCATATACACGTTACCGAAGGCAGCGGGAATCCGGAGCAATTCGATAAAAGTATTAAAAAATGCATTGATATCGTGTTTTGAGCTATTATATAAGTTTCAAATGGCTATCTAGCCGGGATGTTAGTTAAAAATTGATTGCAAGCATTGTACTGGTAACGATGCCGAAGGCAACAGGGTCCCGAAGCAATTGGTTAAAAATATTTAAAAAATGAATTTTCACCGCATTCTGAACTATTCTGAAAGTTTCAAATGTAGTCGGGAAATAACTTCTAGTCGGGAAATTAGTTAAATAAATTTTCAGTTGAATCATATAAACGCTGTCGAATTACAGTAGGGACCTGAAACAGTTCACTAAAAGTATTAAAAAAATGTATTGTCACCGTGTTCTGAGCTACCCTGAAAGTTTCAAATGTCTAGCTAGTCGAGAATTAGTGAGAAATCGATTGCAAGCTTTGTTCTGGTTACGATGCCGAAGGCAGCAAGGTTCCAAAGTAGTTGGTTAAAAATATTTAAAAATACATTTTCCCCGTGTTCTGAACTATTCTGAAAGTTTCAAATGTTTAGCTAGTCGGGAAGTTAGTTAAATAAATTTTCTGTTGAATCATATAAACGCTGTCGATTGCAGTAGGAACCTGTAACAGTTGACTAAAGTATTAAAAAAGTGTATTGTAACCGTGTTTTGAGCTATCCTGAATGTTGCAAATGTCTAGGTAGTCGGAAATTTAGCTAAAAATCGATTGCAATCTTTGTACTTATAACGGTGCCGAAGGCAGCAGGAACCTGAAACAGTTAGCTAAAGGTATTAAAAAAATGCATTTTCACCGTGCTCTTAACTGTTCTGAAAGTTGCAAATATCTAGTTAGTCGGGAAATTAGTTAAATAAATGTTCTGCCGAATCATATAAACGCTGCCGAAGGCAATGGGACCTGAAACAGTTGACTATAAGTATTAAAAAGATGTATTGTCACCGTGTTCTGAGCTGTCCTGAAAGTTTCAAATATCTAGCTAGTCGGAAAGTTAGTTAAAATCGATTGCAAAATTTGTACTCGACAAACAAACATACAAACAAACAAACAAACACACAAGAATCGAAGCTAATAAAAACAGGGTAAAAATCATAAAAAATGTAAATCTTAAAATGGGTGTCATAAGTAACATTTATTGCATATAAAACAGAGCATTAATTTTGTATAAATAAATGCATTATGTTACTTTATGAGCTAGTTAATTAATTTATGTAAATGAAAACATTTACATAGTTATACATTCTGTGCAAATTCTGCATAAAATATAATTTTAAAGTTTTTTAACGTTCCATGTAATAAAAGTTTTAAAAATGTCTGAAATTGTTTTGTGGCAACATACGATACATTTTCTTACCATATGAGAAAGAACACGGTTTCTAAATAAAATGAGTTAAAACAAACTTTATAATAGCGAAAGTTAAATTACATGAATGACATATTCATTCATGTAGACATGTTAAAGATTGTGAAATCTATGTCTTAGGTTGTTTTCTGCCAACAAACTGTCTGTTAAACTCATTAGGCGCCAATGCTCCCATTTTGGAAACACAAGTTTCATAATTTTTTGCGAAAAAACTTATTAGTCGATTTTTATTTTCTTTATTGTATTTTAAAGTTCATTTCATGCTTAATATTACTATTTTTTTTTTTTACCTCAATATATATTTATTTTCTTATCCAATTTTCCTTTCAATTTGTGCAAACATTATTAGATTTCGCACTTTCATTTTATAGCTATTTTAAAAATATTAATATTTTTCAAAAATGTTTAGTTCTATGTTAAATATTTCAAAATAAGGCTATTTTAAAATAATTAATTCATAAACTATTTATAAAAAAAATTTTAAGTTATAATTAATGAGCATTTTTCTTAATGTTCCCAATTTGGGAGCATTGGCGGGAAACGTAGTTTTCTACCCTCGATCTAAAATGAACTCGTCTTTCCTCCCCTCACTTTGCTTTTTTTGTTTAGGAACGAATAGCTTGTGCTGACCTTGATTTTTTTTTTTTCTTTTTTTCTGTTGAAAGAAGTTGAATTTGTCATTTGTAAAAGAATTTTTTCCAAATTTGCGTAAAATGTGCATTTGAGTAAACATGTCTTCTAAATTTTTAACTGTTGATCAAGCTCTAGAATATTTTAATGAACTCGATAGTGATGAATTCTCTGATGATCCAGAATTAATTTGTTTGCCACCCGAAACATCGGTGGTTACTGATGAAGAAGACATTGCTGAAAATAATTTGTGTGATGAAATTCCTGTCGACATATCTGGTGAAATTGAAACTAATCTCAAAAGTTTAAATGATGCTGATTCAGACAAGGATTATAATTTACCAAAGAATGAAATAAAGAGTAAAACTCAAACAAAATCAAGGAGTAGTAGAAAAAGAAAAAGGAATAAAAAAAATGAAATAGAGAATCCAAGAAATGAAAAGGTTAAATTTGATTGGTCTCCTGCGAATTTGATAGAAATTCCTTCTATTGAAATTGAGAGTTTGGAAGAAACATTTCCAGATCTAATAAACAAAACTCCATATCAACTTTTTAGAATGTTTTTCGATGATGAAATATTTGACATATTGATAGAAGAAAGTATTAGATATGCAACCCAAAAGAATAATCTCAACTTTTCACTTACTAGACAAGAAATGAAAAAAATTTTAGGCATAATCCTTTTCAGCGGTTATCACTCTTTGCCCCAAGAATATATGTATTGGAATAAATCAGATGACTGTTATATTCCTTTCGTATCTGAAGCAATGTCCAGACAACGTTTTCGTGATATTAAAAATTTCTTCATTTATGTAACAACGATAACCTAGATCTAAGTGATAAAGTATTTAAAGTTAGAGGATTCTTGGAAAAATTTTGTTTAAAATTACAACAGTTTGGAATATTTTCTGAATGTTTGAGTGTAGATGAAGAAATGATTCCGTACACTGGACATCATACGGCAAAAATGTTTATGCGTGGTAAGCCTGTTAGATTTGGCTATAAAATATGGGTTCTTGCCTCGTCTGATGGGTATCCTTTCAACCTCCAAATTTATACAGGAAAACGGAAGGAGACAAATAATTCAGATACACTACCTCTTGGCACTCGCGTTGTATTGGATTTATTAAATTGCGTCCCATTTCCTCAAAAACATAAAGTATATGTTGATAACTTTTTTACTTCTCTGAAATTATTGAGTGAGATGCGCAAAAAAGTATTTCGCATTACTGGAACAATACGAGAAAATAGACTTCAAAATTGTCCTTTAAGTGATTCAAAGGCTTTGAAAAAAAAAAGAAAGAGGAACATTTGAAATTTTAACTACAGAAAGTGTTAGTGTTGTGAAGTGGAATGACAATCACGTAGTTTGCCTCGCATCTAACTTTGAAACATCTGATCCATTAGGAAAAGCAAAGCGGTGGAGTAACGTGGAAAAAAAAAAAGATTGATGTAAAACAACCTCACATTGAAGCGTCTTATAATAAACACATGGGAGGTGTTGATTTATTAGATCGATTTTTGAGTCAATACCGCCCAAAAATTAAAGGAAAGAAATGGTGGTGGCCTTTTTTTACCAATACAGTAAATATGGCTGTAGTAGCAGCATGGAGAATACACAAAGGATGCAAAGGAAATCTTTCGCAATTAGAATTTTTGCGATCTATTGTAACAGCCCTTATGAAAACAGAAGATGTTACTATTAGTTATAATCGACAAGGACCATGCGAAGAGGTAAATGTGGATGTGAGATTTGATAATATCAATCACTATATTGAAGGTGCCAATAAACAATCCCGATGCAAAGTGTGTAAGAAAAATACACGTCATTACTGTATCAAATGTAAAGTAATGTTACACAAAAGTTGTTCATTTCAATTTCATACTAAGAAATAAAAACATAGTATGTAAGTAAGTTGATTATATTCATATTAATATATAAATATAACTTTTTAAGTTCTCTTATAAATTTACGTATAATATAAATGTTATATCTAATATATATATTTTATAAATTTTATATATTTTATAAAATAGCCAAATGTTAAATATATTCGTATAAATGAATAAATTTCATTGTCTAGTAAGAAATATCCTTCATAAGTTATAAAACAAAGCTCCAATAGTCATGTAGCAACTCATTTTTAAAAATCAAAATTAGACCCCCATTAGGCGCCAATGCTCCCATTTTGGGAACAAGCTTGTTTCAGCAAATTTCTAACAATTTCATTCAAATTTTTAGTGAAAATGTTTAATGACCTTAAATTATCCCAAATTCACTCATTAGTTAAAAATTATTTCATTTTATTCACATAGCGGCGCTTAATGGGTTAACATATTTCTGCCTGTTACCATATTTCTAAACATTTTTCAATTAAAATAAGATATATATATATATATATATATATTTATATATATATATATATATATATATATATATATATATATTAAAACCCAAATGTGCGTAAATTATTTTAAAAAAAAAGTTTCATATGTAATATTTATTGATCTGAACACAAAACATTAAAATTTGTATAAAGATAAACGATAAATTGCTTTTCGTACTAGTTAACTACTTTTATCAATTAGAGTAGGAGGCCCAACCCCTGCTATTTCTGCTCACCAATCACCAAACTATGCCTCCGACTCGTTTCACTTATTAACCCCTGCGGCTCTCTCCCTGCCTATTCGCTGCTTTGTTTTTCAATGAACGGTTTTCAAAGAAAACAAATTTAATGACGCTTAACACAAAACAATTGAAGAAAAATGTTATAGAAATCCCCAAATTCAAGATAAATTTAAATACAAAATATTTATTTATTTATTTATTTATTTTTAAGGAAATACTGGGCAAAAAATCATTATGAAATATTATGCAAATACGTATGACAATTTTGCGTTACAGCTTTAATATATGACTCCCTTGGTGACTTTTAAATTTTTGTTTCTATTTCACGCGAAAATTTTCAGTATAATTGCTTGTTAAAAAGAAAAAAAAATGTGTAATACCTAATTTTTCTACCGCCTATACATTTTACTATTATTATTATTATTTTAGTTAATTTAGGGCACTATATAATACTTTCTATTTATTTTGAATGTACAGCGCGATAACAAATTTACAAATTCGGAAATAACTGGAATACATATATATATATATATATATATATATAATAATAATAATAATTATTATTATTATTTATTTTATTTTATTTTTTCTTTTTATTTAAAAAAATATCCTACAGCTTCAATTTTTAATTCTCTCCTATCTACTTCTTATAGTAATGAAGGATAAAATATACTCAATTCTTTATGAGAGTTTAAGGTGATGTTTTTTTTTCTTGCAATAGTCATGAATATAAAATGCATTATACACTATCTACAAATAAGTATTTCGACACATTCAAATTTAGACGCTTTGTCAAATATCTAGAAAAGTACTTTAGAAATAATCTTGAAGCTTTAGTAATGTATAGAACATGCTATTCATCATATTTTTCAGCAAAAATTGTGTCCTAAAAAGGAAAACAGGACCATTAAAAAATTAAACAAAAAATAAAATATTTTGAGTCGCACTGTAAAAAGTAATACTTTTAAGCGTTTTGGCTGTAGCATGTGATTAACAGGATTTTTATTATTATCTTTATAAAATTTTACGAGGCTGCCACATATATTCATGGAGGTATAACGGCTTCTTAAAAAAAAAAAAAAAAAAAAAAAAAAAATCATTTTATTATTATTATTATTATTATTATAAGGCGCAGGGTATTAGACACAGTGCAAAGCTATTTTTTTGGAAATATAGAACAATAAATTAAACACAGCATACAGAAAAAAAAATTAATATTTTACGAAATACGAGCACTTTCATTAAATATTTTTTTACCTGCGCATGCGTAATCTTTATAAAAATTTAATTTGGATATTTTAATAGCCAAAGGCAACTTAATAGTGAATTTATATAAAAAATCCAAACAAATTTCATGTAAATTCAAAATGCAACGAGAGAGAGAATGAACATAATTTCAGTTCTCCCAAAATTAAAGCTGAACTTTAAGGATTTTCTCACATTTTTATTTTGATTCAATCAATGCCCAATACAGACTTTTCGCTGATTGTAAATAAATATTGATAAAAAACCTTAACAACTTTCTTTTTTCCGTAAGAATTAAAATTCTGTTCATTTTATCTTTCGTAATGTTTTGAATTTACATGATATTTGTTTGGGGATGTAATATAAGTTGCTCAATACCTTTGGCTATTAAATTATGAAAATATATATATATTATAAAGCTTCTGCATGCGTGGTTAAAAATTATTTAATAAAATCGCTCGTATTTCATAAAGTATTTAATATGTTTGAATTCGGATTGCTGCATACTGTGTCTAATTTAGTATGCCATATTTCCTAAAAATAGCCTTCCACTGGGACTCCACTGGGACCCTACGTGTTATAATTTAAAAAAATGGATATATATATATATATATATATATATATATTTTTTTTTTTTTCAATTTTTCAAAGAAACCCTTACATTTCCATGAATATGCATGCAGGTTGCTTCATAAAATTTTATGCAGATAATGAGGAAAACACATGCTACTCCCAAAATGCATTTACAGGTTAATCCAAAACATTTTGATTATTGTTTAATTTTTCTGCTAATCTGATTTTCTTTTTCAGGACAGAACTTTCGTTGAAAGATATGAGTAATAACACGTTTCTTTACACTATCAAAGTTTCAAGGGGATTTTTAAAACACTTTTCTAGATATTTGACAAAATGCCTAAATTCGAAAGTGTCCAAATACTTATTGGTAGATAGTGTAGAAATGTATGATTCTCCATTGTAAAAAAAAAAAAAAAAAAAAAAAAAATCATTTCGAAATTATGAAATGCTGTTATTTATAAATGAGTTTGAATTTGGATTTTAATAATAATAATAATAATAATAATAATAAAAGCCAAACTCTGTCAGACGTATTTTAAAATAGGTTTTTAAATTAAAATTTAAATACATATTACAGACAAATATAAATGCAGTCAGTTATGCAGACACGCCATTATTTCATTGTTTAAAGAAAAAAAAAAAAAAAAAAAAAGAACGTATAAAATATATTATAAACAACTTAAGAAATTACCTATAATAAAATTTAAATTTCGAAAAGTAGAAAAAAAAATTACAATCAACGATTGCAGTCCGTATACATTTTTTTTTCTGAAAATATCGAAGATAACGCTTTTTATTATCTATTTGAAGACGAAAAATTTATTTGTTACCAATATTAACATTGACATTTATTTCATTTTTATTTTTTTGACGCCATTGATTACTGTTGAAAATGACGTCATATGACGGAAAAACAATGATTTCAGAAACTTTTTTCGAAGATGGCAAATAGAGAGATTTTATTTACCCGATGTATTTAAATAATTACTTCGTTAATTGAGATGATACAGCTTTCTAATTAACTAAAATGTAGTCCTTGTAGTTTTCGGCACACGTTGATGCATCTCATGGCGCGATTGAAACTGCCCACCGCGAAAAGGTTTGAATTCAGACCAAAAAAAAAAAAAAAAAAAAAAAGACAGCGTTACTTATATATATATATATAGAGAGAGAGAGAAACTGTTTATGTGCACATTCTACATGGAATATATCATTTGTTCTAGGTATTAAAAGTATCAGGAACTTTGAAATTGCTTTTCGAAAACATAAGATAAATTTTCTGACCGCATGACAAATAAAATGTTTTGGAAATAAATTGAGTTAAAAACAAACTTTTATACGACAGAAAACTAAATGAAATGAATGACAGGTACATTCATGTAGACATGTTAAAAATTGCGAAAAGTGTAACTTAGATTACTTCCTGTCATCGAAGAACATGTTAACAAAGGTGAAATGTTTCTAAACATTTCTCTTTTAAAATGAGAAAAGTATATGTTGTTTCTTGTTATTTTTTGTTAAAAAAATTTACTGTTTTGTAAAAAATACATGGTAAAAACTCATACATATGGTACACTGTGAAAAGAAAAAAAAAAAAAAAACGTAAGAATACGGGGAAATCTCGGCAGCAGAGATTCCAAACAAAGCCAGTAAAAAAAAAAAAAAAAAACATTGTTTTTACGGGCCATTTTTTTTTTTTAAAGGTATGTAACGTAATTTGAAGTAATTAAATACTTAATTTACGGTTTAAGTGTTTCTTTTTACGGGCTTTGTCTGGAATCTCTGCTGCCCGGCTTTCCCCGCAATCTTACGAGATCTTTTTTTTTTTTTTAAACTGTATAATTGTACACTATTATTCTCTTCTATATTTAATATAAGAAAGTACTGGTTTTGTAAAACTATTCGGCTTTGTGTTTTCGATTCATTTAAACGTTTTGAGAGGCTCAGAACACGAATTGAATATTTTTAGAAAATATTTACTACTTAATGTAACCTACAAAATTTCATACAAAATGATATGCAGTTGCACTATGCCTACAAAACTTTGGTGAAAATCGTACAAAAAGTGGTATTGCTATCCTGCTTTTTTTTTTTTTTTTTTTTTTAACACGGTAGTACCAAACAAATGTTCATGTGAAACTGCATAAATTGATTTATTTTTTAGGTAATATTATGAAATTAAAAAGATCGGTTTATAATACTGATAGTTAAAACGTATTTTTAAAAGTTGCTTCTTCAGAATCTTTGCAACCGTAATTTTAAACCTAGCAATATTTTCAAGATATATACAGAAAATTAATTATTATCATAAATTCATTAAAAAACACAATCATAAAAAGTATAATCAAAATATTGTGTATATATATATATATTTAAAAAAAATATGCCAAAATAAATAAAATGCTATCGGACTCTTGACGGTACAAATTTATTTGGCGTTATGGTTGTCTTTTACTGAAACTGTACTGCCTGAGGAAGTATAAAAACTGGGTTGTCAACCATGATTTTATTTTAAACCTTTTTCTTTGAATGATTCTGGTTTCACTATTGCACAATATTTATTTGTTTATAATAATTATTGGGCTTCTGGTTAGGTGGTGACAGGATTAGGTGGTGAAATTGATATAATATTTATGAATTTAAAATTTTAAAGGTAAATAAGAAAAGAAATAAAGTACGAAAGTTTCACAAAGGTTTGCTAGTAAATAAATAAATAAAAATAAATAAATAAAAATAACATGCCATACCAAGAAATAAAACAAATAAAGAAATAATTAAATAGTATAATATGGTTTAAAAAAATGTCATATTCTACAACATTACATATAATTCGCAGAACACAGGTTGAGTTGTATATGTAAAAATGCGAATAAAAATAAATTGAATGCAACGGACATTTTTAGCATAGTGGACTAACTTTCTGAACCGATTGCAGGCGGTTATCAAGTCCAGAGGTATAATAGTAGGCTACATATTTTTATGGACTTTTTATGGATGATCGGTGGTCTTAGTATACTACGTTTCCTAAAATTAGCTTTGGTTTGAGTTTAATATCATGCAGGATAAAGAAAGGACAATTACTTTGCATTTTTCGAAAAAACATTTATTTCTCCATAAACGTAAGTGCTAATCTCATGAAATTTATTTCAAATAATTAGAAGAATACTCATAAGCACACGCTGCAGTCAGAACTCGTGTTACGTTTTACAGGATAATCCCAAACATTCTGAATATTTTGTAATTTGTTTTCATCCAATTTATGTCTTCGGGACGAAATTTTTGCTAAAATATATAAGGCAAACTTTTTATACACCCCAAGTTTCAGAAAAAGTCGTCAAAGTTTTTTCCTAAGTATATAATGTTGTTGTTGCTGTTGTCGTATGCCACTCGGAAATTCCGAGCCCCGGTAGTGGAACTATCCGGATTATTTAAGGCATGAGGGGCGCATCTTCCGTTATTTAGAAGCGCCTCATAGGGAGGAAGTACGACTTTAGCTCCAGAAGCTGGTGAAAGATGGCAGCACCTTCCAGAACCCAGGAACTCGAATTTTGATCCGGATCAAAGCGAGTTAAACCCATGTTCCGGTACCCCAGGGGTAATTTTTGATGGGAACTTGGAGGACTTTGGGACCACGACGGAATTTAACGTGCACCAGTCGCCATTAGCGTACACGACGGTCTTCGGACGGCTCGAGGACCGAACCCGCAATCATTCGATCACGAACTCACTGCTCTTACCGACCAGGCTACCGCGGCCATAAGTATATAATAAAACATCTGAAATTGAACGTTTGCGGTCATTTATGAATTTTTATTGTATATTTATTTATTAATTTTGTTCAATATGTGTTTGGTATTTATAAAACAAATTAAATTTGTTTTGATAGAAATAAGCAAAATAATTCTAATTGGAAAATGATAACTATTAATAAATAATAATAATAATAATAATAAAACTGTTTAACTTATTGAAATAATAATATGAAATTTTAACGGTTACTTCGCTAAAATTTTATTGCCTGGGGAAAAAAAAATAATTATTTCTAATGTAGAGTAAAGGAAAAGAAAAGTACATTATTTAGTAAAATAATAATAATAATAATAATAATAATAATAAATAAATAAATAAGCCTCTGTCAATACAATCATTAAAAAAGGACAATAGTATCTAAACAAAAATTCTTATGTCAATAAATGTCAAAGAACACCCATCAGAAAAATCCCTCGGAAATATCGATTATTTTTTTTGTCCGGCTAACGTACTGTTTACATTCAATTTACAGCATAAGTTTTTTTTTTTTTAATTAACGTTAAGATTTAAGATACTTTGACAGTCATTTTTTAAGCAAAACGTTTATAATAAAGGAGAGAAAATCGGCATTATTATTTAGTTCTTTTAGTTTTTATCCCTTTGGATGTGCGCGACAGAAAGTTTGTTTTTAGGGTGATGTATGTTTAAAAAATATTTACCTGATTGGAATTTATTTTTCTTGGTAGGGCAAAATTGAGCATAAACGACCATTTTGAGGATCATAAATATATCAGACAACTTCAAAACAACATTTATGATACTTGTTTCAACATGATTGACTACAAATATTCAAATAGGAAAATGCCGTAACTTATTCGTAATTTAAGATTTCAACAACATAGCGAAATTGAAAATGTTTCATATAAATAAAAATTTTGAGGGCTATTGCATTGGAAGTAGTAGCATGAAAACTAAACAATGGATTTGGCCGCGATAAAATAAATTAATAGATTAGAATAAGATAAATATATCGAAGTGAACGGTGGATAGCCTATTAGGCGGGGATTTCCTTCTGTCACTGTGTCAAGCTTTGGTCAGATCCATTTCTCTTAACCTGATTATAATATGTGTCGCACTAGAAATTTATGCGAACATATATATGGTGGGGAATGTGTTCATGAAGAAAATTTTAACCGTAAAAACATTCACGTTTTTTTTTTTTTTTTTTTTTTTTTTTTGTATTTCGGAGCATTTTTGAATTAAAGTGAGCATGTTGTGTCATTTGTACATTTGCTGGAAGAGGCATATGATTAAAAAATGCTCTCACCAATTTAAGTGTGTTCAGTGTCTAGTTGTTTATCATAAAATTTCATTTCAGTATCACGTTCACTTCTGCAAAGTAAATGAAAAGTTCACCGTAAGTTACACCTATTTTTTCTTCCTCGTACATATGGAAGGAGAATTTTTTTTCCTAATAGTGTGGTTTCTTTGGAGTGAACCAATGAAACTGCTTCACCTATTTTTCTATTTGAATAGGAGAAGGTTTTTTTTTTTTTTTTTTTTTTTTTTTAAATGCCCGTCGGTCTCCCATGGCTTTGGAAGTAGAAACGCGGCCGAAGGAATCAAAGGTGATGTTTTGAGCAGTTGTAAGCGATATTTAAGATTTTCATTATAAAGTGATATTCAGAATACCAATGAAAATTTTCTAAAACTTCATTAACCCAATCCCTGCCATGTTCCCCATTTGGGGATTGCCGAAATTTCTGTTCATTTGACGTCAACCAGCAGCTGAGCGATCCATTATGTGTAGTCATGCATTCCTAACAACATCCACACACCAAAAATCATCATTCTAAGATAATGTAAGGCGAATTCAAACAGGATAACATGTTTTTATGCGTGTTTATTGCCCAGCCCTGACACCAAGAAGGTAAGAGGGCGAATTTCGTAAAATCCCGTTGCAATAAGTGTCGAATGCATATAAACAATTTGCGCACCAAATTTCGTGACCGCAGATCCCATAGATTTTCCAAGACAAATTTAGCACTAAAAGTAGAGGGGTCTTGAATTTGTTACTGCGGAACAGCCCCCCCCCCCCCAAAAAAAAAAAAAAAAAAAAAAAAAAAATCGAAAATCACAAAAAAAAAAAAAAAAAAAAAAAAAAACGAAAATGTGTTTTTGAAAATATTCTAAAGAAGACACATGACTAATTTCAATACCAACATCTTTAGTAGAGTTCTACTTAAAAATCTGGAATTTCAGAAATCCCCCTCCCCGAAAAACGAATTTTCCCCCTCTCTCCTTTAATAATCAAGAAATCCAAAATCATACATAATGTTCTACTTATACTCAAGTCTAGTCTCATCATGTGCAATTTCTTCAACGTGAAGTAAATTGGGGCCGTGTTATGCTTACAAAAGTTTTTTTTCTTCCTGTCCCCCTAGGGGGAAGGGAGTATTTCGATAAATCCCGTTCCTTTAGGTATCGGATGCATAAAAACAAATCCAACTACCAAACTTCGTGACCGCAGCTCTCATAAATTTCCCAGGACAAATTTAGCGCTAAAAAGGGTGTCTCGGATTTTCCCTTTATAACATATAGCAACCCCCCCCCCCCAAAAAAAAAAAAAAAAAAAAAAAGATGGCAGATCACAAAAGATCAAAAACATCTTTTGAAAATATTCTATGGAAGTTGCATAGCTTTTTACATTTTTGGTAGAGTTCTACTCAAAATTCCAGAATTTTCGAAATTTTCCGCCAAAAATCGATTTTCCCCTTCCTCGCCTTAAAAATCGAAAATTCCTAAATTGCAGATATTGTATTATTTGTACTCATATCTAGTCTCCCCATGTGCATTTTCTTCACTATGAAGTAATTTGGAGCCTAGTTATGATTACAAAGTTGTTTTTGCCTATTATCCTCCCCAAGGGGGGAACGGAGATAATTTTAATAAATCCCGTTACTTTATATGTCGGATACATAAAAACAATCCAAACACCACAATTCGTGCCTGCAGCTCCAATAGGTCTCCCAGGACAAATTTAGCTCTAAAAGGGTGGTCCAGATTTTGCCAACTCGTAACTCCCCCCCCCCCCCCCCACAAAAAAAAAAAAAAAAAAAAAGTTAACCCCAAAAAACTAAAAATGTGTTTTAGGAAACATCCTAAGAAATTTGCATAGCCTTTTTTGAACACCTTTGTTTTGGTAGAGGAATTTAATCTTTAATCTTTAATCAGGAATTTAGAAATTTCCCAAGAAAAATATATTTCCCCCCTTTCATCCTTTAAAAATCGAAAATACCTTAATCGCAGATAATGTTTTATTTGTACTCATGTCTAGTCTCCCCATGTGGAATTTCTTTATTATGAAAGAATTAGGAACCGAGTTATGCTTACAAACAAGTTTTTGTCTTTTGCCCATCTCAGAGGTAACGGGGGGGGGGATTTCGGAAAAGGTTATAGATATAATTTTAAGTTGGGTAAAATCCTAATTTTCTGCCAAGCGCAGTTGAAATCCGTCTGTCCGTTCTCAAGTGATACCCGTACAAACGTGTTTTTGTCTTTTGCCCCCAAGGGGGCAACGGAGGGTGAGATTTCAAAAGTTAATAGATACAATTTTTAGTTGGGAAAAGACCTAAATTCCTGGCTAGCGCAGTTGAATTCCGTCGTCTGTCCGTTCTCAAGTGATATCTGGACAAACGTATTTTTGTCTTTTGCCCCCCCCCCCCCAGAGGGGAACGGGAAGAATAAGGAGAATGGTATTTAAAAACAATTAAATTTAATAAAAGAAAAAGAGTTTCCGTGTGTGGACCACTGGAACGTAGACGATGAAAATTAAACGTTACGTTGACTAATTTCCCCGATACATATTTTATAATGCTACAGAAATTCCATAATGCTACGAACCACTTACACTATTTGTACAATTTTTATTCGAAACAATGACAGAGTGCATTTTAATAACGTACATTTATATCAGGGCATTCTATAAATAATTGTACTTCCTTGTCGATTTTTGATGTCATAATTTTCTGCTACTCAACGTGGAATGAAACAATGATATATTCCGTAGTATATAATTTTTGTCTACATTCATACAATCACCACATTTATTTTATGATGACCTATTTGTAACAGATAGAACCAATAGCTTTTTTTTTTTTTTTTTTTTTTTAACTCTGTCAACCGTGTACTTATTAGAATCTTGTATGATTCAATCCAATATTTTACACCATACACAACATTATTTTGAATACATCGATTAGAAAGAGCATCATTATTTTTTTATATTATTTTATGTATTCATTAAAGTAAAACTATTTAGTTATAATTTAAACATACATTTTGATGTTCAAAATTAACAAAAAACATACATTTTTAAAGTATTAAAATGAGATTTGCGTTCATGGATTCTTACGTACCTCGTTTCTTGTAAGGTGTCCCCTTCGACTAAAATATTGTAAGAAAACTTTTGAATCACCCTGTATATGTTGGATGAAATATTATATGGTTAACATTTATTTTATGCTGAAAAAATATCTCAATGCATACGTTTTCAATTTTACTCACTCATTGGTTAATTTTAGATTTGAATACCTCAAAGTCATATTTTCTTTATTTTATTTAATTATATAATAAATACTATCTAAAAAAGGATATTGAAACTTTATAAAATATATTAGTCATTTAATTGAATGTTATACATAATTTAGAAACTTTTTTATTCACTTATGAAGAAAAAGTACTCTTTTTATATAGATATCAGATATTACGGTGACGCCCGAAGCAGCATAAAATATCACGATTCATTTAAAATGCTCTGTGTAGGGAAATGAAATCCAAATACTAATGAACCTTAACAAAATGTCTTCGTATATCATTTTAAGAGAAAAAAGAAATACTCATGATGCAATTTTTTTTATGATGCACAGTTGAGAGATGTAATGGAGGAGAAAATGAGTTTTTTTCTCTTCTGTAACTTTGTAAATTAGGCTGTTAAAAATAATATTCTTTAAATTTATGGGAAATATTCCTAGCAGTCAAGATCGAATTTCAGTATTATGTAAGAGAAACTTTACACTAATATACTTTTAAAAAATAATGTCATATTACTTTCTTAATTAGAGTAACATATTAATTATGTTGATTATTGTTTTCTTCTTCATTTTTTTTTTTTATTTTAATTTTATTTAAATAAGTAATTATGCGTTATTAATATACACTATTTAGACCCAACAATTAAAATGTGCATAAACTGAAAAAAGGTATTCAACTTGATACTCTAAAAAATTATCCAGTGATTAAACTAATTCATAAGCTAAAATCAAAAGCACAGCCATTCTTTCAAAACATTAATGAAAAGAAAAAAAAAACTCGAAAGGTAAATCTATATTACAGTTGAACCTCGTTAACGTGAACACTGTTAAATGAATTACTTTTAACATGAACTGTTCCCACAATCTCCGACAAAATGAAGATTAGTTTAGTTATATGAAGATAAGTTACTGATAGCATGAACTGCTGATAACATGTGTTGACTCAATGGGAGTGCGGACGGCGCCAGTCGAGCAGTGACAGACAATCACGTGACGATAGAAAGAATACAAACTTTCTTTTTTTCTTTTTTTTTATTATTATTTTGTTTTTTGCTCTTCGGAACATATTCAGGAAAAACAGAAGTACTTTTATTCTTAGTGAAAAACATTCGAACATTAATACGGAAGTCTAGCCGTAAATTATTAATTAATTGATATATTATTCAAATAAGAAATCTTATTCTTTATTATCTTTATAATTCACTCAAGGCATAAAAAAAATGCCTTTACATGTATTCGACATGGTTTAAAACCTGTGCTAAAATATTTGAAAAATTCCGTTTTTGTTCATAAAATTCTGAAAGAAAATCTCTGATTAAAGTCAACTATAGTAAGCAATCGGATTTCATATTTATTTACTTGTATGGCCTAAAATGTTTTTTCAAGCGACCACAGGAAATGCAGGACAGAGGTGAGTTAGCTTTTCCTTAATATTATGCATGCTAAAATTACTTTCGTTTTAAATTCAAACTGTTTTTTATGCAGGTCAAACTTCTTTATACATAATTCGAATAACTCAACATGTCCGTTCTTGAGCCATGAGGCTATCGATGATTTATATATATATATATATATATATATATATATATATATATATAAACTATATATATTTAATATGTATTTGATGTTCTTATTCTTATTCTTATTCGTAATCATTTATTCTTAAAATGATTTATTTTTGTTCTTGAATTTTTGTTCTGTAATTCGAAGGCCTATAGTTACGTGTATTTAGAGATTTTAGAGATTATTTTAGAGATAGAGTAAAGAGGTGTAGTAAAGATGAACAATCTAAGGTTAAATTATTAAAAACCAAAGTTCAATCGTATGATCATGAAATCGCGGAAATATTTAAAAATTTATCCGCTAAAGAGAATGAAGATTATATGGATATGTATTTGAGATATAAGTTAGTGGTTTTTGATTTACTGGTGGAGTTAGAGGACAAAACAGAAGTAAACGCGTGCGATTCAGTTACTCACGCGGAAAATAAAGATGAGAAAAATGGTAAATCGTCTCTTATTAAATTACCGAAATTTGATCTTCCGCGATTTTTTGGTGAAACCGAAAATTGGATTTCTTTTAAAGAAATTTTTAATTCGACAATTCTACAGAATAATCAATTATCCAAAATTGAAAAACTGCAATATTTACATTCTTCAGTGCGCGGAAACGCAGCTAAATTAATTCGAGGATTTGCTCTAAGAGAGGAAAATTTAGATCAATGTTGGGAAATATTAAATGAAAGATATGAAAATAAAAGACAATTAGCATTGAGTCAAATTAACAAAATATTTTCTATGTAAAATTGTAAAAGCAAACAATGCTAAAACTTTACTTGAGTTATTTGATACTTGTAACGAAGCCGTCAGAAGCTTAAAAACTTTGGGTTTAGATTCTAATGCGTTAAGCGACTTAATTATAATAAAATTCATGATGGGGAAATTGGATGAATCGTTAGAACAGAGATGGGAATTAATGTTGGACAGTGATAAATTGCCTGATCTTGATCTTTTTAGGAAATTAGTTGAGCGCGAAGCGCGCGGTGTTGAAGAGATAAAATGTAAACAAGACGTAAAATTCACTAATTCGAAAAATATACATAATGTACTGAGTACAATTGTGAAAAGGGAAAATACGTGCATTCTTTGTAATGAGCATCATGCGCTATTTAAATGTCCGACATTTAATTCAAAACTGGTTAATGAAAGATGGAAATACGTTGAATTAAATAAATTATGTCAAAATTGTTTACGCCAAAATCATAGGCTGGAGAATTGTAGGATAGACATTAATTGTAAAAATTGTGCAGAAAAACATCATACCTTACTGCATGTTTATGGTAGAAATTCAAATTCTGAAAGGGCGAATCATGTATCGCCAGATATCTCAGTTTCAAATAGTGCTCAGTTTTATTCTAGTAATGTTTTGTTATCTACAGCACTAATTAAGGTTAAATCGAATAAAGGCAAAAATATGCATTGTAAAGCTTTGATAGATAATGCTTGTCAAAATTCATTAATTACTAAGGAATGTGCTAAGCGACTAAAGTTGCCCTTACGGAGCACGTCGCATAGTATAAAAGGGATTAATTGCGTTTTAGCAGAAACTGCTCTCAACGAAACAGAATTTAAATTCACTCCGCATTTTTCGTCGGAGTCATTTTCAGTCAGCGCTTTTATAGTTGATAGGGTTACCTCACCTCTCCCTAATTTCCAACTACCGCAACACGATTGGCCACACATACAGGGATTACAACTAGCTGATCCCAATTATTACGTTAGTGGTCCCATCGATATTCTTCTTTGGGCAGAAATAGTCGCCTCAATCTGCAATGGCAGTCCAATTCAAAGGCCAGCAGGAACTCCTACAGCATTCCCCACAAAGCTGGGTTACCTCCTTTCAGGACGAATAAACAGTTTTCAATGTACAAATATCAGTTTAACTTGTCATATGACTGTTGATGATGATATCAACAACACTTTAAAACAATTTTTTGATACAGAATCAATTCCAAATGTAGAATCAAAAAAGATAGAAAATGATCCTGTGGAAAATATTTATTTGACCACAACTAAAAGGAATACGCAGGGAAAATATGCAGTTCATCTACCTTTTAAGCCAGATAAGGCACTAGGTGACAATAAGTCAGGTGCTATTTCAAGATTTCTTTCCATTGAAAATAAACTTAAAAGGAATCCACAATTAAATGTGGAGTATTCGAATTTCATGAACGAATCTTTGGGTCATATGACAAAATTAAATCAAAAGAAATTTAGTGAAAAGCCACATTATTATTTACCGCATCATGCGGTGGTAAATGAAAACTCTGAAACAACAAAATTACGTGTAGTATTTGACGCCTCGTTTAAAACAACAAATAACAAATCTTTAAATGACATTTTATATATTGGTCCTAAACTACAGTCAAATATTTTTGACAATTTAGTAAAATTTCGAGCCAACCCTGTAGCGTTCAGTGCAGACATAGCTAAAATGTATCGGCAAATCCATTTTGAAAGGAAACATAGAATCTACCAAAGAATTGTTTGGAGAGAATCTCTCAATGACCAATTATCTTTTTACGAATTGAATACTGTCACCTACGGAACAGCTTGTGCACCCTATTTAGCGTTACGCACGCTTAAGCAATTATGTGAGGATGAGGGACAAAATTTTCCATTAGCAATAGAAATTGCCAAAGACAATTTTTACATCGACGACTTATTGTCAGGGGCACAATCCCTTCAATTAGCAAAAGATAGAATAAAGGAGCTGCAGGCTCTAATGCAAGCTGGAGGGTTTAAACTTAGGAAATGGGCTTGTAGCCATCCAGAAGCGCTCTGTGATATTCCAGAGAAAGAGAAGGCTAATTCGGTCATTCATTTTTTTGAGGATAAAGAAAAAATAAATCAAAGAGTACTAGGAATGTTCTGAGATTTAAGTGAAGATACTCTTCAAGTTAGAACCTTAGCTGATCAACAAATTAATACAAAAAGACAGTTGCTCTCCGTAATTGCGCAAATTTATGATCCCCTCGGAATTATTTCGCCATCTACTATCATCATAAAAATCATTCTACAAAAATTGTGGAAGTTGCAATCAACGTGGGATGAGCCTATACCTCCAGATATTTTGCAAGAATGGAAAACTTTTTATAATGAAATTAATGAGTTTAAATCTATGTCCATTCCACGCTATGTAGGTTCAAATACTAAAGACTGTACAGTTGAACTGCATGGGTTTTGTGATGCCTCTCCGAGGGCGTATGCGGCAGTCGCATATTTAAAGATAATAACAAACACTATTCAGGTATATTTAATTGCTGCTAAAACTAGAGTCGCACCCATAAAAGAACTCACTTTACCGAAATTGGAATTGTGTGGGGCTGTACTCGTAGCTGAGTTAATTTGCAACATTCAAAAATCCCTGAAATTTACTCATTCGACATACTGGTACACTGACTCTTCTATTGTATTAAACAGGATAAATAACCCTTCAAACAAAGGAAATAGTTTCGTGGCCCATAGAGCCTCCAAAATCAGAGCTCTTACTCAATTAGAATCCTACAGACATATCCCAGGAAAAGAAAACCCGGCCGATTGTGCCACACGCGGATTGTCCCCTGCTAAGTTGAAAGCTAGAACTGAGTGGTGGGAAGGGCCAAAATGGCTCCATAGTTTTGAGCTACCACCAATGTGCACATTACATTCAGTTTCCGTTCAGAAACAAACTCATCAACATTCGACAGATTCAAGTTCTAAGCCTACACTTTCTAATAACACTTTCATATCACATATCACGAAATACTCTAACTATCTAAAACTTTTAAGAATTCTAGCTTATGCTCTGAGATTTATCAATAAAATTAAAACCAAATCAAAGGAAGGTGGTCCTTTAAAGGCCATAGAGCTAAATCAAGCGGAAATGTGTCTTGTAAAAATAATTCAAAATGCCGAATTTAGTGATGAAATTGACGTACTAAGGAAAGGAAAACTTTTAAAACCTTCCCACAATCTGTTGGGGCTTGATCCTTTTCTGGATGAAGCGGGCATTCTTCGTGTTCGAGGACGCCTGCGGCACCACCCGTCCCTGCGATTTCAAGAAAAACACCATATTTTACTGCCGAAAGCAAATCACGTCACTTCCTTGATAATAACATATTATCATCACTTAAGCTCCCATGCTGGTCCCAACTTAGTACTGTCACTCATCAGAAACAAATTCTGGATTCCCCACGGCCGCTCCACGGTTAAGGCAGTGTTAAGAAAATGTATACTCTGTTTTCGTCTATCAGCTAAGCCAATAATGCAAAAGATGGGGGATCTACCCTCAGAAAGAATCACACCCATTCGGCCCTTTTCGAAAGTTGGTGTCGATTTCGCGGGACCAGTAATGACAAAATGTCAACATAAACGAAAAGCGACAACTTTAAATCATATATTGCCCTTTTCATCTGTATGGCGACAAAAGCAGTGCATGTTGAATGTGTTTCAAATCTTTCTACATAATCATTTCTCGCAGCCTTGAAACGCTTCATAAGTAGGCGTGGATACCCCTCTGACATATTTTCGGACAATGGCAGAAATTTTATCGGAGCCCATTCTTACCTAAAACAGCTATTTTCTTTATTCAAAGAAGAAAAATTACAAAATTTTGCTTCCCAACACCAAATAACCTGGCACTTTATTCCCCCGTATGCTCCAAATTTTGGGGGACTCTGGGAAGCGTAGATAAAATTAGCCAAACATCATTTGGTAAAAATCACACAAGGCGCAAATTTAACTTTGGAGGAACTTTCCACCCTTCTATGTCAAATAGAGGCTGTTATAAATTCGCGGCCTCTAACACCATTGTACAATGCTCCTAATGATTGCGCAGCTTTAACACCAGGACATTTCTTGACTAGATCTGCATTATTAGAATTGCCAGAACCATCGTTAATAAACAATTCTCTTAGTCTTTCTTCTAGGTATAAGCTCTTATTGCAGATGAAGGAGACGTTCTGGAAGAAGTGGACATCCCAGTACCTGCCAACCTTGATTCCGCGAAAGAACCACCAACAGCCGAACTTTTCTCCAGGGCAGCTAGTTATTCTGAAAAATAAAGCCTCACCTCCACTACAGTGGGATCTGGCACGCGTCATCAAGTTGATTCCCGGAGCTGACGGCATCACCAGAGTCATCAAGCTTAAGACCTCTTCTGCTGGAACTCTTATTCGACCGGTTTCGCAGGTGATCCCTCTTCCGAGTATTTCGACTCCAGCTTCGGTGCCTCCCCGCCCCCCCCCCAGTATGTTGACTCAATGGGAGTGCGGACGGCGCCAGTCGAGCAGTGACAGACAATCACGTGACGATAGAGATAATCCAAACTTTCTTTTTTTTCTTTTTTTTTTATTATTATTGTTTTTTTTGCTCTTCGGAACATATTCAGGAAAAACAGAAGTACTTTTATTCTTAGTGAAAAACATTCGAACATTAATACGGAAGTCTAACCGTAAATTATTAATTAATTGATATATTATTCAAATAAGAAATCTTATTCTTTATTATCTTTGTAATTCACTTAAGGCATAAAAAAAATGCCTTTACATGTATTCGACATGGTTTAAAACCTGTGCTAAAATATTTGAAAAATTCTGTTTTTGTTCATAAAATTCTGAAAGAAAATCTCTGATTAAAGTCAACTATAGTAAGCAATCGGATTTCATATTTATTTACTTGTATGGCCTAAAATGTTTTTTCAAGCGACCACAGGAAATGCAGGAGAGAGGTGAGTTAGCTTTTCCTTAATATTATGCATGCTAAAATTACTTTCGTTTTAAAATCAAACTGTTTTTTACGCAGGTCAAACTTCTTTATACATAATTCGAATAACTCAACAACATGAACAAAATTGTTTATCCCCCTTGAGGTTCACGTTAACGAAGTTCGACTGTATAGATAAAAAGTCTTAAAAATAAACACGTAAAAGATGTCTGCCAGAATTGACAGTAGAATAAATGTCATTTCAGAAAATGTAAATACCCTGCGACAAAATTTATAAAATAATAGTAAAAACACAAGGAGCCAACAAAAAGGTGCACAAAGTACAAACAATGACAAAATTCATATGAGCATAAAAGGAAAAATATCAAGGATAAAAATACTTAGAAATAAATATATAAATAAATGAAAATAAAATTTAAATAAATAAAAAGAGAATTTCTCATAAAACATTATAATGAGAAAAACTAATGTTAAATACTGTTTTGAACCTGGTGAAACAAAAGCAATTATATTAAAATGCCCCACTAATTTACAACCAAACCAAGTAATTTTATTACAGCCCCTAAGGCGTAATTTAAAAATTAAATACGACAGTCCTATACGTCAAATAAATGGTAAAAATATGATATACGTAATTTTTCAAAATGGTAACGAAGAAAAGATAATAATTAACAAAATAGGAATATTAAAAAAATATGTAGAGATTTTCACATAAATTAAATGCGTCAAGACAGGATAACACTCCTAAAATATATAAAAGGAGTAATATATTAGTGAGTTAAATTCAAGAATTAATAAACTTTATTAAAAGACAATATACAAGCATTTTCAAAATAATACAAGAACTTAGGACAGACTTCAACAGGGGAGCAAAATTTTAAATTACTTCATTAATATTTTATTACTACTCGTGCTTATAAAATTCTTCAGATTACAAGAAAATTATCAAAACAGGAAATAAATAAATTTTTAGAGGCACATATAATAGAAAATACAGTGTCGAGATATGCATTTCGGTGATATTTGTTAAGAAAAAAGCAAACTCTAAAATTTATTATCCAAATTATATTTCTTACAGATGTACCATTGATTATAGGCTTTTATACAATATTCTGAAAGTGGTTCCTTATCCAGTCCAGATGTTCGACAAATTTTACAAGAGGAAAAAAAAATATTCCACAGTGGTAGATTTCCACTCTAAATTCTTGCAAATGAATTTAAAAAAGAAGATAGACCAAAATTAGCGTCCATTACCGAAATTGGTATATTCCAAACAACTCGCTGAAATTTCGGCAATAAAATAAGCACATCGGTATTTGCGGAATTGATTCATGAAGTGCTAGAAAAATTTGACAAAACAAAAATGCGATATTTCATTGATGACGTTATAATAGTGGCTGATAGAATCAATGAGATGTTAAATTTATTAAAACAAGTATTTAATACATTAATTAATTAAAAGCTTCGAATCTTCCGAAATGCAAATACTTATGCAAAGAAGAAAGAGAGTTCCTGGATTTCAAAATCAACAAAAATGGCTATGCAGCAGCCAATAAAAATATACAAAAAGTTCAAAAATTAAAACAGAAAAGGGGTAAAAACTGGGGCTAACGAACTACTTCTCTTCATTGAAAAATAATTATGCAGAAATTGTGGCGCTGTTAAATGAGCTGCCTAGTGAGAAAAAGAAATTTTAATAGTCAGAAGCTGCAGAAAATACCTTAAAAGAGATTAAAAAAAATATTCTAAGTAGCCCAAAGCTAAAACCGTCAAATTATGATTTTATATATATTTTTTCTTTATTACGCATTTTTCGAAAATAGCGTCATAAACAATTTTAGCTCGAGAAACAAACGGAATAAAGTTTCCTATACTATGGGAAACAATTAAAAGGTAGTGAACAAAGATATGTAAGCATTAAGTTGGAATTACTGGCTATCTATGAGAGCATAACCCACATAAAATATAATATAGCATAAAAATATCCTAACAGACCAAAAATTTACTATATTCACAGATTCAAAAGCACTCACATACCACTTACATTTAAAAAGAAAAATCCGTCATAATTTCGTAATTTTTACTGGAATTACAATTTTACAGTAGGATACAGTCGGTAACAAATGTATCCGAACACTAGAAAAATTCCTATATAAAAAATTTTGAGTTAATATTGTTTTGTTAAATAAATCCTTGTCTAATCATGTTCTTAGTCAGTCTAAGAACAGGATTTGACAAGGATTTATTTAACAAAACAGTATTAACTCTATTTATTTATATATATATAGGAATTTTTGCTAGTGTTCGGATACTTTCGTTACCGACTGGTCAAAGCGGGAAAAACCAACCCTGCTGATTATATATCAATGCACATCTACAATATTGCAGAATTAAATATAACTAACAATTTATTTGAAGTAAATAAAAATTTGTCACATGAAAATTTTAAAAAGAAAACAAATGGAAGATAAAAAATTATTTCAAATAATAGCTGTTTTTTTGTGACAAGCAGTGATATCAAGAACATTTAAAACACTGTGTAGTTTTAAATATCTCCTTATCATCCTATACATATCTTATTACCTTATATATATCTCTTAAACTATGTACTCTTATCTATTCTTATCTTGTATGTATCTTAAATTTTAGCTTATAATCATTTAAACGATGTAAATCTTGTGTTTTATCAATTCTTTTATCTCATTATCTTTTATTTCCAAAATATATTTATATCTTTTTTTGATCTAACGAACCTTATTATTTTTAATATTATTTAATATTATTTTTAATGAAAAAAAGAAAAAAAAAATTTTGCGATTATTTTACATGCTTGTAACCAGCAAAAATTTTCTGTTACTACATAAATAAACACAGTACACATTATAAGAGTAAGGAAAATATTTAAATGTTTGCAGGCGAATCTCAATATGTTTTGAATACGTAGCTACTGGGAAATTCTTAAGTATCTCATTGGTTTAGAATTTTTAATCTTGCTATTGATTTTATTTAATACTAAAATATTACAGATATTTTTGAAAATTTACAAATGATAAATGTTAATTAATACAATAAATTATAAGATACCTGTTAACGTTAAAGTATTTAGTCCTGTAATGTATGAATTTTTCTTTTCATTAATTCTTAGACAGTCACAATTTCGCACCGAATAGCTCTAATGCAAAGTTTATTAACTCAGCCACAACCAGGGCCCAACTTAGACTACATGGAGCCCTGGGGCAAGCCTATTCTGGGGGGCCAACTTGCAGTGGCGTAAGAGCTCTTTAGGTTGCAGAATTTCTGCATACGCCTGTAGGTGGCTCCCTTCAAGAAGGGGGGGGGGGCAGAACATTTGCCCCATATGCCCTGCCGTTAGTCAGGGCTTGGTAACAACCTGTAAATTATTTTGAAATTCGTATATTTACAAGCGGACATAGCTCGCTTCGCTGATAACTTTAAACGAATGTCTTAAAATACAAAAATAGTCTTTAATTAATTACAAGCAGGCTTTGAAGGCTTCGCTGGTCATTATATTTTAATGGATTATTAACCTTCCATATCATTATTAATAAAATTAATGGGTAAAAAAATAATTGAAATTTCAGTTCTCGATGTGCTCGACGTTGATTTTACCATTCGAAACAGGAGGAGTCCGGGTCCCCCACAGCTTTTGGTAGTGAATTACCCGCTTTTTACTTCCTCGTGCCCCACGAATAAGTTAGAAGTTTCGCAAAATACCATGAAGCACATATTGCGTACAATTAATACCCATGCACAGACCAAAATCCGCCATTCTGTGGTAATTTGAAGCAGATTAAAGCTTGAAGCCGTGATTTTTGCCTCACCCGCCATAAGGGACGGGGTAGGTTATTTTCGTAAAATCTCATTACAGTGCATGTTGCATAAACATAAACAACCTACACACAAAAAAATCCCCTTCCTAAGATAATTTTATACAGAGCTATGTTTGAAAACGTATTTTTGCCTCTCGCTGTTGAAGGATGTTAAGAAGGGATTAAGAGCCCTTTGTACTACTTCTTTGATATGTATTACCGACACTTACATCAAAACTGGATTTGCTACGATAATAAAAAGAAGATAGGTTGAGTACATGTTTATTGTACCTTCCCCCTCCTACTTCACCACAGTAGGAATATTTTATTTTTTAAGTCTCTGTGTAGTGTGTATTGGGACTCATTATCAATATACAAATACAAAGATCACTTTCTAGAGATTATGTGGAATAGAGTTGCTTATGAAACATGTTTCCTCCCGCCTTGCGGTGCAAAGTCGCGGAGGAAAGGTACAATTTCACAAAATCTGTTTATAGAACGAGTTGGGTAGGCATAACCAACACACAATAAAAATTAATATTTGTGCGATAACTAAGAGCAAGTTTACGCTTGGAAACTTGTTTACTATTTCCCGACCCCAAGGAGCAAAAGGGGGAGAATTTTCTGAAATCACGTTACAATAGGTTTCGGATACATATAAATAATCTACGCATAAACATTCATGATCACATATCCCCTAAAATATTCAGTATAAATATAGCACTAAAAGGGAGGTACCAAATTCACCCCCCCCCCCCCCCCCGAAAAAAAATAATAATTAAATTAAATTAAATAAGATAAAAATAAAAATCACACACAAAATTAAACTAGATTGCTGTGTCCACCGCATAACTTTCTTCTATATTTTCCTATGCAAATTCACTCAGTAAAAAATAATTTATTAGAATCATTATTTAGTAAAATTTTCTTCCATGATAATGCAGTACGATTTCCATATTAGAGAAGTAGTATAACACTAAATATATGTATATATAAAAAAAGTTCATTTTGTTCCCGATATTACATAAAAATAAATAAATAAATAAATAAACGATAACTTTATTTTAAATTATTGCAGATCCTTGGTTCAAATATTTATTTTAAAGGTATTGGCGAGCTCTTTTCAAAGATACCCATCATGAAAATGTATTCCCCTCGAGGGAGGACTTCCCCCCAGGAGGGAAGGCGATGCTCCTACATACACACATTTTAACCCAGTTGACTACCTGTAACATAAATAGTTCTTATAAACTGTATAATCATTATTAAAATATAATTCTCATTATGCACATTTATACATTTTGTCCTACACCACCATGTTAAAAATTTAGAAAAAGCGGGATGTCAACGCAACTTGTAAGACAATTTTTACCAAAAGTTGGTAGGCACTAATTTATCTCAACTACATACCAATTTGAATGAAATTCTGTAAACTAGTTCCTAAGATACAGTTGCCATAAAATTTTGTCACACACAAACACACAGGCAGACAGAGGTTTTCTAAAAATGGTCAAATCGTGTTCTACAGCTCTCAAAACGTGTAAATTCATCAAAAACCTGAGGTCGAAAATTTTTACGAATCCAATACTTTATTCTATTGTTCCCGTATCTGTTTACAACATCTTTGTACAATTTTTGGTAGAACACTACTGAAAAAATTTTGAAAATTTCCCTAGAAAATTGATTTTTACACCCCCTCCCTGATAACTGTAAATTTCAAAATGACAGATTTTTTTTTTTTTTTTTTTTTTTTTTTTTTTTTACTTAAGTTTTGTTTCCCGTGTGCAATTTCTTCACCGTGAAGTAATTTGGAGCCGAGTTATGTTTAAAAACGTGCTTTTGCCTCCTGCCACCCAAGGGAGGGTAGATGGAATTTCGAAAATTCTTGATAATATAAAAGTCGGATACTTATAATCAATCCGCGCACTAAAATTCGAAATTGCAGCTCCCATAGTTTTCTCAGAGCAAATTCAACGCTAAAAGAGAGGGTCCAGAATTCGTCCCCTTGTAAACCCTATCTCTCGCACACACAATCAAAAATCACACACAAAAAAAAAAGTTGGACTTTTGGCAATATCCTAAAAAAAACGCATGGCAATTTTTAACTAGTGGATCTGCAGATCAGGAGCCTCAACGTCCTATTTGCATCAGACATTATTCAATAGGTCATTTTTATTTATTCCTTATTATATAATAGAATATATTCATTCGATCGACTTATTACCATAATCAGATACATTCCTGAAGGGGGCTGCCGCCCCCCTCAACCCCCTGCTGTATCTCTCTTTGTATACCTATTTGTATATCATATAAAGTGTTACGGAATTGTAAATAATTGCATTTATTTTTGCATAAATTCTTTCAAAGAGGCTTAGTAAGTCGATAAAATGCTAATTTTGTGCATTTCTAGTTGTTTTAGCGTTAAAATAGCCTAATTTTCCTTTAAAAACGCATAAAAATCTCCAGTAATGGAAGAAATGGATTTGGCGCCAAATTTGGCAACTGTTTCCCTCCTTGGCGATTTTTTTGGTGACGGCGAGAAAATCTTTATTAGGGATATACCAAATATGAAAGCTCTAATCTCGTTGGCTGATGAGATACGAGAATATTCCAGAACAGCCTGTGTTCGATAGAAAAGTATAAAAGGAGCATTTTTTTAGCCAAGGCGGCCAATCTCAGATGTGTGTCAGTTTCATCAAATGCTTTCTTTGCTTTGAACCGCTTTGAATGAGACTTGCTTTGTGTGTTATTGATAAACAGTTTGTACTGTTGTTTTGCTGTTGTTTAAGGTATGTTACTGGTTGAATTGAAGCTGATACTTGGTATATAGTCCTGTATTTTTCAGGAACTTTCTGGGAATAAATCACTGAATTTTTGCAAGTTTCGCCTTTCATTCTCGGACAACTTACGAACCCCCAAGTACGCAACAATATGTATTCTTTATAAACGACGGTATTGTATTATTTCCCTCAAATTCATAAATACCAAATTTCATAACTATCAAATTTCATACAAAAAAAAAAAAAAAAAAAAAAAAAAATACATAGCATATCGAAAATATTTTGCGTAACCTTTAAACTAATTATCAATTCTATGCCTATAATTTTCAACAGGAAAACATGCTTTAAAAATTCTAATAAAATTTCATTATATTTGATGGGGTGTAACCATGTTAAAATACACTTTTAAGAAATACCGACTATAGACCGTAATAGTACGAAATTCCTTTATGTATCCTGGAAAAATAGCCACAGTCATTATAAACGCCAATAATAAGAATAAACCTAATTAATTATAACTCATTAATTTTTCTAACTAATTTTGGTTTCGAGAGTACTCCAAAACAAGAACTGAAAAGTTTGGTACGAAAGTGTGGCAACAGGTGTGCGTATGTGAAGCAAGATGGACGAACGTTCCATTCTATATGTTTTTTTAAAAATACTTTATTTGATGTTAATTTATGTGTTCGTTATGTATTTTATGTTTGTGCCGTAAGTAAAAGTAAAATCTGTAAAAGTAAACAAAGCGTGATCAGTGTCTTAATGTGTCTCAAGATGAGTTTACAGGAAGAAAAGAACCAGGTGCGGAAAAGAAGTCGCCACAATTGGCGCAATCGACAAGGATATGTGAAATAGCAAGTGCATGTATGGATTATTTCATGATAGTGATGAAAAAAAAAAAAAAAAAGGTATGTTTTTTTTTTAATGTTCCATCAAGAGTCATATTTTGTATAAGTTTTATGTTAAATAATTAGGATTAAGCATTTAGATATTTTATTCCGATTTTGTATTCCAACAGCGTAAAGAATAGGTAAATGGAAATTGAATATTTCGTAATGTTGAAATAATAATAATTCTAGTGTTTGAAAAATGAAAAATAGAAATATATTTGTTTGATTGTATTTAAAAAACCGGAAAATATTAAAAAGAATAGTGAAAAGAATATATTTTTATGCTATTCAAGATCATTGTTATTAATTTCTGTGTGTTCTTTTTATTCATCACGTGATTTAGAATAAATAATATTCCATTGAAGCAGATTGTGAAAAAAAAAAAAAAAAAAAAAAAAAAAAAAAACAAGTTTTGTTTTGATTTATTTGTTCTGTTTTATTGAATGATTGTTTATTTGTTAGACGTTGATAATGATTTATATTTATTTATCTTTATTATTTTTGGAATATTAATGAAATATCTCAGTAAAAAACTAGTGAATTATTCTTTTGAACGCCCGGTTTTGTTTATTTTTTTTTTTTACTTTGAGGAATGAATCGGAAATTGTTTTTTTTTTTTTCTGTTTAAAAGTAAGTTTGATTAAAGGTTGCTATAGCAACATTATTTCTAATTTATTGAAAGCTGGTTATGTAATAAAGTATATTCTGATTTATTTAATGAAAGAGTTGATTGTGTAAACATTTTTTTTAAATTTGTTATTTCGATACATATTATTTTTTTCTCCTTTTATGTATGCATTCCGACTTAATGATTATTTTATTTAATTTGGGGGAAAATGTTTTTTAAGATAAAAACTAAGATGTCAAACTGGCGTTCTTAGGGGGAAAACAATAGGGTTTGTGATTATAAATATAAGAAAATTTATTTTATTCACGGAAAATTTGAACTTGATTTGATTTCATCCATCCGAAGATGGCATATTTGGGTAAAGGGAATAAAAAAGATTTGCAAGAAGTTCCTACTGAGCTTGGAGTGGAAGGATCTCAATATTTAAAGTTATATGAGTTAAGAGATGCTATTTTGGCTTCAAAGAATTACGATGAAGAATTTGTTAAAGAAACATTAGCGAACGTACTTGAAGCACGGAAGAGGAAAGAAGAGATGGAGGAACGCATAAGAAGGGAAGAAATAGAGGAATGTAAGATAAAAGAAGAGAGGGAGGAACGCATAAGAAGGGAAGAAATAGAGGAACGTAAGAGAAAAGAAGGGATGGAGGAACGCATAAGAAGAGAAGAAATAGAATTGGAAAAAATGCGTTTGGAAAATGCAAGAATAGAACTTGAGAAGAAAGGAATTACAAATGAAACTTCTGAGAAAACGCGCGAAAATTACATAACATCTTACAAAAATTTGATCCTAAAACATGCGAAATTAGTCTGTATTTAGTTCTTTTTGAGCGGCAGGCAAAACGTGCCGAAATTAAAAGAGATGATTGGGTTTCTCATCTCATTGGGCTACTGCCATACGAAATCGCGGAAGTTATAGCTCGGGAAGACGAAGAAATCACGAATGATTACGGAAAAGTAAAAGAGTTATTGTTAAAGAGATATAAACTTACTCCTGAAAGATTTCGACAACTTTTCATTAAGCATACAAAAAAAGCGAATCACATTCATTAAGCATTTTAGAAGCGAACTAACGCTTTAATTTGAGTAGATTGGAAACGGAGAAAGGACACTTTGAAATTAGCTCATGAAACTCCTACTGGTGGACATCTGGCAGCTAAGAAGACCAGAGACAGAATTGCAATGTCTTTCTGGTGGGAAGGAACGCCAAAAGAAGTTAAACAATTATGTGCTTCGTGTCATGATTGTCAAATTCGCAGGAAAGGAAAAGTAAACGATAGAACACCTATCGAAGCTGTTGGAAGGCCAGAACTCCCATTTCAAGTGGTTAATGCCGATATTTTAGTCCCAATAGAGCCAAAGTCATCACGTGGCCATTAGTATGTACTGTGCGTTATGGACCAGCATAGTCGTTGGCCGGAAGCAATACCTCTGAAGTCTTTAACAGCAAAGGCAGCCTGTGATGCTTTTATAGAAATATTTGTACGAACTGGAATTCCTCGAGTAATTGCAATGGATAACGGAAGAAATTTTGCCGCAAAGCTGACAAAAGAGTTTTTAAAACGATTAGGATGTGTTCCTAAAATTTCCACTCCAGGTTATCCACAATCGAATGGTTTAGTTGAAAGATGGATAGGAACTATGAAATCCATGCTACATCATGCAATTAATTCAGAAGGTCGAGGCTGGGATAAACAGTTGCCATTCTTGTTATGGGCATACAGAGAAGTGCCTAACGCTACAACGGGTGTTGCTCCATTCCTACTAGTTCATGGGCGACCACCTGTAGGACCTCTAGCCATCCTCAAATCAAGTTGGGAAGATGAAGTCGTACTTCCTCAAGGGATTGGAGAATTTGTAGCTGACTACCTGTTGAAACTCCGGAAACGTTTAGAAGACGCGGCACAGTATGCGAATAGCATAGCTCAAGAACAGGAGCAGAAATATGTACATTATCATAATTTACGGTCAAAAGATACCGAATTTTCTGTTGGGGATGAAGTTGTAGTGTTAATCCCTGATTCAACAAATCGTCTTTGTTCAAAATGGAAAGGACCAGGAGAAATAGTAGAAAAGAAGTCTCAACATTCTTTTTATGTCAAACTACCTGATGGAAGTGTTCGACATCTTCATCAAAACAAATTGCGTAAATATATTCAACCTGTCAGAGCTGTAGGAATTATTTACGAAACAGATGAAGAGTTTGGAGATATACAACATGCGCCCGTAGAATCACGGCAAGTAACAGATGAAGAACTAAAAGCTGATATAAAATCAAATTCGATATCAGCAAAGCAACATAAACAGCTGTTGAATCTGACTAAAGAATATCTAACAATATTTGATGGGGAATTAAAGAAAGCCAAAGTTCCTCCACATGTTATCCAGTTAAAGTCAGGAAACAACCTCATCTTTATAAAGTTCCAGAAACATTAAGATCTAATATAGAAAAACAGATAGCGGAATTATTGGGAAAAGACCTGATAGAACCCTCTTCAGCAGAAATAGCATATCCATTGGTATGTGTAGCCAAGAAAGATGGAACTGTCCGACTTTGCGTGGACTATAGAGAGCTGAACTCAGTTAGTAAAATTCCACCTTTTCCTATGCAGAATTCAGAAAATCTTAGATTTAAAGCTGGTGGAGCTCGTTACTTGACAACTTTAGATATCCTTAAGGGATATTGGGAAATACCCTTAGAAGAGCAAAGCCGAGAATTAACCAGTTTTGTATCTCCAAAGGGTCAGTATCAGTGGAAGGTGATGCCATTTGGGTTATCTGGAGCACCAGCAACATTCCAAAGAATAATGAATCAAGTATTACGACCTCATAGTGACTACGCCGAAAGTTTTCTTGATGATATTATCATATTTTCTTCAAACTGGGAAGATCATCTTAATCATATTAAATACATTTTAGAAACTCTGAAAAAATTGAATTTTTCGGCAAATTTAAAGAAATGCTCGTTTGCGATGTCGAAAGTAAAATATTTAGGACATGTTATAGGCTCAGGAGAGCACGGCCCAGATCCAGACAAGATACCAGTTATTAAAGATTTGAAAGCCCCTAAAACTAAGAAAACATTGAAGTCACTCCTAGGATTATTTAACTATTACAGAGACTATGTGCCTCGTTATGCCAATATAGCAAAACCTTTAACGGACTTAACTCGAAAAACTGTGCCAAACGACCTTCCATTGTCAGAAGAAGCCGAAAGCGCATTTAATTCGTTTAAGAATTGTTTGTGCTCTATAACATCTCTGTATACACCTGATATGTCGAAACCTTTTGAAATCGATACTGATGCTTCAGTGACCGGAATTGGAGCCTGTCTAATGCAGAGAGATGAGCAGAATAAACTGAACCCTATAACTTTTGCAAGCCAAAAACTGACCCCTGCTCAATCAAAGTGGAGCACTATTGAAAGGGAAGCTTATGCTGTAATATGAGCATTAGGTAAATTCGAAATGTGGACTTATGGAACCACTATTATCTTACACACGGACCATAACCCTTTAAAATATTTGACAGAAACAGTTCCTAAGAACGCCAGATTACAAAGATGGGCATTGGCTTTATCTCGCTATCAAGTGACTATTGCTCATAAGCCAGGAAGCAGTAATACTATTGCAGATGCTTTATCACGCATTCATGAATAAAGTCATAAGTTAGTTTAATATTGTATTTGTTATTACATATATATATACTAGCAGGCTTTGCCCGCTTCGCTGGTCATTATATTGAAATGAATCCCCAAAACAGCATATCATTAATAATAATAAAATATCTTAAAAAAAAAAAAAAATCATTGAAATCCGTCAAAATCTAATTTTAAGTTGCCCAATGCCTTCGGCAGTCCCTTTCCTGCTTCTTACTACCCCTCCCTCGCGGTTACAGTTGAAAGTTTTACAAAATCTCATCAAAGTGTATATTTCGCACACTTAATTAACACCCACACACCAAAATTCGCCATTCTTAGGTAATTTGGACGGATTTAAGCTTCAAAATGTGGTTTTTGCCCCGCCCGCCCCAAGAGGAAGGGGGGGGGGGGGTAAATTTCCAAAATTACTTTATATTGCATGTTGCATACAAATACCTAACCGACACATCAAAAAATTGAGATCATGAAATTATTTAAAGCTGAGTTATGCTTTACATTTTTTTTTTTATCTCTCCCCCCCGTTCTTAAAGGAGGAAATTTCGCAAAATCTCTTCATACTATGAGTTAGATACATATAATCGTCCCTTACATAAAAAATGTCCAACCTTAGATAATTTAGTGCAGCGTTACGCATGAATACATGTTTTTGCCCCCCATTCTCCAAAGGGCGGTAGGGTGGAATTTCATAAAATCCCTTTGTAGTGTGTGTTCAGTTCGATTTCCCCGTGTGTTGAGTACCCTTCTTCCAAAACCTTCCCCCCCCCTCCTAAAAATCCAAAATCGCAGAAAGTAATTTTTTTGTACTCAAGTCTGGTCTTTCCATCTGCAATTTCTTCACCGTTAAGTAATTTGGAGCCGAGATAAGCCTTCTGCCCCCCAAGGGAGACAGGGGGGGGGGTATTTTGCACAATTCCGTCTTAGTTGGGGGTCAGGCTCCGAAAACCAACCTGGTCACTAAAATTTGTGACCATCTTTCCCACAGAATCGTCATGGCAGTGTTGAGTCAGTGAATCATTGAGTTTACTCTTTTATATGTACAGATTTGTTTATATTTTTTATGGACTACTTGGCTTAAGGTTGCTGTCACAAAAATAGAGTCCTTGGCGAAAAATGTCCTATCTACTTCAGTATTAAAATTAAAAATATACCCAGGATTATCAACTAATAAAGCTCTTTAATAGAGATCTGAATTAGCTTTCATTTTCTTATTATTTAATTTTGATAATGACGTTATGTTGTCATGTGCCTAAGCAAATTTAATATTTATTATTATTTTTATTATTATTCGCGTGAAATATTCTTTGGCAACAATTAAAAATTAAAATAAATTATTTTAAAGTTTTATTATAGAAGAAATATTTATATTATATACAGGGAGGGAACACGGGCGCAGAATTCATACCGGAATCTCTTTAAGGAATTTCTCTACTTGATATCGTTGATTTAAGAAGTAGAAAGTTTTCGTACATTGATAGTTGTATGAATTCTGCGCCCGTGTTCCATCCTTGTATATAGAAGATTAATTAAAAATTTACATTTTTCCGGTATAAATAGAAGCCTATGTCTTATTCCAGACTATTATCTATCTCTGTACAAAATTTCATCCAGATCCGTTTAGCCGTTGTGGCGTGATTGAGTAACAAACATCCATCCAAACTTTCGCATTTATAATATTAGTATAGATTAGTTATCATGTGCATGTGTTAGATTGAGTTATTTTGCTGTCAAATTGACAAAATTTTAATTTTAAATTTCAAAATTCTGTCGTTCTTGGCGCTTATTGTATTTAGTGATCAAAAACGTAATACGAAAATATGCATGCCAGATGTATATTTTCGTAATATGCATTGTACGAAATATTGTTTCATATTATTCATTACTCTCTTAATATAAGTTGTTAAAATAACCATGATTTTTGAAAGGAATTAAATTTTGTTCGCCAAATAATTCGTCGATATTTATTTTTTTTCTGCTAAGGATGACCGATACCAAATCTATTCCTCTGCAACATATTAGTATCTTATATCAGATACTTTATTTAGACATTTGAAAACAAATTTTACTTCAAACTATGATAGAATATTTATCATTTTCCTTTTAATTAGTATATTAGTTGGATATTTATTGTGTATATATCATCTTTTGAAATGAAATGTTTGTGTTTTCAATCGAATATGGAAATTTGCCATTTTTTTTTTCCTACAGTTTTGAAATTAAAAATTCAAATTTTGTCAATTTTACAACAAAAATAACTTAAACTAACGCATGGACATAATAATTAATACATACCTATACCTAAATATGGGGATTAAATCGGGAAATAATTTTCCTCGATTTTTAATAATTTTTTACAAAAAAATCCAATGGACGTTTAACATAGGAAATATTTTTCGTGCATCCATGAACGGCCAGTGACGTCATCACTTCGCTTGCGTATTAGCACTTTATCAATGTGTAAAAGAAATTTTTTATTAAAAATGACGTCAGTTTTTGTGAGATGCATAATTTTTTTTTATAATTTTTTATCGTTCACGTTTAGATAAATGTATTTATTTTCCTGTTGAAAAAAATAAATAAATTCGTTTTTTTTTTTTTTTTTTTTTTTTTGGCAACAATTAAATTATGGATAAATTTAAATGGCTAATTTTTTGCTTTTATTAGCTTACAAAATTGCTATTTTATGCATAAAAATCGCAAAAACAATTTTTTTTTTCAGAATAAAAGGTAGCCAACTTTTTAAGTTAGGGTATAAGCTATCTCCATAACAAATTTTATCGAAATCCATCGAGCAGTTTTAGCGTGAAACTCAGTCAAATAAACGGACATTCACATTTATAATATATATAAGATATGTGCGTGTTTATTTTTTTTCTTATATTCAAGTATATTAATTCATTAAGATTATTTAAAGTGCATAAGAAAATCCATGTCAGGATAAATGTTTATTCATATATATATTATATATATATTTTATTTCTATTATGTGTTTAAATGTTAGTTATTTTAGACCATAGAAAATATTTAAATTTTAAGTGAAATATAAATGTTATTGCTCTTGATGGAACATCGCATATTAGGTCAAAGATGAGACAATAATTAAGAATTTAAAAGGACAATTAGACTTTCATGAACATTTATTTAAAGATGAAACAATAATTAAGAATTTAAAAGGGCAATTAGACTTTCATGAACAATTATATAAATTATCCACAAATTTTTGTTAGTAGTTTCACTGTGAAGGCCATTGTCCCTCAAGTGAAACTGGAGGGAATGTGTGAACGCCGCACCTCTGATTTCGAGAGTATTCCAAAACAAGAACTGAAAAGTTTGGTACGAAAGTGTGGCAACAGGTGTGCGTATGTGAATCAAGATGGACTAACGTTCCATTCTATATGTTTTTTAAAAAATACTTTATTTGATGTTAATTTATGTGTTCGTTATGTATTTTATGTTTGTGCCGTAAGTAAAAGTAAAATCTGTAAAAGTAAACAAAGCGTGATCAGTGTCTTAATGTGTCTCAAGATGAGTTTACAGGAAGAAAAGAACCAGGTGCGGAAAAGAAGTCGCCACAGACATCATTTGGATGATTACAGTACATACTCGGAATTATTTTGTGTGGTCCCATAAATTATTTATTTTATACATAACCTTTTTTAAGAGTAAACATGATTTTAAGCATCTTTATAATGTATGTTAACTTTATTAAGTTCAATTCACCATAAACGCATTAAAGTGCGCGCTTAAATTAAAAATTTGTCCATAGGCTCTAATGTTACGAAATTCTTTCGTGTGTCTTTGTAAACGAACCATAAACATAGTATACACCAGTAAAAACTATTCAACTTATTTTGCATTTAAAATTAATAATTGTTCCAAATTTAACATCGTTTGGATGCCTACGTGATATTGTCAGAACACATTTGTAAGGTCCTGTACATTAACTAGCTAGCTTGAAAGCACATATTTTCTTCAAACAACATAAGTTTAAGCATCCTATTCACGTACGCTAGTTTCATTTTCTTCATTGCAAAGTAAGGATATTAAAATGCGTTTAAACGAAATTCACCCCATACGCCGTACTGATAAGAATTTTGGCGTGTCCCTGTACACACTTTATAAAAAATATAGCAAAAAAAAAATTATTCAGCTACTTATATGCAAAGCTGGAACGGGTGTGCCAATTTGCAAGTCAATCGAAAGATTTTTGCGGCCGCTATTGTGGTACATACAAATTCTTCCCATAGGCCGTAAAGATAAGAAAAACTTTGGTGTGTCCCTGTACACGAACGACAAATGGATTTCACACCTAACAATATATAGCTAATTCCGTTGGGCTTATGAATATGTGTACCAAATTGCAAGTCAATAGCGTTATTTTGGGGGCCGCTATCGCGGTACATACAAATTCTTCCCATAGGCCGTAATGATAAAAAAAACTTTCGCGTGTCCCTGTACACGAATTACAAATGGAATGCACACCCAAAACTATATAGCTACACTCGTGAGGATCATGGACATGTGTACAAAATTTCAAGTCAATAGCGTGATTTTTGCGGCCGCTATCGCACGACAGACAGACAGACAGACACACAGACGGAGCCCAAAATCCTTTTGAGTTTCAACAGAGGGCCACCATTGACGTTTCGGCAAAAATTGGAAATCAGTAGCTTGATTTTTGCGGTGGCTATCGCGGGACATACAGATTCTTCCCATAGGCTGTAATGATAGAAAATCTTTGGCATGTCCCTGTACACGGACTACAAATGGAATACACACCCAAAACTATACAGTTGATTCCGTTGGGCTCATGAACATGTGTACCAAATTGCAAGTCAATAGCGTGATTTTTGTGGCCACTATCGCGGTACATACAAATTCTTCCCATAGGCCGTAATGATAAGAAAAACTTTGGCGTCTCCCTGCATACCAACTACAAATGGAATACATACCAAAAACTATACAGCTGATTTCGTGGGGCGCATGAACACGTGTGCCAAATTTCAAGTCAATAGCTCTATTTTTGCGGCCGCTATCGCGCGACAGACAGACACACAGACACAGCCCAAAACCGTTTTGAGTCTCAACAGAGGGCCTCCACTGACGTTTCGGCAACAACTTTGTACCATTTTTAGTGAGTTTTACTCCAAAATACTGAATTTGCAAAAATTTCCACCGAAAATCGATTTTTGTTCTCCCTCCCTTATAAAACTCAGATTTTTTTTTGTATCCAAGTCTGATTGTCCCATATGTTTAATTTTTTACTTTCTTCTATATGTAATATAGGGAAAGTATTGGACTCGCGAAAATTTTCTACCTCCGTTTTTTGATGGATTTACGCGTTTTGGGATGTCCAGAACACGAATTGATAGTTTTCAGAAAATGTCTGTCTGTATCACTTTTTGTGGAAGCTGTATCTCACAAACCAATGACTGAAATTTAACCAAACTAGGTATTTAGTTGTACCCTGACATAAACTGGTTCTGATTAGATTTGAGGATCAATCGCTCAACAGGTGGCGTAGTGATCGCACTTTTTGTAAACTTTTAACATGGTAGTATAGGATAAAATTTCGTTTAAATGTGCATAATGAGAGTTATATTAAGCGTATGACTATAAAATTAATATGAATTATTGATAATAGTAGTAGTTAACTAGGAAAAAAAATTTGTGCAAGTACCCCCCCCCCCCCGTTGGGGGTAAAGTTTCAAAATGGGTACCTTTCGAAAGGTCTCGTCAATACCTTTAAAAGGAATGGGTACCTTTAAAAGGAAGAATACCTTAAAAAAAAAAAAAAACTTAGAAAACAAATCGTATTTTTTTTTTTTTTTAATGAAATTTAACTAAACTGGGTATTTAATTGGTCCCCGACATAAACTGGTGCTGATTACATTTGGGGATCAATCACTCAACATGTGGCGCTGTGATCGCATTTTTTTCTAAATTTTTAATATGGCAGTATAAGACAAAATTTCGTATAAATGTACATAATGAGAGTTATTTTAAACTCGTGATTGAAAAATTAATTTGAATTATTGATAATAGTAGCATTTAACTAGGGAAAAAAATGTGCATGTGGGAGCATCGGTGGGCAGAATTTCAAGATGGGTATCTTTCGAAAGGTCTCGTCAATACCTTTAAAAGAAATGGTTGAACTATAAATCTGTGAAAATTTAAAACTAAGTTATCGATTTTTTTTCAAATTTAACAAAAAAAAAAAAAAAAAAAAAACAACAAAAAAAAAAAAAAAATTGAAAAAAATCGTATTTTTTCTTCTTTTTTCTTTTAAATATTGTTACTGAGTGAATTTGCATAGGAAAATATAAAAAAAGTATTGTGGTTGCCACAACATATTAGTTTTTTTATTTACCATATTTATTTATCATTGCCGTTTCATTACTGCTAAGGTATTTGGAGGAGAGTTATGCTTACAAACGTATTCTTAACTTCTGCCCCTCTACGAAGCAATAGGGTGAGGATTGCGCAAAAGTTAATAAATATAATTTTAAATTCGGTACAGACCTAAATTCATGTCAAGTGTCGTTGCATTTTGTCGAGCCGTTCTAACGTAATACGTGGACAAATATAGCGTTTCTGAACGCAGACACAACGCCCCTTCCACAGACACATATACCCAGAGAGAAGTAATTTAGTGATTTCACGATGTGTGAAACGCAAAGAAATCTCAAAATTTTTTGATTGTGCGAAGTTTACAGACAAAAGTCTGATTTTAATGCCGAAACGTCAGTGGAGGCCCTCTGTTGAGACTCAAAACGGTCTTGGGCTGTGTCTGTGTGTCTGTCTGTCTGTCTGTCACGCGATAGCGGCCGCAAAAATAGCGCTATTGACTTGAAGTTTGGTACACATGTTTATGAGCCCCACGAAATCAGCTGTATAGTTTTTGGTATGTATTCCATTTGTAGTTCCTGTACAGAGACACGCCAAATTTTTCTTATCATTATGGCCTATGGGAGGAATTTGTATGTATCACAGTAGCGGCCGCAAAAATAGCGCTATTGACTTGAAATTTGGTACACATGTTCATCAGCCCGATGAAATTAGCTGCATAGTTTTTAGTATGTATTCCATTTGTAGTTCGTATACAGGGACACGCCAAACTTTTTCTTATCATTACGGCCTACGGGAGGAATTTGTATGTATCGTGGTAGCGGTCTCATAAATAACGCTATTGACTTGAAATTTGGTACACATGTTCATGAGCCCCACGAAATCAGTTGTATAGTTTTTGGTATGTATTCCATTTGTAGCTCGTATACAGGGACACGCCAAAGTTTTTCTTATCATTATGGCCTAAGGGAGGAATTTGTATGTATCGCGATAGCGGCCACAAAAATCACGCTATTTACTTGCAATTTGGTACACATATTCATGAGCCCAACGGAATTAGCTGTAGAGTATTAGGTGTGTATTCCATTTGTAGTTCGTGTACAGGGACACGCCAAAGTTTTTCTATCATTACAGCCTATGGAAAGAATCTATGTACCGCGATAGCCACCGCAAAAATCAAGCTATTGACTTCCAATTTTTGCCGAAACGTCAGTGGAGGCCCTCTATTGAGACTCAAAAGGATTTTGTGTTTCGTCTGTCCGTCTGTCTGTCTGTCTGTCGTGCGATAGCGGCCGCAAATATCACGCTATTGACTTGAAATTTGGTACACATGTTCATGATCCCTACTAAAATAGCTGTATAGTTTTGGGTGTGCATTCCGTTTGTAGTTCGTGCACAGGGACACGCCAAAGATTTTTTTTTTTTTTTATCATTACGGCCTATGGGAAGAATTTGTATGTACCGCAATAGCGGCAGCAAAAACCCTTCGATTGACTTGCAAATTGGCGCACACGTTCCAGCTTTGTATATAAGTAGCTGTATAATTTTTATTGCTATATTGTTTATAAACTGTGTATAGGGACACCCCAAAATTCTTAACATTACGGCGTAAGGGGTGAATTTCTTTTAAACGAATTTTAATATCGTTACTTTGCAATGAAGAAAATGAAACTAGCGTACGTGAATAAGATACTTAAACTTATGTTGTTTGAAGAAAATATGTGCTTTCAAGCTAGCTAATTAATGTACAGGACCTTACAAATGTGTTTTGACAATATCACGTAGTCATCCAAACGATGTTAAATTTGGAACAATTACTAATTTTAAATGCAAAATAAGCTGAATAGTTTTTACTGGTGTATACTATGTTTATGGTTCGTTTACAAAGACACACGAAAGAATTTCGTAACATTAGAGCCTATGGACAGGTTTTTAATTTAAGCGCGCACTTTAATGCGTTTATGCTGAATTGAACTTAATAAAGTTAACATACATTATAAAGGTGCTCAAAATCATGTTTACTCTTAAAAAAGATTATGTATAGAATAATAAATTTATGGGTCCACACAAAATAATTCCGAGTATGTACTGTAATCATCCAAATGATGTCAAATTAGTTTGAAAAATTAATGAGTTATAATTAATTAGGTTTTTTCTTATTATTGGCGTTTATAATGAATGTGGCTACTTTTCCGGGATACATAAAGGAATTTCGTACTATTACAGTCTATAGTCCGTATTTCTTAAAAGTGTATTTTAGCATGGTTAAAATTTTGGTTTAAATTTTATTAGATTTTTAAAAGCATGTTTTCCTGTTGAAAATTGTGGGCATAGAATTGATAATTAATTTAAAGGTTACGCAAAATATTTACGATATGCCATGTAATTTTTTTGTATGAAATTTGATAGTTATGAAATTTGGTATTTATGAATTTCAGGGAAATAATAAAAGACCGTAGTTTATTAAAAATACATATTGTTGCGTAGTTGGTGGTTTGTAAGTTGTCCGAGAATAAAAGGTTAAACTTGCAAAAATTCAGTAATTTTTTCACAAAAAGTTCCAGAAAAATACACGTCTATAAACCAAGTATCAGCTTCAATTCAACCAGAAAACATAGCTTAAACAACAGCCGTTAACAGCAAAACAACAGTACAAACTGTTATCAAAAACACATAAAGCAAGTCTCATTCAAAGAGGCTCAAAGGAAAGCAAGCATTTGACGAAACTGACACAGATCTGAGATTTGCCGCCTTGGCTAAAAAAAATGCTGTCAGAAATCCGCAAGAACACTATGTCAGGAGAGGATATGTGCATTCGCTAGTTCAATACCAGCCATCAGAGAGCGGCTACTCCGTTTTGACTGCCAGAGCGGCAGAATGAAAATATAATGCAGAACATTTTTTCTAAGATGTTGAGTAATCTATAGATATAAAAGAAAAAACTCACTGATTCACTCACTGATTCACTTACTGACTCATTGACTCAACATGGCTGTGGCGATCCTATGGGAGATATAGTCGCAATTTTTGGTGAGCAGGTTTACTTTAGAACCCTGACGCTCACTAAGACGGGATTTTGAGAAATAAATCCCCCCCGGGGGGGCAGAAGGCAAAAACCACCTTTATAAGCATAACTCGGCTCCAAACTGCTTCACGGTGAAGAAATTGCAGATGGGGAGAGTAGACTTGAATACAAAAAAATCATTTTCTGCGATTTTGAAATTTTTGATTTTTAATGGGGGTAGGGGGTAAAAATGAGATTTTCGGGGGCGCTTAAGGCAAAAACACATTTATAAGTGTAACGCGGCACCAAATTACTTCACAGTGAAGAAATTGCAGATGGGGAGACTAGACATGAACACACAAAAAAAAAATTCTGCGATTTTGGAATTTTGAATTTTTAAGGGGGAAAAGGGGTGAAAATGATTTTCGGAGGCGCAGGAGACAAAAACACCTTCACAAGCATAACTCGGCTCCAAATTACTTCACGATGAAAAAATTGCAGATAGGGAGACTAGACTTAAGTACAAAAGAATAATTTTCTGCGATTTTGGAATTTTGGATTTTTAAGGGGGGAGAGAGGGAATAAAGGATTTTCGGAGGCAAAATTAGCAATGCATGGATTTTCGAGTAAAATTCTAGCAATAATAGCTCAAAGATATAAAAAAAAGGCCAAGCGTCTCCCTGAAGGTATTTGCAAAAACTCATTTTTGATTTTTTCCGATTTTCGATTTTGGGGGAAGTTACGAGAGGGCAAATTCGATCCCCCGTCTAGCGCTAAATTCATCCGTGGAACTCTTTGAGCTGAGGTCACAAATTTTAGTGTGTGGCTTATTTACATGTGTCCAACACCCATTGTAACGGGATTTTGTGAAAGACACCCACCCCTTTTACCTCTTTGGGGGTTGCATGGGGTGGGGTGGGGGAATAAAAGAGTAAAATTACTGATTTACTGACTCAACGCAGCAGTGGCAATTCTATGGGAGATAGACTCGCAAATTTTGGTGAGCACGTTGGTTTTAGGACCTTGCGAAATATCCCCTGTTCCCCTGGGGGGGCAGAAGGCAAAATCCCCCTTATAAGCATAATTCGGTTCCAAATAGTTTCACGCTGAAGATATTGTAGAGAGAAAGACTAGACTTGAGTGCAAAAAAAGCATTTTCTGTGATCTGAGTTTTGGATTTTTAAGGGGGGGGGGGGTAAAAACTATTTTCTGAGGCAAATTTAGCAAAATACGGGTTTCCAAATAAAACTCTACCAATAATAGCCCAAATGTATAGAAAATCGCTAAAAGTCTTCTTGAGGATATTTCCAAAAACTTACTCTTAATTTTTTCCGATTTTCGATATTGGGGGGGAGGGGTATGAGGGGTCAAATTCGAATCCCTCTTTTAGCACTAAATTCGTCCGTGGAAATCTATAGGAGCTAAGGCCACAAATTTTGGTGTGTGGCTTATTTACGGGAGTCCAACACCCATTTTGCGAAAGCTCCCCCTTTCCCCCCTTGGGGGTAGGGGTGAATAAACAAGTTTCGAAGCATAACTTTGTTTCAAATTATCTCAGTAAGATTAAATTTTATGTGTGGGTTGTTTATGAGTTTCGAACACGCACTATAAAGGGATTTCACGAAATTTCTCCTCCCCCCCCCCTTTAAAGGTAGGTGGGTAATAAACACGTTTTCAAGCATAACTTTGCTTCAAATTATCTCAGTAAGATTAAACTTTATGTGTGGGTTATTTATGCGTTCCCAACACGCACTATAAAGGGATTTTACTAAATTTCTCCCTCTCCCCCTTTAAGGGCGGAGAGGGGGGCAAAAACACTTTTATAAGTGTTACTGTGCTCCAAATTATCCCAGGATAGCGATTTCTTTATCTATAGATTGGTTTTGCGAATTCAAGACACACACTGCAAAGGGATTTTGTAAAATTCCACTGTATCCTCCTTGGGGGTGGGAAGGGGGAAATGATTTTTCTATTCCAACACTGTTCTGAACTATCTTAGGCGATTTTTTTATGCGTGTGCTGGTTATGCTTTCCCAACACGCATTATAAAGGAATTTCGTGAAATTTCCTCTTTCCTCCCTTTATAGGCGGGGGGTGGAGTTGGGGGTGGGGCAAAAACACGTTTTAAAATGTAACTCTGCTCCAAATTATCTCAAGAAAGCGATTTTTTGATATGTCGATTGGTTATGCGTTCTCAACACACACAAACTACAAAGGGGTTATTTGAAATTCCGTGTTATCACCCCTCCCCCCTTCTTTTGAGTGTTGGTGGGTGAAAAAGGTGTTTCCACACGTAGCTTTGTTCAAAATTATCATACAATGGCAAATTTTGATGTGTGGACTGCTTATACGTATTCAACACACACTACAAAGTGAATTTGTGAAATTACACCCTTCTGCCCCTTAGGGGGCGAGAGGGAAAAAACATGTATTCACGCGTAACTCTGCAGTAAATTATCTTAGGAAAGGCCTTTTTTATGTTTGGGTCAGTTACATGTACCTAACTGATAATATAAAATATTTTTACAAAATTTACTCCCCCTTCTTTCCTTTAAGAATGAGGTTAAAAATACCACAGGGAGTGGAGCTAAAAAACATGTTTTAAAGCATAACTCTGCCTCAAATAATATCAGGATCTCAATTTTTTAATGTGTCGGTTATGTACGTATATGCAACATGAACTATAAATAGATATTGTGAAATTACTCTTACCCCCCTCTTTGGGGTGGGCGAAGCAAAAACACGTTTTTAAGCTTAAATGTGCTCCAAATTACCTTTCAATGGCAAATTTTGGTGTGTGGGTTTTGATTAAATGTACTTAATATGCACTTTGATGTGATTTTGCAAGTCTTCCCACTTTACCCGCGAAGAAGGGGGAGTAAAATGCAGGCAAAGCGCAACCGAAGGCATTGTTTCTCCAGACGCGAAGTGTGGCGTGTGGGAAAACCGCTACCGAAGGTAGCGAGGACGTTAACTTAGATTTTGACTATTTCAATGACTTTTTTTTATTATTATTTTGATATGATATTTTGAGAAATCATTTCAATATAACGCCAGCAAAGCGGGCAAAGCCTGCTAGTCTATATCTATAAAAGAGTAAACTCACTGATTCGCTCACTGATTCACTGACTCAACACGGTTATGGCGATCCTATTGTAGGTATAGAGTCACGATTTTTGGTGAGCAGTTTTATTTTAGGACCCTGACGCTCACTAAGACGGAATTTTGCGAAAGACTTCCCCGGGAGGGCAGAAGGCAAAAACCATCTTTATCAACATAACTCGGCTCCAAATTGCTTCACGATGAAGAAATTGCAGATAGGGAGACTAGACTTGAATACAAAAAAATCATTTTTCTGCGATTTTGGAATTTTGGATTTTTAAGGGGGTAGGGGGTAAAAATGAGATTTTCGGGGGCGCATAAGGCAAAAACACATTTATAAGTATAACTCGGCACCAAATTACTTCACAGTGAAGAAATGGCAGAGGGATAGACAAGACTTGAATAGAAAAAAAAAAAAAAATCATTTTCTGCGATTTTGGAACTTTGGATTTTTAAGGGGGGAAGGGGGTGAAAATTATTTTCGGATGTGCAGAAAGCAAAAACACCTTTATAAGCATAACTCGGCTCCAAATTGCTTCACGAGGAAGAAATTGCAGATGGGGAGACTAGACTTGAATACAAAAAAATAATTTTTTTGCGATTTTGGAATTTTGGATTTTTAAGGGGAAAAGGGGTGAAAACGGTTTTCGGAGGCGCAGGATGCAAGAACACCTTTATAAGTATAACTCGGCCCCAAATTACTTCACGATGAAAAAATTGCAGATAGGGAGATTAGACTTAAGTACAAAAAAATCATTTTCTGCGATTTCTGAATTGTGGATTTTTAAGGGGGGAGAGGAGGTAAAAAGGATTTTCGGAGGGAAATTTAGCAATATATCGAGTGAAATTCTAGCAGTAATAGCTCAAAGATATAAAAAAAAAAAACAGCCAAACGTCTTCTTGAAGGTATTTTGCAAAAACTCATTTTTGATTTTTTCCGATTTCCGATTTTGGGGGTAAATTACGAAGGGGCAAATTCGACCCCCCCCCCCTTTTAGCGCTAAATTCGTCCGTGGAAATCTATAGGAGCTGAGGTCACAAATTTTAGTGTGTGGCTTATTTACGTGTGTCCAAAACGCTGTGTAACGGGATTTTGTGAAAGCCCCCCCTTTACCCCTTTGGGGGCGTTGTGGGGAATAAAAGAGTAAAATCACTTATTCACTGATTCAATACAGCCGTGGCAATTCTATGGGAGATAGACTCGCAAATTTTGGTGATCCCGTAGGTTTTAGAACCATGACGCCCATTAAGGCAGGATTTTTCAAAATATCCCCCTGCTCCCCCTGTGGGGGCAGAGGGCAAAACCTCCTTTATAAGCATTATGTGGCTCCAAATAGCTTCCCGATGAAGAAATTGCAGAGAGAGAGACTAGACTTGAGTGTAAAAAAAACATTTTCTGCGATGTGAGTTTCGGTTTTTTAAGAGGGGGGGAGGGGGGTAAAAAGTATCTTCGGAGGCAAATTTAGCAAAATACGTGTTTTCGAGTAAAACTGTTCCAATAACAACACAAAGATATAGAAAATCGCCAAGAGTTTTCTTGAGGATATTTCCAAAATATTTCCAAAAATTTTTGTGATATTCGATTTTTTTTTTTTTTTGGGGGGGGGGAACTAATTATGAAGGGGCAATTTCGAGCCCCTCTTTTAGGGCTAAATTCATCCGGGGAAATCTATAGGACCTGAAGTTACAAATTTATTGAGTGGCTAACTTACGTGTGTCTGACACCCACTGTAATGAGGTTTTTGCGAAAGTCCCTCCTTTTCATCATTGGGAGGGGCAATATAAACCCGTTTCCAAGTATAACTTTGCTTCAAATTATCCCAGTAAGATTAATTTGCATATGTGGGTTGTTTATGCTTTTCCAACACGCACAGTAAAGGGATTTTACAAATTTCCACCCTTCCCCCTTTAAGGGCGGGGTGGGGGAGGCAAAAACACGCTTATAAGAGTAACTACGCTCCAAATTGTCTCAGGGTAACGATTTTTTGATATGTCAATTGGTTATGCGTACTCAAGACACATACTACAAAGAGATTTTGTAAAATTCCGTCCTATCCCCCCATGGGGGTGGGGTGGGGGCAAGAAGCCTGTTACCAAGCATAACTTTGCTTCAAATTATCTCAGTAAGATTAATTTTTACATGTGAGTTGTTTATGCATTCCCAACACGCATTATAAAGGGATTTTACGAAAATTCCCCCTCCCCTTCTTCAAAGGCTGGGAGGGAGGCAAAAAACGCCTTTAAGAGTATCTCTGCTCCATATTATCTCATAATAACGATTTCTTGATACGTCGATTGGTTATGCGTACTCAAGACACACACTAATAAGGGATTTTGTAAAATTCCACATTATCCCCTTTGGGGGTGGGGTGGGACAAAATCATGTTTTCATGCGTAACTCTGCTCCACACTATCTTAGACGATTTTTTATGTGCGAGCTGGTTATGCGTTCCCAACACGCACTATAAGGATATTTTTGGGACCTCCTCTTTTTCCTACCTTTAAGAGCAGGGTGGGGGTGGGGGTAAAAACACACTTTAAAGAGTAACTCTGCTCCAAATTATCTCAGGAAAGCGATTTTTTGATAGGTTGATTGATTATGCGTACTCAACACAAACTACAAATTGATTATTTGGAATACCGTGCTATCAACCCCTTGAGGGTTGGGGGTGATTTAAAGCATGTTTTCATGCGTAACTCTGTTCCAAACTATCTTAGAATGGCAATCATTGATGCGGTGACTTCTTTTGCGTATTCAACACACACTACAAATTGATTTTGTGATACCCCACCCTTTCTCCCCTTAGCGGGGGGGGGGGGGGGGACACGTATTCCGTTAAGAGCGGGCCTGGGGGAAGGGCTAAAAAACACGTTTTAAAACATAACTTTGCTTCAAATAATCTTAGAATCCCGATTTTTTAATATGTGGTCTAGGTATGTGTATGCAACATGCACTATAAAGGAAATTTGTGAAGTGTGGCGAGTGGGAAAACTGCTATCGAAGGTATCGAGAACTTTAACTTAAATTTTAACTGTTTTGAATGATTTTATTATTATTATTATTATTTTTATTAAGGATATGGTATTTTGAGACTTCATTTCAATATAATGACTAGCGAAGCGGGCAAAGCCTGCTAGTATGCAATAAATGTCTTCTTTGTACATATTCGACAGCTGTTTTGATATATATATATATATATATATATATATATATATATATATACACTAACGTCTGTGTGTTTATACATACACAGACGTATATATATATATAAACTTATCTTTAAATAAGATACCTTAAATCAAAATTTAATAATTTTAACAGAAATATATAAACTTTCTTTTTTTTTCATTTTGTCTGTTTCTTTTAATTAAATTTATCAGTTTGATCTTTTCATATATTCATTTTATCTTCTACTTTCTTATAAAAATCTCATAGCTGCAGGAGTAGAAATAAAATAAGACTACTAAAACTATGTTTGTGTTAAACAATGAAAAAGATTAAAAAAAAAGAAAGAAAAGAGTTGTATGTTCATCTTAAATCTTTAGAAATTCGTGTATAGGAAAAAGAAAACTCAAAAACAAAGCAACTTTGACCAGAAAAACAAGAAAACAATGACAGCTGTGTTTTTCGCTGACATTTAAAAAATTGCTAAGTGCATGTTTTAAAAAAAAAGTTCTACGGATTGTCTTAAATGTAGCAACATGTTCCTTCGAAAAAATAAGTAAAATAATTTCTCTGAACAACGTTCAAAACTTTTCGTTATTTTTCTTTTACGTTGAATATATTATGATAAATTATTTATTAGAGTTAGTTGTTTATTTGTATTGCGATGAATATCTAAATGTTTAGGTAAGAGGAATATTTTATTTTCATTTATTTTACGTTTTTTTTTTTTTTTTTTGATATACTTGAAAAGCTTTAAAATTTCACCCATATATATGTATGTTATGATCATCATAAACATTTCTTCTATATCATTCAATATAACAGTGCTATTTACTGTTTACCATGCACAAAAATTTAATCACAACTTCTCACAATAAATCGTCATGGATTTATGTGCAATTCTTAACAACAGTTCCTAAAATGTAGCAAAGAAAAACACATGGAATGAGTTTTACCAGCGTCATCTCTCGGGCGATATATAAAAAAATTAGGGTAGCACAATGATTATCTCGTGAATCAAATCTCGTGTGAACTGTATTTACAAACTTATCGGACGATATGCACTCAAATAGAATAAATTAAAGTTTTACAATAGCCCTCTTTCATAAAATAGCCCTCTTTCACAAAATTTTGTGACGTTATATGCAATAGAAAATGTGATAAAGCCTAGGAAAATTACAGAAGTGTTACTTACTAGTCGAAATGCACTGAGAAAAAATAATGTACCGCCTTAATCTAGAACGAATTAGTGGTTATTTTCTAAATCCCTTGACTAGAAATATAGATTTCCGAGCTATGCGCATAATAAACTGAATAGACGAAATGATCGAGAATATCTAGTCTACACATTTCTAGATAGTGAAACAATATTCTGAAGATTTTGTTTTGCGACAAATTCTCGCTTGATTTTCTGGAATTGCGTAATAATCCAAGATTATAGTTGCTGAGACACGCCTCTTGAATTAGCATTTATTTGGAGATGTTTTCAAAGAGGTTTGTCCTCGATAGTATAGGCAAACGCTCAAGAATTCTAATAGTGGTCTCTAGAATTCGCTTTCGAAGGGGACTAGAAAAAATTTATAAGAAATTTATAAGGTTGACATGGAACTATTTTTTCTAGAGCCACAATTTAGATTCAAAATTTCAGTTACAAAATTTTTCTCAGTGTGTACTCACGTGGAATCAGCGTTATGTTACAAAACAGATTTTCACATTTAAAATTTTATTCCATTATGCACGATAAAACTAAGATGTAGACCTACCTTAAAACACAGTTAGCCTGCATTAAAATGAAAGAAAAAAAATATGAACTGCAATTGTTGGGCATTTTTTTTTTTCGTGCTAAGTTATGGGGAGAGGATTAAACGCACTACACTTTTTATTTTTTATTTTGAAAGTTGCCCTTGAAACATCTTATTGATTCTACCCTGCACTGAGGTGCTCTCCTCAGTCTATCAGCAATGTGTTCTATCTCTACACTGCATAAAAAAAGCAGACGGACACTTACTTGTAATACTTTAAAACCGTTTATTTCTTTAATTAGAGATATGAGGTTCATTTCTCTAATATAATTATATTCTTGAGACATCATATATTATTACTTTCTTCTATCTTCAATAGAAGAAAGTATTGGATTCGTAAAAATTTTCGATTTCGGGTTTTTGATGGATTTACACGTTTTGAGAGGTGTAGAACACGATTTTACCATTTTTAGAAAATGTCTGTCTGTCTGTCTGTCTGTCTGTCTGTCTGTCTGTGTGTGTGTGTGTGTGACAAAATTTTGTGGCAACTGTATCTCTGGAACTACTGCACAGAATTTCATACAAATTGGTATGTAGTTGCACCTTGACATAAATTAGTGCCTATCAACTTTTGGTAAAAATCGTCTTACAGGTTGCGTTGCCATCCCGCTTTTTCTAAATTTTCAACAGGGTGATAAAGGCAAAAATTTTCAAGATGGGTATCTTTCGAAAGGTCTCGTCAGTACCTTTAAAACGAATGGTTGAACTATAAATCTGTGATAATTTAAAACGAAGTTATCGATTTTTTTTTTACTTTTTACGAAAAAAAAACTTAGAAAAAAAATATTTTTTTTTTTTTTCTCTCCCCTTAATTTTATCAAACTCCCACGGTTTCCGTGTTCTGACAAACTTAAACTAATTTTTGCTTTTTTCCCCTAATTTTGTCAAAGTCCTACGGTTTCGGTGTCTTGACAAACTTTAACATATTCTTGCATTTTTCCCCTAATTTTGTCAAAGTTCCATGGTTTCCGTGTTTTGACAAACTTTGACAAAATTTTGGGAAAAATGTGAAAATTATTCTAAATTTGTCAAAACACGGAAACCGTGGGACTTTGACAAAATTAGGGGAAAAAAGCAAAAATTAGTTTAAGTTTGTCAGAACACGGAAACCGTGGGAGTTTGATAGAATTAAAGGGAGAGGAAAAAAAAAAAAAAGTGGGACTTTGACAAAATTTTGGGTAAAATGTGAAAATTTGTTAAAGTCCCACTTTTTTTTCCCTCTCCCCTTAATTCTATCAAACTCCCACGGTTTCCGTGTTCTGACAAACTTAAACTAATTTTTGCTTTTTTCAACCTAATTTTGTCAAAGTCCCACGGTTTCCGTGTTTTGACAAACTTAGAATAATTTTCATATTTTACCCAAAATTTTGTCAAAGTCCCACTTTTTTTTTTTTTTTTTTTTTTTTTAATTATTGTTGCTGAGTGAATTTGTATAGGAAAAGATAGAAGAAAGTCATGTGGTGGCCACAACATACTAGTTTTTTTTGGATATAGATTCAATCCTTTTGAATTATGTAGTGGAAAATTTCAGGAAACAAAAATGGTGCATATTTGCACTGTAATGTTTCTTAAAAAAAAGTAGACTGCCACATCTTGTATCTCTAAAATAAAACGTTTTTAGTAAGGGGTTCGTCTCCCATTTGCTTTAATAAGTTCGTATACTCTGTTAGGCATCGAATCAATGAGATTCTGAGACTTTTTTTGACAGAAAATTTCCCAAATGTTTTTAAGAGCTTCTTTGAGCTGGTGAATTGATTCATACTGGCGTCCACCCTCATAAATTTTATGAACAAGTATAGGCCAAATGTTTTCTACAGGATTCATATCCGGACTCTTGACTGGCCAGGGTAAAACATTGAAAATGTTCTCATGAAACCATTTTTAACGTTGTTAGCGGTGGGTATTGGCGCTCCATCTTGTTGGAAAATCCAGTTTTCTCCTCCAAGATCACACGCAATTGGCAAAAGCTCACTGCTTAGTGTTTCAATATAATCTTTGTGAGTCTGCTTCTTACTTAGGAACACTAAATTTGTCCTTCCACCATAGCCAACAGCTAGCCACACCATCACGCCACCACCACCAACTTGCCGAGTAGAGTACACTTCTTCTCCTTTCTCCAAACTGTGCCAATATTATTGATATCCATCTGGGCCGTCTAAATTAAATCTTTTCTCATCTAGAAAAACTACAGATATCCATTCTGTAGTCCAAGACATATGGTTTTGGGCCCACTGTAGGCGTTCTCTCACGTGGTGATCCTTCCAGCATGAATGATGTTTTCTCTTCTTATATTGAAAGAGCTCTGAGTGCTTAATGTAGTTATAAATTGTCTGAGAAGTTACGTTAGTAATTCCTGTGTTTATTTGAACTCTGGGAATTGATGCCCCAGTTTTTTTTTTTAGCTCAGTAAAAATTGTTCTTTGATCTCAAAGCGAACGTTTCTTTGGCCGGCCACTCTTTTTCTTTAAGTCATGGGCTTCAGGAGCACGTACAAAATCGCTGATGCTACTTTTTCTTATTCGAAGTAGCCTACTAATTTCTCTGACTCCTTTATTAACATTTTTCAGTGCTATAATCTGTCCTTTCTGGTAATCAGTTAGAGGAATTCCTCGTGGCATGGCGCACTCATCTGCAAGAAATTTAACTACGTAAAACCATCTTGTCAAGCACGTTAGCAATTGGCAAAATGCCAAATGTACATGCAAAACTGGTATTCCACAAGAAACAGACACTTAGATAATTGCAGATTTTGACCAGTGTCCGTCTACTTAAAAAAAAAAAAAAAAAAAAAAAAATGTGCAAATGTGTATTTTTTCTCTTTTCTGAATTTCCCTACATTAAAATTATAAATAATTGAATATTTTTATTTGTCTGTCAAAAATAAGAAGATTAATAAGTATAAACACGTTAAAGAATTTTAATTGACATTTCCTATTAAACAAAGACGGGGTTTTAAAAAATTGTAAAGAAGTGTCCGTCTACTTTTTTAATTCAGTGTAATTTTTAAGTTTTCTGCTTGCATTTATTTTTAAATTTTATTTAATCCCCTGCTTGCATGTAATCTACTTTGTAACTTTTTTAGCATCAAGTATGTAATTTTGTTTGTATGTATAGTAATTATTTCGTTTTTTTATTGATTTTTTACTTTTTTAAACAATGTTCCTTTTTGATGAATCAATATATATATGCGTGCGAGTGTGTGTGTGTGTGTGTGTGTGTGAGAGAGATAGAGAGAGAGAATTTTTATGATGAGACGCAACAGTATCTCCGTGACACAGCGAAGCTCAAACGAACTTCGCCGCGAAACTGTGTATATACACTACAGCTAATTTAAAATCAAAATAAAACTGAAAATATGACATTTAATGTCTCAGAAAATATGTGATAAATATTTTTTTTTTTTTTTTTTTTCAAAATATTTTTTAGTTTCTGTCTGATCCTATTCCGAAGTTTCTTCATTTCTATATCCTGTACATTTTGAGAAATGTAATTGTATATTAAGACTTTAACATAAAAATTATAACGATATAATAAATTTTTGTCTAAAACGGCCTGGGCGTTTTTTTTAAACAGTTGATGTATTATATAATTTTTTTATTCTCTGAGTAGACTGACGTTTTTCATCCTGTTAAAATTGAAAATTTTAACACTTTTGAAATTTATTATTTTTTAGCAAATCCTCCGGAAAATATTTCAGTTTCTTTTATTTAATTATTTTTCTCTATTTAAAATGTTTAAAAGTCCGTTTTTTCAAAATTCATTTCATTCCGTTTTGGCATTTTCAAATATTTTTCTAAATTTCCGATTTTTCAATTTTAAATACTTTTCTAAATTTTATTTCCTTGCAACTCTATTTTAATTAAATTATTTCGTATCTTCCCGCGCTTTCAAAAGGGGAGGAAATGTTCTAGAACACGCCGGAAGGTTCGTAGCGTCTCTTTCGCGAGAGCTGATTGGCTACTCGGGGCGAGCGGGAAATTGGATAATGTTTTCTCTTCCCCGGACTCACTCTCTTGAATGTAAGCTCTGGTAAGAGGAGCACGTAAATTTTCGCCGGTCCATGGCGCTGGGATTCGGCCTTAGCGAGCGAACCGGTGTCATGGACAGGCCGATCATCCAATTTTTATCTGATTTTAATTATGTTATCAAGACATTTCAACCTTGGATTTTAAGTGTGTCGGAAAAATCGCTGGCTAAAGATTAAGATCGAATGCCTCCAACATCTGGATGTACGTTTCTTACAAGCTCATAGAAGAACTGGCCAGAAGTAACTAAGCCTAAAACGACGCTCAATTCATATCATCTCTAATTACTCATGTTTGTGTGAAAAGGCTATTCCGTAGCCTTCGAAGTTTGCCTGTATTATACACCGATCGCACGATCAATATGGAAATGTTGATCATTATCTCTCAAAACAGTGCTTCATACAATCTTAGAGTATTTGCACTATTAATGATTGAAGTGCGAAATCAAACAGGGAGCCAGCTTGATCGGAAATAGTGATGAAGTTACCTAATGATGCATAAACAATATTTTGCTCAAGATGAAATAGTGTCTATACCCCTAGCAAAATAAATCGCATCAAAATGAAAATCGGCAAAATATCTAAATTATTGTGATCTGTGACCTATATCTCCATGAAATAATATGACATTCTTGGGATTAATATCAGTGTTTGTTTTTTTATCAAAGATCTCGTAACGTATCGCGACTCTTGAAACATTATATTGCCAGTAACAGATTGTTTTAGTTATGTCGGAAATGAACATATTATGTGGCGATTGTGTCTACCTCTGCATCTAATTATATATATTTTTTCTATTATCTATGGCCATAGAATCATCTTTATTTTATCCAGCTATTTATGATTTATTATGTTTGAATTAATTAGTTGGTGAGCTAATCCATGTGTGATTTATTAAAGGATCGTGTGCTCTCTTGGAATATATATTAATACATATTTTTTAGTTACCTTTTTCTGCAAACGGGGTAAGTTTATAATCAATTTTATTTTCCTATTTATTTTATTTTATTTGAATTTTATTTTGATTTATTTCAATTTAAAGTATTTGGTATTAAAATTTAAAAGTTTAATGAGCCGCGGCACCAAACTGCGCAATGTACAGATAGTTTTTCCACTATACCACTCCTTTTCCGGCCATTTATTATTTCGCGATTATCGTTATTTATTTATTTACTTATCATTTATTTCATCTATTCAAAAAATTCGATAAAATCAAAATGAAAATTCTTTTTCTTTCCTAACATTATGGTGCCGTCTAAAACTAACTCTGTTTAAGGTTGAAAACCTGGAGTTATGTGCTCATTAATTTCTTTTTTCAAAATTAATTAATTTTAACGATCGCGATAAAAAAAAAAAAAAAAAAAAAAAAAAAAAATTATTGAGGTTTGCCACTGATACAAACATTTATTTTCTTTTGTATTGCAATCTTGTATTTTTCATATGATTCGCGGATTTGCTTAAAATTGAAAGAGATATTTCAAAATTCTTTACTAATAAGATGAATATTTATATTTTGTTATTGCAAATGAATGCCAGTTTAAAATTAACAGATTTGCTTCAAAAAAAAAAAAATTAATGCTTGTTTTTTAAGAAAAGGAATATTTATATGAAACCAAAATATTGAACTTAGATAAAACGTAGTAGGGTATGATTAGTTATTTTATTGTTTATGACATGCCTTAATTATGAAATACGATTTATTTTTACAACTACTCCTAGATAGAGTAGGGAATTTACTTCAATGGAAAAAATAAAAAGATAAAATTTATAAAAAAAAATTTAGAATATACTTTCTTTTAAAGGGATGATTTCAGTATTTCTTAAACATTCAGTTGACTATATATTACTAAAAAAAAAAAAATTCTTTATAATGTAATATTTCTGGGCAGGGGTGTTTGAATATCCTTTTGGGGGATGGTATTACTTTGCATCAATGAAAAGCCAAGCCAAGGGCCACGGCAAGGTTTTTCAGATCGTCATTGGACCTCCCTAATTGTATATGACAATTCTTTTACCTAGAATCAAAAAAAAAAAAAAAAAAAAAAAAAAATCTTTATAATGTAATATTTATGGGGAAAGGTGTTTGAGTATCCTTTTGGGGGATGGCAGCTACTTGGGCCTCCCTAATTTTATATGACAATCACTTTCACTCAGAATAAATCAAAAAAAAAAAAAAAAAAGCATACATACCTTTTCATATATTTTCTCAGGCATGATATTTTTACAGGAAACACTGGTAGGCAATTAATATACAACATCATTATTCAATTTGAAAATAAAAAGCTTATGAAATGTTATATAAAACTGTGCACAGTAAAAAGTATTTTCTAATAAATTATTGATGATAGAGCATTGCATTAGTAGTTATTTTAAATGTACATGTGGTTGTAAACTTTGGCAACCCTTACTGGCTTTTGCTCGCATGCATGCTCTATTCAAAAATTTTATATATGAAAAAATATTTATGAAATCATTTATAGTATATGCAGAGACCAATATAAGCTGAGCCTAATTTTAGTGTTATCAGCAGTCTCATGATGCATTGCTTACATTTATGTGGAATAAAATATTTCCATTTTCTTCAATTTAAAATGAATATAGAATAATGATATAAAAAAAAAAATCATGATGATTAGCATAATTGCCTGTTTTCCTGCCAACACATTTCAATTAGTATAAAATTCACTCTAAAATGTTCATTTATTGATTTATGATCCACTTTTCATCCCTATTACAATTCACGCCATCATAGGCAAAATTTAAAATTCAATCATGGCTAGGACTTCTCAGCAAAAAAAAAAAAAAATTATTTTACTTGTCAACAATTGTTGAAACTGCTGCAATAAGTAAATACGTAAATAACCAAATTCACTTACCTTAAAATTATTCTTTGATTTCAATGTTGGTACATGTGGATGGTAGGCTGGGTTATAGGCCGCCTAGTTCTGTCAATAGTATCTGTCAGGCTGGTCCGAGATATTCCACTTTTACATTGACACTGTAATTCTTGAATCTTTGCAGATCTTCAAATTTATACAATATTTATTAACCTAAATAACACATTTACTTACCTGCAAAAAAAAAAAAAAAAAAAAAAAAAAACATGCACCTTTTTCAAATTTTTGAAGTTTATTTATGAAAAGATGAAAAATGATAAATCAATTGCACCTGCCTGCTTTAAATCCTTGTGGTTGTGCAGGAGTGTGTATCCAAAGACAACACAAATTAAATTTACAAAAAGTTTTTATTTACCAATTCCCTTTGCATGTGACATATTTTTAAAAATGTAGGTGATTTTCTCGAGTATTTTTGGGGACCTATTATAGCCAAGCCTCCTTGAGTGTCTATGGGCTGTCTTCCATACTCACATTATTTTACACTGATTTAATATAAAATTGTCACAACTCCTAATCTTCTCAATTGTAGATATTGCAACTCACTCATGGTAAAGACGTTTATTTTGTGGGGATCACTAGCAGCTTTTAATGGGAATTTACTCGCTGTCATCTGCAATTTAAATCGTGTTGTAACTGCTTCATGGTAGTTGCCTTAGGATATCTTTAATTGAGTCCAATAATTTTTTTTTACCTTTAATTATTTGTTGTGAGGTGCATAAATTTAACTTTAGAAATCCTGTTAAGAACATAAGTGCTGAGATGTTTTGGTATTCATAAAATAATATATATATATATATATATATATATAAAAAAAAAAATCTCTTTCGAATTCGTCAAATGAGCAAATCTCCATTGTACTATTTTGTGTGTTTTAAAAGGTAGCATGCATATGAATTTTTTTTTTTTTTTAACTTACCCTCATGCATTTATGTGCTTAGTGTTGCTTATGTCTATATATATATATAATCAGGTTTTATAGTATCTATTGTGTTTTACATGTTATGTTATGGTCCTCATCCAATTTCCCGTCGCCAAATTCTTTTTTTTTGCTCTTTTTTTTTGTTGTTAGCGGGAGGAATGTTAAAATTGAAAATTTTAACACTTTTGAAATTTATTATTTTTTACCAAATCCTCCGGAAAATATTTCAGTTTCTTTTATTTAATTTTTTTTCTCTATTTAAAATGTTTAAAAGTCCGTTTTTACAAAATTCATTTCATTCCGTTTTGGCATTTTCAAAAATTTTTCTAAATTTCCGATTTTTCAATTTTAAATACTTTTCTAAATTTTATTTCCTTGCAACTCTATTTTAATTAGATAGCTTATTTTATTTCCTTTAATTTGAGCCATCGCTCATAGAAATAGCTTAAAATTTAATTGTTTTCCCTTCAAAAAATCATAAGTCCAAAAATACCTTTTTTATTTAACTGTATTCTTAAATTCAGCGGTCAGCCATGTTTGCTAAATTATTTCGTATCTTCCCGCGCTTTCAAAAGGGGAGGAAATGTTCTAGAACACGCCGGAAGGTTCGTAGCGTCTCTTTCGCGAGAGCTGATTGGCTACTCGGGGCGAGCGGGAAATTGGATAATGTTTTCTCTTCCCCGGACTCACTCTCTTGAATGTAAGCTCTGGTAAGAGGAGCACGTAAATTTTCGCCGGTCCATGGCGCTGGGATTCGGCCTTAGCGAGCGAACCGGTGTCATGGACAGGCCGATCATCCAATTTTTATCTGATTTTAATTATGTTATCAAGACATTTCAACCTTGGATTTTAAGTGTGTCGGAAAAATCGCTGGCTAAAGATTAAGATCGAATGCCTCCAACATCTGGATGTACGTTTCTTACAAGCTCATAGAAGAACTGGCCAGAAGTAACTAAGCCTAAAACGACGCTCAATTCATATCATCTCTAATTTCTCATGTTTGTGTGAAAAGGCTATTCCGTAGCCTTCGAAGTTTGCCTGTATTATACACCGATCGCACGATCAATATGGAGATGTTGATCATTATCTCTCAAAACAGTGCTTCATACAATCTTAGAGTATTTGCACTATTAATGATTGAAGTGCGAAATCAAACAGGGAGCCAGCTTGATCGGAAATAGTGATGAAGTTACCTAATGATGCATAAACAATATTTTGCTCAAGATGAAATAGTGTCTATACCCCTAGCAAAATAAATCGCATCAAAATGAAAATCGGCAAAATATCTAAATTATTGTGATCTGTGACCTATATCTCCATGAAATAATATGACATTCTTGGGATTAATATCAGTGTTTGTTTTTTTATCAAAGATCTCGTAACGTATCGCGACTCTTGAAACATTATATTGCCAGTAACAGATTGTTTTAGTTATGTCGGAAATGAACATATTATGTGGCGATTGTGTCTACCTCTGCATCTAATTATATATTTTTTTTCTATTATCTATGGCCATAGAATCATCTTTATTTTATCCAGCTATTTATGATTTATTATGTTTGAATAAATTAGTTGGTGAGCTAATCCATGTGTGATTTATTAAAGGATCGTGTGCTCTCTTGGAATATATATTAATACATATTTTTTTGTTACCTTTTTCTGCAAACGGGGTAAGTTTATAATCAATTTTATTTTCCTATTTATTTTATTTTATTTGAATTTTATTTTGATTTATTTCAATTTAAAGTATTTGGTATTAAAATTTAAAAGTTTAATGAGCCGCGGCACCAAACTGCGCAATGTACAGATAGTTCTTCCACTATACCACTCCTTTTCCGGCCATTTATTATTTCGCGATTATCGTTATTTATTTATTTACTTATCATTTATTTCATCTATTCAAAAAATTCGATAAAATCAAAATGAAAATTCTTTTTCTTTCCTAACACATCCCATCAGCAAAACTGTTGTATTTTCTATTATTCTGTCTAAAAATGGAACTTTATTATTTCGCATCTCTACCTTAATGGACATAATTCGGTATCCATTTTCAAAGATGCTCTTTTGGCGCCATCTATTGCCTGTTAATGTAAAAAAAGTCATGTACTATACACACACACACACACATTTATATATATATATATATATATATATTAAATCTCAAAATTATTTATTTAGGTATTTTTTTTCTATATATTTTTTTTTTAAATGTTCATTGAATTCCCATTTTTTTAACGTTGATACATTGTTATCTTTTAGGAATGACTTCATTTAAAATGTGAATGCAGCAAAAATCTTTCTTTTATTTTATTAAAATGAAAATGAAAATCAGATGACAAATATTTGTAATATATTTTAAACAATTAGGTGAAACGATTAGGTGATCAAACATATTAATTATTGATTGAAAATCTCAGAAAACACAATAGAAATTCATAAATTATATAAAAATTAAATAGTTTCTTCACTTTACTTTGATAAAAAATGATTACAACTTAACTTATTTAAAAAAGAAGAAATAATTTATTTATATATATATTTTTTAGTACAGGACTGTTCTCTGTCAATATAATATACTAGCATATAACCCCGGCAAAAATGACGGAATGTGAAATCAATGAACGTAGGGAAACAACGAAGTCATTGCCTGCTTCGCTAGTCATTATATTTAAAGGAAACTCTTTTATATCGCTTTATAAATAATAATTAAAAAAATCATGAAATTACTCTAAATCTCGCTTCCTGTCCCCGCTGCTTTCCGCAGCAACACACTCATTCGCAGACTCTCGGGTGCCTGTAACAATAGCTTATCAGTAGGCTTCCATTTGGGTGCTTATTAGATGGCAGTTTCGAAACGGACAGTATCGAAAAAATTGAAGTAGCTAGTTTATATTTAAACCCCATTTACTTATGAACAACACGATACGTGGTGTACATAATATTTTCTTTCACGCTATTTTCTACATTTATTTGATTTATTCGATCAACTATAAAATGACAACAATTTCACGCCAAATATAATATTGCAATGTGCTATGACCGGCTACATCTATCGCGTGAGGCAATTAATTGTTTGTGGTTATAATAGTAAGTTGAATTAGTTACTAGTAGTTAGTATATTGAAAAATAAATATTTAAATAAGTAAATATGTAAATCTAATCATAGTACAGCCTTAATATAGCTCCCCTTGTCAAATTTTGAATTTTTATCGTCATTTTAGAGAAAAATTCATAATTTATTTGAGTGTTTTTTTTTTTTTTTCTTTCTTTTCTGTTTTTAATATTTTATAATTTATTTACATTTTTGATGCGCTAACTTGGCTTAAAGTGGCTTTTACAGAAGGAGAATTCTTGACGAAAAATCTTCGATCTATTTCAGCATCAAAATTTTAAAATATTACCTGGAATTATCAATGAATTAGCTTTCATTCCAAGAATGATTCATCCGTGCCAAAAACATTTAAACAAAACTATTTAAACAAAACAAAAAAGAAAAAAAATCTAAAATTGAAGTATATTAAAAAAGGTTATGTTTTTTTTTTTTTTTTACTCTATTTTCTATACTCATATGCATGAGTAAATTTAATCTATATAATATTTCTCTAAAGAGGTCCAGTTACCATTTTTTTTAGAAACGATACGATAGTGACTTAATAAAATACGCGAGGAAAAAAAAAATAATAGATAAGCAATATTCAAGTACGCGGACTCATTTTAGTGATCTAATAAAAAATGTCGACATTTGTACGATGAGATCATTTTATAGAAAAAATGTATTTTTATAGGTTGCATTTTTACAATCTTTGCAAGCCTCATTTTAAATCTAGAAATATCTTAATGATATAATCCCCATATGAACATTTTTCATTAATTGACTAAAAAACGATATAATCAAAAGTAAAATCAAAATAGGTACTAAGTTTTCGTAACACAAAATTATGCAAAAATAAATAAATTTATAAATAAAAGTTTATCGCCAACATTGTGACGAAAATTTTAAAATCGTCCTTAGGGTCTTTTTTTTTTTTTTTTTTTTTTAGAAACGATACCGTAGTGACTTAATAAAATACGCGAGGATAAAAAGTAATGCATAAGCAATATTTAAGCACGCGGATTCATTTCAGTGATCTAATAAAAATTACGACATTTGTACGATGAGAACATTTAATAGAAAAAAATGTATTTTTATAGGTTGCATTTTTACAATCTTAGCAAGCGTCATTTTAAATCTAAGAACATTTTAATGATATAATTCCCATATGAACATTTTTTATTAATTGACTAAAAAACGCAATGATCAAAAGTAAAATCAAAATAAGTACTAAGTTTTTGTAACACAAAATTATGCAAAAATAAATAAATTTATAAATAAAAGTTTATCGCTAACATCGTGACGAAAATTTAAAAATCGCCATGAGGGTCTAATACAAAATCTGTCCTGCCTCACGAAATATGAAAATTAGGTCGTTAAACATGAATTTTATTTTTAAGTCTTCCGTGAATGATATTGGTTTGATTATCATTAGCATTTCATCTAACAATATTAATTTGTTTCTAATAATAATTTGGCTTCTGAGGAATTAAAATTGGGTGGGAAATTTGGCTTAAGGTTTATGAGTTTCAAATTTTAAAGGTAAATAAGAAAAGAAATAAAGTGCGAAAGCTTCTCACGGGTTTGATATTATTTGATATTATTTTTTATTTTTCGCATGAAAGCATATTTTATTCTATGTTAAAATAAATAAATAAATAAATGACTGGTAAATTTTTTTGGCAACAATTATAAATTTAAATGTCCAAATTTGCAGTTATCGCCAGGTTATTATTTTCATATTTTAATCAATTTTAAAAAATCTAATTAAACCTTTGGTACAAATAAGGTACTAAATAAAAGGGGCATGTTTTCTGAATCCGTCGGACTAAACAGCTTATCGATAGGACAATTAGATTTTTTTTTTAAATTAACTAAAGTATGGAAATTAGGTAGCACCTTTCTATATAGATGTGTACGAACCGGAATCGTCATCTCTCTTGCAAACTATATATATAAAGATTTCTAAAAAAGTAAAAAAATATTCTAATATTTTAATGAATTGATTTCTTCATTAAGTTTCTGGTAACATATAGCAAAATTTAACCTGTATAAAGTAAAATATTTTTTAGAGATTAAAATAAATTTAATATATCATATTTAAAAATTAATTACTGTTTTCAATTTGCTTGTTTGTTTCTTTATTTTTCTATTTTAACATATAAAAGGATGAATGCATATAATGCTGGATTTATTTTAAAGAGTGATAGAATTTTTTTTTTTTCAATCTTTACATAATAATATTATAATAAAGTTGTAAAAAAAAAAAAAAAAAAAAAGAATGAAAAAAGAATGGCGATGTGACCAAACACTTAAATGAATTTGAAAAAAAAAACCCTAAAACATAATTTAAATTAATAACATACGTAAAAATTATAAAGTTAAAATAAATATAATTAAATATATAAAATAACATCGTTATTTTATTTTGATTTAAACCATTCATACGTTTTTAAAAATAATAATTTTTATTTTCTAGCATTATAATACTTTACTCTATCAAAATAATGTTATTATGCAAAAAAATCTACGATTAAAATAATTAAGAATTAATCTATTATTTTAATAAATTATTTGTTCCTTAACCTTCTAGTAAAAAATATACTGTTTAACTATTATTTTTTCACTCTCTTTTTTTTTTTTTTTTTTTTTTTTCAAATTTGATAGTAGGAAATTTTCACGAATATAACAATAAAAGCTACACTACGAAAAAAAAAAAAAAAAAATCTTAACTTAGGTTTACTCCTTAGATAATATTGATAGAAAAGTAAATTACCATGCATCGGCAACCTTTAAATTAGATATTAATAATAACATTGTAAATATTAACAAAACGGCAAGGTTGAGGCTAAAGATAATATTGATTGTCTTGATGTTGATTAAAGATAAATATCTCTTTAAGTTAGATATTGATAGCTCTTTTTTACAAAACTTTCAAAAACGTATTATTATTATTATTTCCATTTCACTACTTTTCAAAATTTTTGCGATTTCATTTAGTTTGTTATTTTGTTCTAAATAAATTGTATGTAATATGACCTAACAAAGTAAACTTTTTGTACAGTGTTATAAACTCATTGCCGTGGTCTTTTAATTTTAACATTTTTGTGCTGATCCCCAAAAATTATTGATATCTATACAAAAAACCCTTAAAGGGATTAAAAGTTTATGATGCAGCACTTTGTGGCTATAAATTTTGAAATACGGGTCTTAAAAATAATTATTTCAAATTTTCAATTTCTGAGTGACTCTTTTCTATTGATTAAAACTAGCTTCTCCCAGTGGTCGAAACTCGACCATTTTTTTACAAAGCAAAGTATTTACCTTCTCGTAAACAGAATTAAACTGTAACACACCAGCGCCAGTTGTTGAGTGATATGCACTCAAACTGAATCACCAGAGTTTTACTTAATATATATATCTCTAAGTTTGATATACTGCAGATAAAGACCCTTTCCTGAAATAAGAGGAAATCACAACGTGGAAGCACCCCCTGTTGGGAGATATAGCCCAAGAGCTACTCAGCGCCAATTGCAAGGTCTAACAAAATACCATGTTCGGGTAAATTAAGTCCATTGGTATATGAAGTACAATATTCGAACACAAAAAGGCAGACTTTTTTTTTTTTTTTAATGGTTGAGTTCAGTTTAAGAAAAACAACGTGTAACTACATCGTGTGTAAACGTGTAACTACATCGAAAACTGGAAATCTAAAATTTTTCTGAATCTTACACTTTCTTCTTGTTAAGATAGGATAGACGAGGATAGAATAATAAATAGTCATTTTTAAAAGTGAGTCGCCAATTCCAGTTAATTGAAATGCAAGGAAATCTCAAAACGTGTAAATTCGTCGAAAACTGGAAATCGAATTTTTTTCCGTATATTCTATCCTTTTGTTATACATGCAGAAGTAGTAGTAAATCCACTTTAAAAAAAAAAAAAAATAAGTTGCCAATTTCAGTTAATTGAAATGCAATAATATCTCAAAACGTGTAAATTCATCGAAATCTCAAAAGCAAAAGTTTTATTAAATCTTATACTTTCTTGTCACATATGCAGAAGATATAGTAATGAATCCATTCTGTAAAAAATAAGTAGTCAATTTCAGTTAATTGAAATGCATTACGTTTTAGTTTTAAAATATCTCTTCAAATTAGATCTGACGTAAATCACACACACACTGTGTACACACACAAATAAAAAAGAAAGATATTGTATCTTAAATAAATCAGGAGAAAAAAAAAACTTTCATAAATCAAATCTATTTTCAATTTGCGTATATGTTTAATAGTATAAAATTTCGATCTAACACTCATTCACTCAAATTTCTAACACTTGAATGGCTGCCTTCTTTTAGAATGAAAAATATGTAGTCGAGAGCATAGTGATGCTACATCTATGCAATTTACTGGGTCAATGATTTCAAAAAACATTTATTGGATAATAAATATAGCATTTACTCACAATAAAATATAACATTCACTCATTGAAACTTTTAATTTACATTTCTCATACCTACAATCAAAATGTGTGTTTTAAAAGAAATTATATCGAAATTCCAGTAATGCTGTGAGGTTACATTTAATGATTTGTTTTTGAATTATCTTGCAATTACTTTGATTTTTCTAATAAATTAAATCTTCAATTGACTTGTAAATTGGTACACGCGTTCAGGCTCTGTATAAAAATAACTGTATATTCTTTTAAGTCTATATTGTTTATGGACTGTTTACAGGAACGCGCCAAAGTTTTCCCAATCATTGCGGCCTACGTGGTGAATTTTGTTTAAACGAATTTTAAAATCGTTACTCTGCATTCGACGAAATGAAACTAGTGGACATTACTGAGCTTCTTAAACTGATGTTTTCTGCAGAAAATATGCGCGCTTAGGCTTCCTAATTAATATGGAGGACCTTACAAATGTGTTCCAGCACTATCACGTAATCATCCAAATTATGTTAAATTTCGAACAATAATTCTTGAAAACCGTAGAATTAATTAAATAGTTTTTACTAATGTATACAATATCATTGGTTCGTTTACAGAGACACACAAAAAAATTCGTGACATTAGAGTCTACAATATTTTTTTAATTATTATTATTATTTAAGCGTATTTTAACAAGTTTATGCTGTATTCAACATAATGGAAATAACATACATTATAAAAATATATAAAAGCATGTTTACTCTAAAAAAAGGGATATGTGTAGACTAAATGATTTATTTACGGGACTACACAAGAGAATTCCGATGACATTCTGTAATCATCCAAGTGATGTCAAAATAGTTTGAAATATTAATGAGTTCGAATTAATTTGGTGTATTCTTTTTTGGTGTACATAATAACAGTGGCTCATGTTCTGGGATAAATAAAACACTTTCGCATTATTACGGTCTATAGTCGATATTTCTTAAAAGTGTTTTTTAACATGGCTACACCCCATTAAATATAATGAAATTTTCTTAGAATTTTATAAGCATATTTTTCTCTGGCACAGAATTGGTAATTATTTTACAGAATTACACAAGATAATTCCGATATGTCATGCAATCAGTTTGCATAAAATTTGGTACATGTATTTATAAATTACAGGGAATTAATACTTAACTGCCAGTTATTAGGAATATATATATATATATATATATATATATATATATAATAATGATGATTTAATAAGCATAGTAGAAGCCAGACAACAGATACAAGATCACTGAAACACCAATGACCAATAAGATTTTTTTTTAATCAGTCGATGAAATACACTAATTTAAAGAAACCAGATTTATTAATTAACAACCTGCAAAACAAACGAATCAATGAAGTAACACAACAAATCTTAACTTAAAACCATAAACTTTATCAAAATTTATGAAAAAAGAATTTAAGAAACTTAAGATAGGACGGAAGGAGGCAGGCGGCAAGACTTGGGACTTGCCTGTGGGGTTAAACTAGTTTCACGCCGGCAACACTCACCAGGCCTGCCACGATCAGAATAGAAGTCATATGGATTTAAAAAAGCAAATTTCAAAGCAGATGAATAACAAAGAAACCACGAAGCAACGATGAAATTCACTGATTGATTACATTGTGTTTAACAGTATGATTAAAATTTTAAGAATAGTTGACAACTCATAAAGAAAGAAACTTAATTTTTATTGGAAAAAGAAAGTTTGCATAGTAATACAATGTAAATGCAACAAGCCTTCTGCATTTTTTGTAAATTTAATTTCACAAACCCACCCAATGATCCAGCCTTACAACACCCCCCCACCTCCGTAATCAAACATCTGCCCACCTAACCGCCACCTTTTTATTGTCTTTCATTGTTTTATAATTTTTTTGTAACTATACACAAAAGTGCACACATCATTTTTTATAAAGTACTGACAGAGACATGGTTAAGGATATATATATATATATATATATATATACACAGTTAGGTACAGGAAGAGAGATGCAGCGTGGGGTTGAGGGGGTGGTAACACCCCCCCCCACAGAAACGTTTCTTCTTATGTAGCAAGAGTTTCGAATATATATATATATTTAAATAAGAAATTAAAAAAAAAAAAAACATTATCTGTTGAATAATGTGTGCTGCAAATAGGATGTTGAGACTCCCTGTCTGTAGATCCACTAGTTAATATAATGAAATTTTTGATTAATAGTTATTATACTGAATCGCAACACAATTTCTCTCAAAAATGATGCCATATAAAAAAAAAAAAAAATAAATAAAATAAAATAAAAGATAAGCTTGAAAATAATTCCTCTTTATTAATCACCATCAATATGCAGTAGATAATTAAAATATTATTATTGTTATTATTATTTTGTTTGTTTTGTTTTTCTGGAAAACTGTGTTTTACTGTTTGAAATACTGGATGCAACCGCCTTGAAAATCAGTCATAAAAAAAAAAATAAAATAATAAAATATATATATATATATATATATATATATATATATATAAACTCATATTTTACAGATTCGACATTTTAATGAGTGAATTTAGGGAACCGACAAAAACAAAAAATTTGGATTAATTATTGTTTATAATTTTTAAAGAATGGCATGTAACACATCATTTCATTTTAACACGCGATTTCACTTACTATTTACAAAATTTTTAAACTTTTTATCTAAGAATGCAAAAAACTTATCGAGAAAGTTTTTTTTTTTTTTTTTTTTTTTTTTTTCTAAAAAACTCCTTATAAGCTTGTAACTCGAACATAACTTTGTTTATTTATTAATACTTGTGACATCATAAGGGGTTTTTTGCAAGAAAGAACTTTTGTAAAAAGTTGAAATAATTGGATTTTAATATTAATTACACAGCATGTGAAAAATCAATGAAATTCCAAATCTGGAAGAATGCTTAAAATACAGCTGGCTCATTTGCCGATAATCCGCTTAATTTTTGCTCTATCCAAATGAAGGTTTAGCAAAAGTTGTCCAAAGGTTTTTCGTAAAAATGCTCATATTCCATTAGAAATTTAAAATATTTGCATCCCTTTTGCAGTATATTGTTTCAAATTTTTTTTTAAATTAATTTCCCTTAAAGAAGAAATATTTTTTTATTTAAATCTCTGTATATTATAAATAAAAAATATGCTGTTTATGTTTGGAGTTTTAAAACGAATGTTTATATTTCCGTTATTTAGCATGCTTTTGTCACACAAATTCATCCACAATTTGAAATAGTTATAGATTATATCCTCAAGATTCAATTAATTTCTTTCATTTAATGATACATAGGAATCATTATTGGTTTTGATGAAATTTTTACCGGCCCGCTAAATGAAGTCTTAAATCAGACAGAATATGTGTGCACCGCTACTGCGGTGCATACATATTCTGCCGGTAGGCCGTAAAGATAAGAAAAACTTTGCAGTGTCCCTGTACACGAACTACAAATCAAATACACACCCAAAACTATAAAGAATATTCTGAGTGGCGCATGAACATGTGAACGAAATTGCAAATCTATATCAGCACTTATATTGCCGTAATTGCGAGACAGACATGCAGACAGAGAACAGAAACCAAAATCTTTCATGGAGGCCTCTACTGACGCTTCGATAAATATTTTGTTATTTCTGAGATAAATAATTTTATACAAGTGGATCTCCAGATCAGGACATCCTCAACGTCCTATTTACATCATGCATAATTTTAAAGATTATTTTTTTATTCCTTATTATATTATATATATATATATATATATCGATATGATTGATCGGCTACATAAACGAAACGTTTTTGAGAGGTGCTGCCGCCCCCTCAATCCCCCGCTGTACTATCTTTCTATAACTATCTGAATATGTATATATATATATACATATGCATGTAGTATATATGTATGTAGTATATAGGTATGTAGTATGTAGTATATATGTATATATATATATATATATATATATATATATATGCAGATAAAATGTAAATAAAATATGTAAATAATATATATATATATATGTGTGTGTGTGTGTGTTCCTAATAACTGATTGTCTTGTATTAATTCCGTGTAATACATAAATACTTGTACCAAATTTCATGCAAAATGATTACATAACATATCGGAATTATTTTGTGTAACCCTATAAATGAATTACGAATTTTATGCTAACACTTTAAAACTGAAACTCATTCTTTTAAAATTATAATAAAATCTGATTATATTTAACGAGGTGTAAGCATGTTAAAATACATTTTTAATAAATGCCTACTATAGACCGTAAGATTACGAAATTCATTTATAAATCCAAGAAAAGGAGCCACGATAATTATATACAATAAAAAGGAAACACCTATTTAATTAATTATGAATAATTAATATTTCAACCTAATTTGACATCATTTCGATGGATACAGTACGTCATCGGAATTCTTTTGTAGTGTCCCGTAAATAAATTATTTAGTCTATACATATCCTTTTCTAGAGAAAACCTGATTTTAAGTATCTTTATAATGTATGTTAATTCCATTATGTTGAATGCAGAATAAACACATTAAAGTGCGCGTAAACAAAAATTTTTTCATAGACTGTAATTTCACGAAATTATTCTGGGTGTATTCATGAATGAACCATAAACATTGTATACACCAGTAAAAAATATTCAGCTTATGCGTTTTTTATCAATAGATGTTCGAAATTTGACAGAATTTGGCTGATTACGATACATTTTGAGAACACTTTTGTATAGTCCTGTAATTAGGAAGCCTAAGAGCACATATTTTCTGCAGTAAACATAAGTTTAATCATTTCAGTGATGTACGCTAATTTCATTTTGTTTGTAGTAAAGTAATGATGTGAAAATACGTTTCAACGAAATTTACTTTATTTGGTGTACTGATAGGAATTTTGATATACACAATCCATAAAAAATACAGACATAAAAAAATTATATAGATGTTTTTATACAGAACCTGAATGTGTGCTCTAATTTCAAGTTAATCGGTTGATTTTTGCGGCCGCTATTGCGGTACACACACATTCTGCCCATAGGCCGTAATGATTAGAAAAAATTTGGTTTGTTCCTGTACACGAACTACAAATGGACTACACACCCAAAGCTATGACTCTAAAATTCTGTGGGGTTCATAAATATGTGCACCAAATTGCAAGTCAATAGCTTGATTTTTCGGTGGCTATCGCGGTACATGCAAATTCCTCCTATAAGCCGTAATGATGAGAAAAAATTTTGGCATGTCTCTGCACACGAACTACGAATGAGATACACACCTAAAACTATACAGCTAATTCTGTTAGTTTCATACATATTTGTACCAAATTGCAAGTCAATAGCGTAATTTTTGCGGCCGCTATCGCGGTACATACAAATTCTTCGCATACGCCATAATGATAAGAAAAGTTTCGGCCAGTCCCTGTAAGCGAACTAGAAATGGAATACACATCCAAAACTATACAGCTAATTCATTTGGGAGCATGAACGTGTGTACCAAATTTCAAGTCAATAGCGTGATTTTTGAGGCCACTATCGCGGCAGACACACAGACACACAGACGGAACCCAAAATCTCTTTGATCCTCAACAGAAGGCCTCCATTGACGTTTAGGCAAAAATTGCAAGTCAATAGTTTGATTTTTGCGGCGGTAACCGCATTATGTACTAATTATTCCCATATTCCATAATGATAAGAAAAAATTTGGCCTGCCCCTGTACACGAACTACAAATGGAATATATACCTAAACCTATACAGCTAATGCCGTTGGGCTCATCAATATGTGTTCCAAATTGCAAGTCAATAGCATGATGTTTGCGGTCTCTACCACGGCATATACAAAGTCTTCCCATAGGCCTTCATGATAAGAAACATTTTGCCTTGTCCCTGTACACGAACTACAAATGGAATACACACCCAAAACTGTACAGCTGATTCTCTGGGGCTCAGGAATATGTCTACCAAATTTCAAATCAGTAGCGTGATTTTTGCGGCCGTTATCGCGGGACAGACAGACAAACACACAAACGGAGCCCAAAACCGTTTTGAGTCTCAACAGACGTCCTCCACTGACGTTTCGGCAATAATTGCGGAAACAAATAAACCTACATTTTTTTTTTTTTTATTAATCACTACTATATATAGTTTAATTAAAATTTTTATTCTTAGACAATAGAAATTCCATTCTTCTGAATAATAGGCTTGTGAAGCATTAATTTTTATATAGTCATATGAAAAAAAAAAAAAAAAAAAAAAAAGGAGAATTAATTCAGTTAATATACTTTTAATATACATTTAATATTCATATACATAAAATAGTAGAAATCAATATTTTATTCTAAACGCTGGTTAAAATAATCTAATGCAGGTTTATCTTATATTATCCAATAAAGAATGGCATTTGTGAAGATTTCTTGTCAATGTATTAGATATTTGTTAATACCTTTTAAATTTTATCCTCGTAGTTTGAATCTAATCAAATTAATGTCAATCTTCTATAATAAAGTTTTAAATATCTGCATTCGCTCTTCTTCGAAAATGAAATTTTCAGTTTGAAGTTAATTTAATTGTAATGTTATTTTCATTGTACAATGTGCTTTAGGATTTCTGTCTCTCTTTTTTTTTTTTTTTTTTTTTTTTTTTTATCTTTTTGAAACATCGCAAGTTAAATCTCTTATTATGAAATTGCAAATGATATATTTTATTCTAATTTGAATTAAATTACCATTTAAAATAAGAATGTTTGATTCTTGTTTCCCTGATAATTGTTTATTCATTTTCTTATTGATATGTTTTTTTTGTTTAAATGTAATCTGTAAAAAAAAAAAAAAAAAAAAAAAAAATAGTTTTTTGTTTAAAGATCGTTATTTCTTTTAGAAAAGTGTTATTCTCCAATTACTTAATATACATAAAAGCATATATTTTCCCTATTTTGAGACTTTATTAAATTAATAAATAACAAATAATAATAATAATAATAATAATAATGGAAAAAAGACACGAAAAAGCATTTAAATTGACAATATATTTCTCTTTTTGTTGTAAAAACAATTCAAAACGCTATAAAAGCAAACGTTTCAGAGAAAACAATTCTACCAGCATCCGGAAATTTCGACCCTCAGAGGTTGTAGACGTGAAGAGTCGGTTTACATCCCATAGCAAGCTCTTTGTGCGGAGGTTTTTTTTTTCTCTTTTTTTTTTTTTTTGGTGATTACGGGGTAGAACCTGATATAAACCTTCTCGGAGGGCAACGTATCCAAGCTTAGCCCTGAACGAAGACAACTGGTATTAACCCTTAAAGTGTGGATTCCACTGAGGTTGGAACTCCGAGGTTCAAAAAGCCATTAATCACACTTCTGACACAAAGATCCAAAGGTCTTGTCATCAATTATAACCTTCTTTTATCAGATTGTGCAGTAACTTCAAAGGAAAGCATGCAAAACTGACAAATATATCTGTCTCTGGCCCCTCAATTATCTCAGCAGGGGGCTACGTCTCTAGACTTCCAACCACGTTCAACCGTTTTGAGCCCGCTTGACCACATTAAAAGATTCTAAATGGCGCCGCTCGAACAAACCTCAGTGGAAACTGGCCTTAACACCAGCTTGACGGAAAATAAATTGAAAAGAAAACTAGTATGTTGTGGCCACCACATGACTTTCTTCTATCTTTTCCTATACAAATTCACTCAGCAACAATAATTAAGAAAAAAAAAAAAAAAAAAAAGTGGGACAAAATTTTGGGTAAAATATGAAAATTATTCTAAGTTTGTCAAAACACGGAAACTGTGGGACTTTGACAAAATTAGGGGAAAAAAGCAAAAATTAGTTTAAGTTTGTCAGAACACGGAAACCGTGGGAGTTTGATAGAATTAAGGGGAGAGGAAAAAAAAAAAAGTGGGACTTAAACAAATTTTTACATTTTACCCAAAATTTTGTCAAAGTCCAACTTTTTTTTTTTTTTTCCTCTCCCCTTAATTCTATCAAACTCCCACGGTTTCCGTGTTCTGAGAAAAATTAAACAAATTTTTGCATTTCCCCCCCCCCAATTTTGTCAAAGTCCCACGGTTTCCGTGTTTTGACAAATTTAGAATAATTTTCACATTTTACCCAAAATTTTGTCAAAGTTTGTCAAAACACGGAAACCGTGGAACTTTGACAAAATTAGGGGAAAAATGCAAAAATATGTTAAAGTTTGTCAAGACACGGAAACCGTAGGACTTTGACAAAATTAGGGGAAAAAAGCAAAAATTAGTTTAAGTTTGTCAGAACACGGAAACCGTGGGAGTTTGATAAAATTAAGGGGAGAAAAAAAGAAAAAAAAGATTTTTTTTTTTCTAAGTTTTTTTTTTCGTAAAAAGTAAAAAAATCGATAACTTTGTTTTAAATTATCACAGATTTATAGTTCAACCATTCGTTTTAAAGGTACTGACGAGACCTTTCGAAAGATACCCATCTTGAAAATTTTTGCCTTTATCACCCTGTTGAAAATTTAGAAAAAGCGGGATGGCAACGCAACCTGTAAGACGATTTTTACCAAAAGTTGATAGGCACTAATTTATGTCAAGGTGCAACTACATACCAATTTGTATGAAATTCTGTGCAGTAGTTCCAGAGATACAGTTGCCACAAAATTTTGTCACACACACACACACACAGACAGACAGACAGACAGACATTTTCTAAAAATGGTAAAATCGTGTTCTACACCTCTCAAAACGTGTAAATCCATCAAAAACCCGAAATCGAAAATTTTTACGAATCCAATACTTTCTTCTATTGAAGATAGAAGAAAGTAAAAATAAGGGAAGATAACTGAGATTTTAGTATGAAATTGTTACAGTGAGTTTGTAAACTCATAGTACATATACGTCTCTGATGATAATATGCATGTATATAAGGTGATCGAAAATAAATTCAGCCTCTTCAAAGCTCTCTGTATCTTTAACTAGAACGCGGATTGTGTAGAAAATTCGTATGTAGACAATTACAAGGGTGTGCTTAAGGTTCCTGAATAAATAAATAAATAAATAAATAAAAGTTTAAGAAATTTCTGTGAAGCGCGCAATGCATCAAGATTCTAACAAGCTACAACTTTCAATACGATCATCTTAAAACACTCAAATACCTTATTAGGATTTTACTTTTTGTCTTTTTAACCACTTCTCTTAATTAAACCAATTTAAGCAACTACTATTTACTAAATGTTCGAAAAATGAGTGAAGTCATTCGAGATTTTTTTTATATTTTACAGCTTCTTCTTCTTCTTTTTCCAACTTATGTTCAATTAATACTTGACTCTTTTTCAGATTTATTTTATATATCGTTCTCGATTTAATTAATTTAATAAATTTAAATGCAATTTTGTTTTGCTGTTGATTTAAATTTTAAATAATTTTTTGGTTATATATACATATATATATATATATATATATATATATATATATATATATATATATATATATATATATATATATATATATATATATATATATATATATAAATATATATATATATATATGTATATATACATATATATATATGTACATATATATATATATATATATATATATATATATATGTATGTATATATATGTACATATATATATATATATATATGTGTGTGTGTGTGTGTGTGTGTGTGTAAAGAAAGTGCAAAATACTTTTAATACAAGATATATTAGAAAAATCTATTCCATAAGATTTGCAGCTTATTATGATAATATGTACAAAAAATAAATTTTTAAAATTTATAATTACACTTTATTAATCATTATTTCTATGTATAATTTTTAATATACTTTCATTTATGTTTTTTGATTATTTTATATATACAGTCAGTAACAAAAGTGTCCGAACACTAGCAAAAATTCCTATGTAAAAAAAGTACACTTCATACTGTTTTGTTAAATAAATCCTTGTAGAATCATATTCTTACTCTGACTAAGAACAGGATTCGACAAGGATTTATTTAACTAAACAGTATGAAATTTACTTTATTTACACAGGAATTTTTGCTAGTGTTCGGGCACTTTTGTTACCGACTGTATCTATGGACACTTCATTTACTCCACATACAGAATAAATATAAGCGGAGTATTATTGTTATTATTATTATTATTATTTTAATAACTATGTTGTATACATCCAATTAAAGCTAATTTTATGCAGAATATGAATTCAAAAAGAAATGTTCTCTGTAGAATTGCACTCTTATAAAAATTTTACCTGGAACATTATTTTTATTATAGTGAATAGGAAGGAAATTACTTTAAAATGCATGCATATAAGCGCTTTATTAGTACAATCGGAAGCAAAATTCCGAACACTAGAAAAAATTCCCATGTAAAAAAGTACACTTCATACTGTTTTGTTAAACAAATCTTTATTGAATCATGTTCTTACACTGAGTAAGAACAGGATTCTACAAGGATTTATTGAACAAAACAATTTTAAGTGTACTTTTTTGACATCGGAATTTTTGCTAGTGTTCGGACACTTTTGATACCAAGTGTACTTTCCAAAAAAATAGCATATCATAAAAATAAATCTGTATTTAATGAAACATATCCATCCGTATTGAATGTAAATAATAGTGTTATATAAAGTGTAAACATCTGAATACTTTTGGAAATGTACAAATAATGTAGGATAGAAAATACATCACTTAATTTTCAATCCTAAGTTACGTTTCCGTGGTATAAATATCTAATGAAAAAAAATTTCGAAAAATGCCACATTCGTAATAATATCTGCCACACCCATTACACAATATTTTATTTATTTATTTATTGGCTTTATTATTAATTATTTTGTTTTATCAAATATAAATTAATTTTGAAACCGGCGATAATTTCAGAAAGGGGAGTTACTCTTTTTTCTTTTTTTTTTTTTATTTTTATTTTTAATCACCAAAAAGTAATCTTTTGTTTATGAAAGAAATATTCAGAGAACTTATATATATATACTAGTATGTAACCCCGTCAAGAATGACGGAATGTGTACGATAAATCTTGAAAACAGTGTTTAGATTGTTGCGTACTTGAGGGTTCGTGAGTTGTCCAGGAATGAAAGGCCAAACTTACAAAAATTCAGTAATTTATTCACAGAAAGTTCCAGAAAAATACAGGTCAATAAACCAATTATCAGCTTCAATTCAAGCAGTAACCACAGCTTAAACAACAGCTGTCAATAGCAAATCCACAGTACAAACTGTATAGCAATAACACTTGAAGCAAGTCTCTCTCAAAGAGGCTCAAGAGAAATGCAAGCACTAGCGAAGCTGGCTGAGATCTGAACTGAACTAACTGCCTTGGCGAGGAAGCGCTCCTTATATGCTGTTCCATGGAACCCAGATTTTTCGAGAAAACTCTAGAAAGTGGTCAACCAATCAACTTACAGCTTCCATATTTGGTATATCCCATATAAGGATTTTCTCGCCAAGGTCGCCAAAAAAATCGCCAAGGTAGGAAAAAGTCGCCAAATTTGGAACCAAATCCATTACCTGCATTACTGGGGCTTTTTAATGCGTTTTTAAGGGAAAATAAGGCTATTTCAACGCTAAAACGACTAGAAATGCACAAAATTAGCACTTTATCAACTTACTAAGCCTCTTTGAAAGAATTTATACAAAAATGAACACAATTATTTACAATTTCGTAACAAGATGATGAAGATTATCACGAGATCATTTAAACGTATCTTCAAATTTTGTTTACGAATCAAGCGTGTTTCGATATTTTATAATTTTTGTTCTGAAAAAAAAAAAAAAAATGACGATTAGTATGAATGGGAATTTAAAAAAAAAACTGCTGATTGACAAAAAATATAGGCCCAACTACACAACAGCAAGAACACATCCCTAGTGTTTCATTAAGTGCTCTATTTAAAGTCTTCATAATTAAAAAAAATAATAATAATACGATTCACTTCATTTTACGAAAATACTTTTTTTTTTTTTTTTTCAAATTTTCCAACTAGCTATCCAATAGCTAACAAATTCACCTCTACTCGATATCTCCAACCAGCTACACAATATCCCACAACATCGCCAAAATATCTAGGATCCAGCTAGGGACTTTTATCATTCTCAACCGAACATTTTTTTTTTTTTTTACTTCGACTCGACATTATCAACTTTGACTACTTTCAATACTAATTTCAACTGTTGACTTTTACTCGCCCATCCAAACATTCTATTCCAACTCGATGCTATCACTTTACACTAATTTCAAAACTAAAATCAACTGGCGACATTTACTTATTCAACTCGACGTCACTCATACATTCAATGTAAACAAACAATGAAGCTTGATAAAACTATTTAAAGGCTTTAATATGTTCTTATAAAAAATTTAAGAGTTTTAAAGATATAATATGTTTTAGAAATATTTTTAATGAAACGAGTTTTTTTAATGAAATGGTCAAAGAGTCGCTTACTCGGAATTAAAGAGTTGTGCATTTGGAATTTGTATTTTCTGAATGACAACAGTTTTGGTTTGTTTTTATCTGGTATTGCGTTGTTTATAATAGCCAGAGGTGGCCATTTTTTTACGAAGATGGAGGCCGACGGAAATTTAGCGTGACTTTGTCACAAGGATCATTAGAGACAAAAAGGCTTTGTAACTGTAAGTCTCAAGTTGTAAATATGTTACAATAGCCAGTGATCTGTTATATTTAATTTAGTCCTTTAAACATTACAACTCAATAGTTTTTCAAGGTTTTAGAGGAAATAAATAAGAATAGGTGTGATACAAAAGATATTATATGTATGAATGTAAGTTTCCGTAAGTTCAAGAAACGGGGGAAAAATGGCTGTCAAAAGTTCCCCTTTTGAAGCGGTCTGACCGGAACTGTTCCTGACAGATGATGCCCATTGTTATTATATATATATATATATATATATATATATATATATATATATATATATATATATCTGTTGCTGAAAAGCCATGTCCCAAAAACTTATTATCGTATCAAATTTAAAATAAATAATTATTAAGCCGTATTTTTATTTATTCATTTATTTATTATTATTATTATTGTTATTATTATTATTATTTTTTTTTGCTATATATTTATAATATAAGGTTTAGGATAAAGCTATAACTGAAAAAAAAAAAAAAAGAATTGATGTGTTTAGCTTTTAGAAAAACAAATGTGTTTTAGTACCTAAAAATAATTCAAAATGTTATACCCGTTACTATGGGATATTTCATATATAAATAAATAATTTACACGTGAAGGTATATTTTTGACTAAATATTTTGCTTCTGTTAAGGATATTGGAAAACAATTTGTAATTTATCCCCTTCGAATAATGCTTTTAGAAATTTTTTAGTGAATCGCTTACATTTATAAATATTAGGTCGATGAAAACCTACAATAATCGAAACTTTTAGGGATTTTTCTTTTAGAATAAGTTTTCCTCACAGTTCATTTACTAAATTTCCTCAGGTTAGTGTAACTTTTCACTAAGTTCAAGAGATTTTTATGTAATTGATCGACTGATAAAAATCTTTAACGCTAATGGGTAACACGGGATTATAGTACTTAGAGCTTAATACACAAAAAAGAAAAAAAAATTGAAGTGCATTATATAATCTAATCTGTAAGAATATTCTTGAGATAAAAAAAATATTATTGTGTTTCCATATATTTGAAATTCTAGTGGATTTAGAATGCTACTTGTGATTAATTTGTTGGACTATTATTTAGATATAAAATTTTAAGTAGCTAAACTTAAAAGGTAATTATTTATATGTCGGTTTTAAAACTTTTAATATTTCTGTTGTTACGTCAAATATCCAGATTTGAATCGGGGAATTATTTATCTGGATTTAAAATTTCTTTAAGATGAGTGTCATGTATATATAAGGCAGCTGTTTAAGTCAGAACTCGTATATTTATAGAACCATCCGGAAATAATACAAATATATTTTCTTTTCTATTAGCATCTATTATTTCATCATTCAGGATCATAAGCATTTAAATAAAAAAAAAAAAAAAAGAAATACATTTTAAAATAAAGATGAGGGACATTTTTTTAATTTGAAAATTTTGTCGTTTAATAGTGAATATAAAACATAGAAAAAAAATGAAGTGAATTATTATAGACTTTTCTATAAATATGTTAAATATTGGGTGAATGCGAAAGTTCTACCCGTTTTTGAATATGCAAATTTGCAATGGAATTGGCGTCACACATGACATTGTAATGACGCAAATTTTCGCCCAATCAAACATGTGGAAGCCTCACACATAAAAGCATCGTGTCTCATAAAGATAATCATCCAATATATATATATATATATAGTTAACAGAGGGTGTAACGTGGAAAGCCAGAAGGAGCATTAAGAGATTGTTTGCTATACGAGTTCGATAAATAGAGTACAGCAACCGCAGCATGTCGCAATGTTTGTCAAGTTTATTGGGAGGATGCAATAGACGAAAGCGCATGTCGTCGATGATTCCGTAAAATTAGGGAAGGACACAGAAGCTGCCAAGATCAGACTAGGAGTGGGCGGCCATCACACGTTGGAGACTACGATATTGACCCAACTTCATCCCAAGAATGTGTTATTGAGTATATGGTGGGATGCGCACTTAATAATTCACTGGTAGGTCCTGCCACTCAACCAAAACATCAATGCTGCCTTCTTTTGTCTACAGATAGACAAGATGCATTCACATTTGGTAGCAAAGCGGCCTGGTCTCATCAATCGTCGCGGTGTTATACACCATCACGATAACTCCAGTCCACTAGCGCTTTCGTTGGGAGGTTTACCCCACCCTCCTTATTCTCCACACTTTGGCACCAACTGACTATCACCTATTTTGGACTTTGAACAATTCCTTCAGTCAGAAAATCTTTGATTATCTTGATGCTGTGAAAACTGCCATCCAAGAATATTTTGTCTCGAAACTGCCGGAATTTTACCGCCGTGGGATTCAACACCTACCAGAAAGATGACGAGTGGTCATAGATAGCAATGGGGATTAGGCACAGTAATATGTATTGTTCATTTTGCGTTTATTTGCTCTTATTTATGGATAATGAATAGGGGTAGAACTTTTTCCTCTCCCAATAGTATAATGTGGCCATCAAAGAACATTCTTTAATATCATTGTATATAAGAGACCTTACCTACTGAATGGCTTACACAAAAATTAAATCAACTTAAATTAAGATAATTAAAATTTTTTATGCAGTTTGGTGCAATTCTTACCAAAAAGATGCTCAGATATAGGCATTTAAAACGTCCGCCGAAAATAATGGCAGCGTCACCTCTAAACCGATATGCATCAAACTTATATCAGTATAATATATATATATATATATATATATATATATATATCACTTATTAATTTTGGGGGATTTCTATGATAAAAAAATCTGATATACCCGTTCCGAAAAAAAAAAAAAAAAGTATCACAAGAGCATCACATGTCGATAAATGTGAATTTAAATTCAATCGGCGTAGTTTTACATAATATCCATCGTATATGCCACGATTGGTGCATTTTTATGATAAGAAGGTTAGATATATTTCTTCTGTAAACGATTAAGCTGCAATATTATAGCTTGGTGTATTTAGAACATTTCTATGGAAGAAGTGATACATCTCAGAATTGCATGGGCAAAATCACAGTATATATATGTATATATATATATATATATATTTTTTTTTGGGGGGGGGAGGGGGATAAATATGCACAGCTAATCAGTCCTTATTTAAATCAAGGTCCAATAAGTATGTGATATTTAATCCATTGTTTCCTGAGATAAAACAAGCAAATAATTTCATTCACACAAAAATACAGATAGCCATTTTCTAAAAATGGTCAATGTATGTTTAGGACATCTGAAGACCTGTAAATCTACTGAAAATAGGACTTTTAATTTTTCATGAATCCAATATTTTCTTATGTATGTAAAAAAAAAAAAAAAAAAAAAAGGAAAACAACAACTGTATACGGATGTCTACTTCAATGAAAAAATTTGTAGCAGAAAAAGCATTTAATATATTGCAATCATTAAATCATGAATTAATCTCATTTTTCCTGAATGCAGATATTTTAAATTAGAACGAGAAATTGATATAAATCATGTAATGATGTCCTTCTGCATCAAATGATACATTTCATCTGAGATCTCATGCGTTAAATTGCATTTTAAAGGCGTAGATTTAATTTTTGTTTGGTTAGGATTGATGTTCGACAGTCATTATTTGTACATTGAGTCTAGTTAGATAATGACATACTGTTTGAAAAAATATATACTACAATTAAACAAGACTGAACGAGAATTCGAAACCTGTACTTGATAAATGAAGTTTAGAATAAAGAGACAAGAGGAATTTCCTTCTTTTATATATATATATATTAATATTAAGTTAAACAGTATCAAAAGCAATGATTATTACATCCATATATAGATTAAAATTTAGATATACTTATGTAATAAAGACAGATATTTTTTTAATATATTCAATATAAATATTCATTATTATTATCAAAAAAAAAAAAATAATAAAAATAATAATAAATAATAATAAATGATGATGAAATAATTATAGATGATGATAATATATATATATATATATATATTATTATTATTATTATTATTACAGGAAGGCTTTCATATTGAGAATAAATTGAATTCACATGAGTGTTTAATTAGGATATTTTTTCCCAACTGGACTAATGAAAAGTAATGCACATTTATAACAATAAATTTTTCATAAAGTCTCGATCTAGTAATTCGCATTAAAGGATTATTCCACTGTAAATACAAAATTATTTATATATATATATATATATATATATATATATATATATATATAACACATAAACAATAATACATGATACACACCTTTCTATAATAAAGCTGTACCATTTTTTTTTTTTTTTAATTTGATGTTTTCCGATTTAATTTTAATTGAAAATGTTTGTGCGTTCATTTTTTTTGTCATATATATATATATGTGTGTGTGTGTTTGTGTGTTTACTCATTATTACTATTTTTTAATAATTTAAAGTTTAAAAAGGGATTTTATATAATTTCTTTTGAACCAATTATCCAATTGATCTAAAATATATATAAAGCATTAGCTAGTTTTTGTTATGATTAATAAGTGTACCAGGTTTTATTAAAACCTAATAGTAGTACAGACTAAAATTACAGACAGATACAAACTTTCAGCTTTACATATTTAGATAAAACAAAGACGCCTACACGTTCATTCAAACTGACAGTAAAAACAATGGTAACGACAGCAAAATCGTTGTCTTAAGAAAATAGTGCGATCCACCGTACTAAAAGAAAACCTGTTAAATGTACGAACGAAAACATATTATGAGATGTTAATGATTTTTTTTCTGTCATCAATATATTGATCATTAATTTATCAATGCCTTTCAATCCACTGAACATCTTCTTTCATTGCTTATTCATGACTTTTTTCAGCAATAATGATTTATTTCTGTAGTAACAATAGAATTTATTAAAGTGAGTTAAATCTTTAACAAAACACCAATCAATTTCCAATAAAGCACTATGTAAATTTATTTCGTGTTTAATTTGTAAATATTTACATATACTGTTACGTCATTTTATGAAATGGGCTTTTGATTTCGATATTTTTGGTTTGATGAATCATAGTCATTATGAAATTTCTTAGCAACCTCTCTCACATAAAACAAATATTTTTCCAGTTCCCATGTGTACCGGTAAGAAAATAAAAAACTAAGAATGCCCTCATTTGAAATCTCTCCCTTAACAAATATGTAAGTTCACTGCAACAACATTTTGGGAAATTCAAAAAAATTAAAAGAAAAAATTAAATAACTAAACATTACTTTATTATCTTTGTAAAAAGCTATGTAAAGACATTCTTCTTCTGTCTCTTTCTCTGTTTATTTATATATATAGTATATAAATTTAAAAGAGCTGAATAGAGTAGAAGCTCCTAACGTCCTTATTCCTGAGGTCTTTTCACCGGCTGTGTGTAATCAGGGACAGCAGGCTGTAATATAAGAGCTAATGTACCAAAGGATTAAAGTTATTGACATATGCCTTGATACGTATTAAATAAATTCTTCTACCAAGTGGTAAATCATTAATTGCATAAATTAAGTACAGTGAGATGAAATAGTTAAGATTCTATAAAAAATAAAACAATTTTAATAGCATCATTGTGTTTTTATTATATCGGAAGTGTTGAAAATGATATGTATTTCAAATATGTAATCGTACATACGATTAATGTGCTTCTTTATACTGGTTTCAATTTTTTTATTGCATTCTATTATGCATATTTTCTGAATATATAATTTCAATATCTAACTTAAATATAATAGAAAAAATCAGCGGGTGTAAACGTGAGAAATTTGAATTCGTTTTCTCTGCAAGTTCTGAATCACGTCTCTGCACTATACACTTTTTATTAGCATTTATATTGGGGAATAATGACATAATTTAATCATATTCATTCCCCCAATTTTCGTGAAGGGAAATGTATTTTAATAAACAAGGTTGATTTCCATACTCCCATAAAAAATAAATAAATAAATAAATAAAAGGTAAAAAATTAAAAAGAAAAGAAAAAAGAAATAACCTATTTTATCTGAAATACTATATAATAAAACAAAATTTTCTACATTGTAATTTTCTATGTTAAATACCTAATAGACAAAAATTAGAGTTATATATGTGTTATTAATAAATTTATATCTTCCATCCATCACACAGATATTATTATATAATTAGTACTTGCAAAATGTTATGGAAAAATATTTCTGTATGTGAAAACATATATCAATCTAAGACCTAAATAGAGTGACATAAATTATTTCTTTAAAAGTGTGACGTTATTTGAATTTTGTTTGTTTGTTTTGTCTTTTATCGTACAGTGAGAAAAATTTAATCACTCTAAATTAAAGAGGCAATAAAGAATAACGGAATTTGTTATTTGCATCTGTTATGCTTTATGAATAAGTAATTTTTTTTAAATTCTAATCGAAATAATTTCTGATATTTTAAAATCACGCAGTTTAAAATATTAAATTTACTTTTATTTTGAAAGTTCAAGGAACATTGTTGCATGTATAAACATCAGAATATATTATTTCGTTTTAAAAGTGTCTTTCACTGTAATTTTGCGTTATTGAAAAAAGAGAAATGCCAATTCCAAGGAAACGAAAATTGGGCAAAGTTAAAATATTCAAAAAGAAATCGCGTCCTATAAATGTATCAATTAAAAATATTTTGTCGATAGTTAGAATTATTTACTTGTACACGGATTGGATTGTTCATTTAAATTTAAATGGAAATTTATATATATTATTTTGTTTGTTATCTCAAAATCATTGTTTATTATAAATACTATAAATCATTTGTACGTGATATATGTTGTCATTTATGCATTATTTCTTAACTGGAATTTTTGCAGGGATTCATATCTGTTCTTAATTATTACGATTATGGAATTTGTCCTGACAATTATTTTCCTTTCGAAAATAAATAAATTCAAAAATATAATTTACTGCATGGCTAAATTATATCCACATATATCTTTAAAAAGAATATTGAAATTTAAACGACTGATCGTCTTTCTATTATTTATCAATGACACGTACATTGCTGCAGTATTTTTTCTACATTTTATTCACTTAAATTTTCCGTACATTTTTGTATATCTCGGAAATAGTTTTGTTTATGGATTTATACCAGCACCTCATGCAACACCAGTTTTCTACATATCCTCGTTCATGAAAATTTGGGGTGATGCTTCATCATCAGTTTTTGCATATTTTATTTGTTCCTGTTTTCTGTTCAAGGAACTTATATTAGGATTTCGAGAAAAATTTTCTAAAGAGAAAGTTACCAACATCGATTCCGTTTATAATGCTTACAATAATATTTTGAATTTAAATTCGAATTCAAGTAATAATTTTCACATCATAATACTAATAAATTTTATTATACTTTCTGGTAGGATACTTTACAACTGGCATGACTTTTTGTTTGATACACCTTTGACAGTATTCTCTAGAATACATCTATTACTGAATGTGGTGTTTTCATTCGTTCAGTTTCAACTTATATGTGCATTTGCCTCTTCAGTTACTAAAGGAGCTTCAGAATTTCGAAACTGTTTTCATGATTTATCATTTGGTAATCGTGATAGATGGAAATATTTCCGTATTACAATAAAAATGAAAGAGAATTTTATCGGTTTTAAAATACTGGATAGTGTAGTACTCGACAAAAGACTGATTGTGGTTGCTTTGGGCAGCCTTCTCTCATACGGAATAATAATGGTGACATTTCAGATAGAAAGTAGAATATAACAATGTCATTTAAAAACATATATATACAGGGTGTTTCAGTGAACCGTTTCAGAACTTCTAAGAGGGGTAGAGTACATCCTGACAACTCGAAATCATGTAGCAATGTGGGGTCGGAAATGCTTTCCTGAAGCGGTGTTGTACACAGAAGCACCATAAAGAAAAGAGACCGTAAGTAAGAAATCGCTTTAATAATACATGAAAAGAAGCAAAAGGTACATGGATTAAAGTAACTGTTCGAAGTTTCTTCCACGGGCTACAATGCACGCCTCACATCTCCGACGCATGGACATCCGAACATTCTGGAATACTCCAGGCATATCTCGAATTTCTCCGGCAGCTTCTGCGTACAACACCGCTTCAGGAAAGCATTTCCGATCCCACATTGCTATATGATTTCGAGTTGTCAGGATGTACCCTACCCCTCTTAGAAGTTCTGAAATGGTTCACTGAAACACCCTGTATATATATATATATATATATATATATATATATCTGCTGATTTATTGAGTTCTTATTGTTTAAATGATGCACATTTATGATAAGATTTTGGAGTCACCAGAACCCATTTTTAACACTTCTTATTCAGAAAGCTTTATATTTGTTAGCGTAGAAGCATTAGCGTGCAATCACTTTCTTTCTCATTACCGTATATATATATATATATATATATATATATATATGAATAATTTGCAAACAATACTTTCATAAAATTACTATGTATTTGTATTCGATTTGAAATTATGTGTTACAAATAACAATACTAAATATTTTCAAAGAATTGTGTATATGTATCTATGAAATATATTAATATGAAATTTAGGCCAATCACATAATGTGCCTTGAGAGACATTTTTTATTTTTTTTTCGCATGTGTCTCAGTTAAACATGACACAAGAAATATTTCATACTATTATTATTAGAATTCTTTAAATTTTTTAGTGAAGAAGAATCAGTGTGCAACTGAATTATCATATATTTTCTCATTACAGTACAAAAAATATCAATAATTACAAAACAGTACTTTTTGCAAATTGATATGCATTTCTTATTCAATATTCGCAGTAGTGTGCTACAAATAATACAACTAAATTTTTGCAACGAATTGCATATATGGCTCTATGTAACATATGAAATTGAAATTTAGACCAATTTTACTATATTTTAGCAGGAAAGAAGATTTATAATTAAAATGTAACTGTGATGTGACGAGGCGTGCTTCTTATATTTTTACATATAGAATTTAATAAATGACTAAGAGCAATTGCAGCTGACATACACGTACTATATACATGGTTAGATTTTTAAGACTGATCTGTTTTAGCATTAATACAAGTAAAGGGGAATTAACAGACCATTTATTGGACAATGTAGTTCACAGGTTTCTATACATTTATGCGACGTCACTTTCCAAAAGAACAATGAATTTAATAAGGAACATATTAATGAAATACACCACACAAGTCATTTAATTTTACTAGAGATTCAATTTTTCCGCAACAATCATTGTGAAGTAATAAGTACAAAACTTTGAATAAACACCATAAAATGCTATAACTCGCGACAATTGTTTCGGCTCGAAAGAAGACACGACCTTTCGTCAGGCGAACAAAGTAGGCACGAGTGTTGCAACCCAAGCTGCCTACTCAATTTGTGTTTAAAATATTATTCAAATATGTTTTTGACGCAAAACATGGTCTACAACATACTAACAATTTAACAAAGTATTATTTGAACAGTTATGTTATTTTACACAGTTTTTTTTTTTTTTTTTTTTTTTTTTTTTTTTCATTTAGGGAATCGTTTTAGGCATATTCCCTTATATATATATATATTTAATTCATAAGTTTCTATTAAAAATGAGACGTATTCTTTTAAATATGATGAAGATCGACAAATATTTACGTTGTTTACCGGAAAGCTCTGCTTTATTTTAAGTAGAAATCCAGAAACATCACAATGGCATCATCACTTGATACGAGATTTTTACAGACATTTGGTAGTCACTAATTTAGTTGGAGGCAAAACTATAAATAAATTTGTTTGAATTTCTCTGATTTAGTTCTTGAACTAGCGTTACCACAAACATTTTGTGACACACAGAGGCAAACAGACATTTTCTGAAAATGACCAAATTGTTTTAAAAATCATTTCAAAAATTAAAGTTCATGATAAAAAAAAAGTAGAGATGAGCTATTAAATAGTGATTGAGGATTAAAGGGATAATTAAGAACTCATCCTAATTCTTTCATTAAACTTCAAACATGGAATCTTTGTAAATCTCCAACAGTTCTAGGAATTTTGTAGGGGACCTTACTAAGTGACTTTAAGCAGAATATTGAACTTGAAAATGAAGAATATTCTCTACTTGTGATATCACTTCTTCTGTAATTTTATGCATGTTGTATTTTATAGTAAGACATCAAATTGATTTATTCGAAAGAACACTATTAGTCAGAAAAATAGAAAGATTATGTTTATGTGTTTATTTCGAAGAATAGAATTAAACAATAACGACATTATTTATCCAAGGCTAAAACATAAATGTATATATATATAAGCCAATTAAATAAATAGTATATTTAATAGTGAAAATATCTTCGACTTATTTGATATAATCTTCTTTATGCATATTTACGTTGATATAAAGTTATCATACATTAGTGCAGATGACAGCTACAATAAGGAAGCCCTCTGTCTACTCAGCTATAACTATACAAGTTGTTATTATTATCGTTCTATCAAAAGTAAGAATGACATCTGTAAATTGATTTATATTCAGCTTTTTCTTAATGACAGCAAATAGCTATAAAGAAATAGTTTCGGATTAGTTTACAGATATCCACAACTTTTCTACGGCCGATTTATTTTTCTTTAAATTCTAGATTTAAATTTCATGTGTAAGAAATTAATTAAAATATTGTCCTTATCTCACAAATATTTATAGAAAATATTGTAATGAATAAATGTTTTTTTTTTTTTTTTTTTTTTTTTAACTTAATTATGAAAGAAGATTTTTATTATTAATAACAATATATTTATTATATGTATATATATAGCGATATATTTCAATTCTATTAAAACTACAAAAAATATTCTACAGCAAAAATACTTTCATTTAAGCTCATTTTTGAAAAAGAAAAAGAAAATCTCATAAATAAGTAAAATAATTTCTAAGCATTTCTGTTTTTATTACAAAAATAGAAAATAATTTCATATTTTATTTTCTGACATTATTCATCTTCTAGCTTGGCTTTCTTTCATACAATTTCTCAAAAAAAAAGATTTGTTTGAAATACATACAATGCTTGTAGAAACATAGTCAAATAACAATAAAACATAGTGACATGGGAATTTTCTTAATGACCTATTGTGTTACTGAGTTATGTATTTAGTGCTTTATATATCATATCATTTGACTTAATATACCATTTGTAACCCAAAACAATGCTTTTTCCCAAATACTGCAAATGAAGCGATATGTATATGTCATATGATTGTTGTAAAAAGATATAAATAAGATATGTAAATAAAACTGCTTATCTAATCAACTGTTTCTTTCTTTCTTTTTTTTTTTTTTTAATACATCTATATATAAAAACTGTTATTTTAGAAATATTTTTTTCCGATTATTATATGTCTTTTTATTTATTTATTTTTTTTAATATATTTATTTTATTTATGTAATATCTATTTATAAATTATACATTCTATTTCAATTTGTAGTTCCCAACACAGTATAAGTATGGGGAACTTACATCTTATGATTCAAGCTCGATTTCTTTAACGTATTTTTACGCAATTTGATGTGTGAGGAGTCCAAAATTGTTGTAGTACCCGTCTGTAATGTAATATTAGTTAGTTAGTGTCTTAGAATGTTAATTTCTTAATTAGCTAGTCTGACACGATATCTCAAGAAAAAATTATCACAAAGAGATCGAGCCAGTTTTTAGATATTACTTTATGACTAGCAAACATAATTGATTTGTAAAATTTTAATTAAAAATTTTTATAAGTTATTCGAAATTTACGAATATATATATATATATATATATATATATATATATATATTACATGGGAGATGAGAACAAATTTTCGATTAAACGTGCATTAAATGGAATATTTTTACTGTGAAAATGTCAGACCAGCTTTAAAATACCAGTTATGATGTTGGCATCAACTTCGTTGCAAATGAATTTAAACTTCGTAAGTTATTTGAAACGTAAGAGTTACTAAACATGATAGAATAAGGCAAAAATTCGCATAAATGTCCTTTTTGAGATATATTTTCATCGTAAAGATTTCAGACTACTTCTAAAACATCTTTTATAATACTTGAATGAACTTCATTGACTACAAACATTCTAATTTAAAATTTTTATAAGTTATTCGAAATTTTAGATTTTCTTAACATAACAGAATAGAGCAATATACTATGTAAATTTGCAATATCGTAGCATTGCGTTGGAAATTGTATGGAATTGTATGAAAACTAAACTACGAAGTGTATCACAATAAAATAATTTAACAATTTAGGATAAGTTATATGTATCGAATTGAACGGTGTTTAGCATATTAAGACGAGCATTTTACTCTGTTACCGTGCCAAAAGATTGTTTAAATTCATTTCTCTTAACATTAATATGGTATGTCCTATACTAGAAATTTATGAATCCATATATATGATAAGGACCTGAGCAGAGTCCAACTATGCCAACATTTATTTTATTTTATTTTATTTTTTATTTTAGAAGTTCCGTCTATAAAATGTATATTCTGTGTAGGATATAATATGAAGATATTTTTTATCTATTGTATGTTTTATGATTTAAACTTAATTTTTTTCAGTGTTTTTTTTTTTTTTTTTTTTTTTTTTTTTTTAAAGAAAAACAGTTTGCAAAATCATTATCCTTTATATAATTTTAAAGACTTAAGTCATGTATTCACTACACATATACTTCTTGTTACTAAGCACATATATTACCTATGTAGCAGTTAAAAGACCAAAAAATTTACAAAAACATTTACATGGGACAGACAAATTTACAAAAATAAGTATAAAATTCGGAGTATGTTTTAAGAAAATATAAGCTACCAAACAAACAAACAAACAAAATATACGATTTGAATCGAGAACCTTCTTCTTCATGAAGTCGATTAAAAACAACTATGCACTAATCTATGTGACCAGTTACAAAGACCGTATTTTGAACATTACATAGCATCCCAAGTAGCACAGGAACGTTCTGTGAACGTCTAATAACGGTTTCAATAGTTCAAACACCGTGTTTCGTGTCAAAAGAACGTTCTAAAACACGTTCAGAAATAGTATTATTTAGAACGTTCTGAAAATGTTTGATTTGTACCATCTATAAAACGTACAATTCTAGTTCTATATAGAACGTTCAAGTGTGACACCGTCATAACACGTTCTGTAACAGTGTAATTATAACGAATATGACAAAATGACTTTTTAGTACTATTGGTTGGGAAACTAGGTTAACCTTTAAAATTTTTGACTTCAGCTTTTGATTTTTTTACACGTTTTGTGGCGTGAGGAATCCGGAAGTCAAAAGGTTGGTATGGTATCTGTTAATGTGTATCGGCACCTATTAGTGTGATAGCCCGTTAGTTCATGTACACTATATCTCAAGAACAAATGATTGCAGAGAGATCGGACCAGTTTTAAAATATCACTTATGATGTTGATAAGAATCTTATTGAGAGATTTGCAACATTCTAATTTAAAAACTTCGTAAGTTATTCGAAATTTATAATTTTTAGCATGATAGAGAATAGAGCATTTTTTACATTTTCAGTTTAACGTTTTGTTAGCACGTCAGTAAAGAATGCTTCCCAATAATCAGTAGCTGTGAGGTGAAAAAAAATTACAAAATTTTAAACTCATGGAAAAATTTTGTGGATTTTGTATTTCAGGAATCAATGTATGGAATTCGACCAAACTTGTTAAAATATTAGATCTTGCCCTAAATTGGAGTTTATTTGAATTTCATTTGGGATATATCGCCCGATAGATTACGGTGCTATGCAATGAAACCCTCCATTTATGGGACGGCTATATCTCAGCTTCTATAGTGTACAAATGTATTAAACATGATATATTGGCATATATCATCATAACCTCTGCTAATACAATTTGGATGTATACATTGTCCAACAGGTGGCGTTGCTAATCTGCAATTTAATCATTTTAACGGAAAGGCAATATTTTAACTCTTGTGATTTAACAATAAATTTTGTGATACACTGAAGTTATAAGTGAAATCGATTTTATGTAAAGCTTTACTGGTCCATTTTGGATGCACATCGGCCAACAGGTGGCGTGGTATGTTGCAATTTAATCTCATAACAGAAACGAAAAATCTCAACTTCTGTGATTTATAAATATTGTAAATTTGGTAAGTGAAATTAATATTACGTAAAACTCTACAGATTGCCTTTGGGTGCATATCGGACGACAGGTGGCACTGCCCCGTTCCAATATTTTCCATTCACAGAAAGGCTATCTATCAGCTTCTGTAATATATATACTCACCAAACCTTCTGCGTGACATACATTTGATATATAATATTGATTCAATTTGGCTGTATAACGAGTAATAGTCAAACAGTTTTTTTATTATTATTATCATTCATAGGAATAAGTATGCATGATCCCTGGGGGATGGGGGAAGGGTGGATAAAAATTTTCACTATAATTATCTTTCAAAAGAATTCGATATCACCTTTAAAACGAATAACTGAAACATCGTTTTCTGATGATTTAAAACAAATTTACCGTTTTTTTTTTTTTTTTCATTTGTTATAATAATAATAATAATAAACCCCTAGAAAAATACATTTTCTAAGATCTTCTATACAGCATAAAAATGATTGTCTTCTGTCATGAAAATCTATGCATTCCTCAGACCCAAAGTTTAGATACAAAAAGCTAATCACGAATGTTATTGAATAAGTAATATAGTGCTTTACGCGAGTTTCAAAGAAAATCACGGGAAAACTCCGAAAACCTAAGTCGACGAGCGTGACCAGGAATCGAAGCCAACACTTCCCGTCTGTAAGGTTCGAGAGTAGAACCTCGCGGTCTCTAATACTCATCGGGAAGTTACAGAATGAGTTTTTTTCTTCTTTTCTTTAAGCATAATTTTAAACTTTTATTATATTTTATTTATGATTCTATTTAAGTTTAAATGTTACTGATAAATTATCAATATTGATAATGTTGTTAAATCGTTACTCTGTTTGATTGTTCTTATTTTATTTTATTTATTTTCACTGAATATTTTATTCAATACTAAAATATACACTAAAACAAAATATGCTTTTCCGTTTAATTCGAGATTTTAAAATGGAAAAATAAAGTGATCTCATAAGTTTTTCAAATACTTTATAAAAATTTAAATAATTGTTTAACTCAGCTCCATTTTTCCTTAAAATATTGACCTCTACAGCTATAAATGCTTAATAAATTTATGTTTCAAACGTTGAACTTTGAAACATGATTATTCCGGATGTAACAAGGGAAGAGCAGATGAAACTGACATCTGTGGATTGCATTTATTTAATTCTCGCTGACAGTGCAAATTCAAAAGTCTTGGGAATGTCGTGCCGTTATGTGAAGCGGTAATTTTAAAACGTGTAATGTAATCTGTTTTGTTCAGTTTTCGCGTTATAATGACTTGGATAAGCTTTAGAAAAGGTAAAAATGTAATATTTTTAACCTGTAATAGTCTCTATTTTCTATTTATTAAAGTCTTATTTTAATATCAATTAAACAATCTTTTTCATATCTGCGTAAGTTCTTAAGCCTAACATTTGATATACTTGTAAGTAGCATTGTATCGCAGAAAAAACTGCTCCTGTTACAGAAAACCGCTTAGAAATTATGGATTCATTTTATTAATTCAGTCTTCTGAGATGGAAATTGTTAAAATGACTATTTTTGGTTATTATGCTTCTGAATGAAGTAACATAAAGAATTTAAAAGATGAGAGCTAATTTTAAGTGAATGCCCTTCCAGACTGGTCATTGTGTATTTTAAAATGCTAGTTGGAAGGGTGTTTTCTTGGAGAAATTCTTATGAAGAAAATGAGGAAGGTATGTAATTCTTTTTTTTTTTTCTTTTCTTTTTAAATTCTGAAGTATTTATTTAATGTTTATATGATAATATATATACAATCTAGGTTATGCAAATTGCATATTTTTAAAATAATATCCTAAGTTTCACCGACTTACAATTTTAAATATCTCTTTACTGTTATTTATTAAATAAAATATATGAAATTGTTTAACTGCATAATAAAACAAAGATTCAATTCAATTTTATTCCACATCTTTATAAAAAAAGATATTCTGCTTAAAAAAAAGGACGATTTACTATATTATTTATTAATACTAATAATATTTACATTTATCAATTATTTAATATGCCATGATAGCATAATTGCATCAAATGAGGTAAAAATTGCGTTGACTCAATTTAAAGAAATTTAAACATTTAAAAAATACCAATTACATTGCCATGTGGAATAAATTTAAATACCTGCAAACATCATTTTTGTAAACTGCTGCTGTAAACTGAAAATATGTATGCACACATGCACTGAAATTTAAAAATATGAAGTATGTTAAATATTTTAGAAAAATATTATGATTAAATATATATATATATGTATTTAAGTATTTGGACATTTTAAAAATTTCCTCCTTCTAACTAATTTTTAATTTTTTGTTTCAATTTCTTATTATTATAAATTAACAATATATTCTAAACTCAATTATATATTATTTTAGCGGTGTATTGGTACATTCATTTTTGAAATTATTTTTTATGTTGAAATATTAAAACTTTCTATAAACTTCAGCATTCAAATATATTTATAAACTATCCATGGACTTACAAAGTAGTACCCAGAAATGTTTAGAATATACAGGGTGCAAAGTCGAGAGCAGGCCTTTATTTGCGCAACAATTGGTCTCAAACGTCCTCCAATAAGAAAATGTATTTAAAAAAAAAAATGTAAGAATTCATTATATGACATGTTTAAATTTAAAAAATCAATTTACTAAAAATCATAAAAACTGATAATTTTTATACAATTTTCATGACACTAATAGTGTAAGTTGAGTTCTAACCTAAAAAATATAACACAAAAAGTTTCACTTTTGTGCACCCAAAATTGTCTGAGATAGTTAGTTTCAAAATTTAGGATTATTTCGCATTTTCTCGGGCTTTATTAAAAAGTCAATGAAAAATTCTTTAATAAACCCAGGGAAAATGCAAACAAAGTCCAATTAGGATTTTTAAACCGATCCCTTATTGAAGGCCGAAATATGTTAGAAAATCCAAACTTTAAACATCATGTTCCATTTTGGGAGAATAGAAATGAAACTGTTTGTTAGGATGAGTGTCAGTTTTCTAAATATGATTATAGGGATCTGGGACTATGTAAAAATTTAGTTTTTGCAATTTTGAAAAAATAGATATTTTAAATTTAAACATGTTATACCACAAATGCTCATATTCTTTAAAACATTTTGTAACTGAAACTATATATTTGCGACCAATAGTTGCGGAGATAAAGGTATTCTCGTCACAATGCTTTGCACCCTGTATTTAAAAAAAAAAAAAAAAACATATATATATATATATATATATATATATATATATATATATATATGTATATATATATATATATATATATGTATGTATGTATAAATGAATTTTTAATCTTAGTTAAAGCCAAGCAACAGATATAAGATCCCTGAAACCACATAGGTCAATGAGAAGAAAATTACAACAAATTTAAATAACCTGGGGAGACTGATTGTGATTTATTGAAACATTTATATTTTATTTATTGATTTTTATTTTATTTAACTTCAGTCTAATCTTAAATTTATTCCTATATTGTTAGTTGCAATTTTAATAATTTTGCCGGTGCGTAAAAACCACATGAAACTCAAATCAAAAGATACAAACAAGCAACGAGGAAATAAAAAATTAAGACAGCATTTTAAACATTTTTTGTAGGAAAAGCTTAGAATGGTAGAAAAAAAAAAAAAAAACTCGTCAAGGGTGACCCTTTTCGTCGTTGAGCACCAATGTACGATTTCGTTCGTTAGCAGCTATAATAGCATATTGCTAGCGGGCACCCTATCGTACAAGAAATTAATTGAAGTTAGAAATGAAGAATAAATTGGAATAAATTATTTACTTCAAGAAATCAGAGAATCAAACAGAAAACAACCATGAAAAACAAACATTAATCATAGGATGACGCATTCGGAATCACAAGGATTAAAACAAGCAAAATAAATCAAGAGTTTAGTTGTATATAGCAGATGAAGAATAATGATACAACACAGCAACAGGGATATAAATTACTTTTTTTTAAATTCAAATATTGTTTGAGAAATTTTAACATACTTACTATTCCTTTAATTTCAACGTATATGCATGAAAAATTCCATATTTTATGACTGTAATTCCCAAAAAGTGTCATAACGTGCCTATATCCCTTTAAAAAATTCCTTAAATTTTTGCATTTTTAAAAAATTTCTTTTTTCCCCTAATCTGAAGATAATGGCGTTATAGTATTAATTAAGAAACTTTGAATAAACACCATAAAATGCAAGAACTCACAACTGCTACAAACAAAGCACGGCTGCTACAAACAAAGCGGCAACGCATTCCACACACTCAACGTGCTTGTTTGCAGCTCTCGTGCCTACAATGTTCGCCTGATGAAGGGTTGTGTCTTCTTTTGACCCGAAACAGTTGGTGCGAGTTCTCGCATTTTATGGTGTTTATTCAAAGTTTTGTAATTAATACTATAACTTCATTATCTACAGATTAGGGAAAAAAAAGAAATTTTTAAAAAATGCAAAAGGTATAAAGGTATAAAGAGACGTTATGACACTTTTTGGGGAAAGCTGTCATAGAATATAGAATTTTTGATGCGTATACGTTGAAATTAAAAGAATAGTAAGTATGTTAAAATTTCTCAAACATTATTTGAATTGAAAAAAAAAAGTAATTCATATCCCTGTTCATGTGTTGTATCATTATTCGTCATCAGCTATGTAATTTTTACTTCTAAACGCTCGTACTGAGGGGTTTTTTTTATAATGACGTCACATTTTTTTTTTTTTTTTTTTTTTTTTTTTAACTACACTATTTTAGAACGTTTACAGTACGTTTTCTGGAACGTTCTGAAAATGTGTATAACGTTTTGAAAACGTTCTAAAAACGTTTAGAACGTTCTGAGACCGTATACATAGAACGTTCTCAGAACGCTTCTATAACACCGATGGTGATAGTTACACGTTCATTGAACGTTCTCTGAACCGTACTATTGTACGTCTTCAAGATGGACAGATAGACGTCTATAACACGTTCAAAGTGAACGTTCTTAGAACGTGTTTGCAGAACAATTTTTGAACGTTCAGAGAACGTTTCGGTGCTGCTTGGGATATGTGTCTCCCGCTGGACTACAACGTGCGCAACGTAGTTCAAGTTTGCACAGTGTAGGATATTGCGAACAAACTAATGTACGTTTAAAGCGTTCTGTTTTTAGTATTAATATCTATAAACTGTTTTTCGTACTAAACCAACGATGCGCTACAACATTGTGTTTCACGATTTCCCCCTATCTTGAACTTTTCGAGATTGGAACGCTACCTCCGTTTTTTCCCAGCCGGTGACTCTGTAAGCGGGTGAATATCGTAGGTCCCTTTACTATACCTAAATACCACTTTTAAAACTATAGATGCAGCCACTCAGCAGTTATAAGAATTGGGATTGTGCCACCCTGTATTTTATTTAGATCTTAAAGATGTTAAAATGAGACCTAGTTAAGAGTAAGACATTTACGAAAAAAAAAAAAAAGAAGAAGAAGAAGAAGGATCAAAATTGGAGCATCTATTTTATTGTTATTGGTTTGATTATTTCCTGGTGATGCGATAATATGAAATTTTATTATTATATATACTATAACTAGCAATTTTGAAAATCTATAATTAACTATTTTAAAAAAAAATTATATTTTTCAAAATAATTCTTAAAAATGTATAACTATAAAACTATAAGATGATATAAATTAAGTAATTTATCATGCCAAGTGGGTGTGAAACCTGAGTTCGAAGTTTTCAGTTTTTTGAGGGAAAATTTTATTATATTTTTTTTTTTTTTTCTATGTCTGTTTTAAATGGGAAATTATAAAAGATAGGAGAGAACTTATGTAGTGTAACTTTTTCTTCAAATGTTTTTTTTTTTTTTTTTTTCTTTAAAACTCTTTTTGAATAGATAAGATGTGGCACGTACTGTGTGATTACATAATGAAATGTAAACAAATATATAAAATATAATTATGACCGTGTAGAAGTACAGATAAATTTTATTTTAATTATACATAGAGATTATTAACAAAAAAAAAAGTATGTAGGGCAAATGTACACAGATTACTATTTTTATAAAGAATATAATGTAACTGATTTTCTGTAAACTAGAAATATCTTGTTTATGTAATTGTAGTTAGGCTATTGCAATGGCAATATGAATCTAAATATATTGTACAACACACCTTTCAGCAGAATTTTTTTTTTTTTTTTTTGACTTAAAGGATTTAAATTCAAGAAATGCGAATGAGTAAATTTATTCTTATTAATTATATTTATATTTTTACAATAAAAATTCACTTTAGTTTATGTACATATATATTCTATCTTGAAATGTTTAGGTATTTACTATTACAAACAAATGCTTAAGTTTTCCAGATAAGTAATACAATGCCCTTTGATAAGACAATACAATTTAAAGAACAAATAAATGCAATGTAAGCCTCTTCATTATTTTTTTTAATTACATATAATTACAAGTGATAACCACATTAGTTTAAGTGCTGCTTAATTGATAAGCAAATAGAATTGTATCGAATTACGGCTTTTGCACTTCACTTAAGCCTTATTCTTTCATTCTTAATTCTTATTAATATCCATAACCATTCTTGTTCGTAATATGTATCCTTCGAAAGATTAGAAAAGTTGGATTACACAGAACATTTAGTTAATCTTATTTCAGCAGATTTTATTTCGTTTCTGGATTCAATGGAAAATTATAGCAAGTCGGAAGATATTTAAATACATTTTATTAAATTTATTAAGATAAATATTTTGAGTAATAGTTCCCAAAACACATTCACATGTCTAATTCTGCGGAAAATTCACAAGTTTTAGTTGATGTTAGTAGATATTAGCTGATTCCGTAATCACAATGGGGAATGACAGATTCCCGCATTGTTGGCTTGTTTCGACTGTTCTACATAGCAACTCCTACCACCCTCACTTGGCTGGCTTTGTGGACTTCCAGTACTGAATTCATTTATATTAGTCTACTCTAACCCAGATTAAACCTTGGTCAGACATTTTCGGATTATCCTGCACATAAATATGAATAAATACCATATACTTATTATATTTATATTTTCTACATGTTTAATTACATATACCTATTCAGTATTGTTATAAAACGTATGGAATGTAACTTATTTAAAATAGAGTTAAATGAGTAAATATATTTATTGTTGAAGAGATGGTATGCTATTATTACTATATATATTACAACCCCCAATATTACTTAAATCTATAATCAGTAATTTATACCAATTTTATTGTTTTTTTTTTTTTTATTATTAATATATACAATATATATAAAATTTTATGTATTAGGTGTACCGGAAAGTTATGTCGTTTTGAATTAAAATATTGACATCGGAAATTTATCCTGGATAAAATTTAAGATATTCTTATGTAATTTATAAGATAGTTATTTATAAAGTACCATGTAAACACTGTTAAACAAAAATTTCCGGTTTCATTTTATTAATTCAACACGACATAACTTTCCGGTACACCTAATACTAGAAAAAGCATATATATCACCAATTATAAATTTTCACCATTTAAAAAATTATATATATATAAATATATATACATATATATATATATATATATATATATATATATATATATATATATATATATATACATACTAGCTGACCCGACAAACGTTGTTTTGTCATATAAATTATTTCTAGAGAATATTTTGCTAGAAAAAAATAACTAACCTATTGTAAGTGTGTAAGGATGTGGTATATAAGTGGAAGATGTATGGAGCGCTGTGAACGGTGAAAGAATATAAAAATAACAAAACACCAATCATTTATTTTTTTAATTTATTAAATTGATTCTTTAAAATTATATACATATCGCTACTTAAAACAATATTACTAAAAAACAATATCATTCCCTTAATGCAACTGTGTGTACAATATTTTTTGTTATCCCATCTTTCGCCAATACAAACAAACTGGATGGTTTGCCAACTCCAGAGCCACGTATAATTGTCCGTGTGAAAAACATGATGTGCTCAAATCTAAGCCACAGACAGACATCGTTTGGCCCTGAGACTTATTGATAGTCATTGCAAATGCCAATCTAATTGGAAATTGAGGGCGTTTAAATTGAATTGGCACATCTGTGGGTATAATAGGGATTCGCAGTAGTAATATATTTTCACCTCGGAATTTGTCATTTAAAATGATGGTTACGATAACATTTTTCATTAATTTTTTATGACTAATCGCGTGCCGTTGCACAACCGTGGTGGGTTCAAATTACGAAGCAAAATAACCGGAGATCCAACCTTCAGTTGTAAAATATGAGGTGGCATGCCTGGTAAATCCAATGAGTTTAAAAACTTTGTTGGATAATTTACAGCTTCGGTGGCATCGCAAACTGTATCATTAGATTTGTATGACACCAAGTCTCCTGGTAACAAATGTTGTATCTTGAGATTCAATTCGTTGACGTCCACATTTTTTGCTGCTAAAATTGCTCTTTCTGCCAGCCACTCATGATTTGTGTATCGTCTGTGTATATCGGGAAATATCTGGTCAATAAGAGCATCTTGAGAATCAATGATTGTGCAGAAATCGGTCGGTAATTTTATGCATCCAGTTTCATCTGTAGTAACTTTTCCATCGCCGATATCTAACAATTGTTTTGAGAATGTTTCAGCGGATGGATCTTGAAGCTTTTGAACGCACAAATTTACTTTCAGTTGTACTTTTTCAACATTAAGCCACAATTACGATGATTTTAAGCATGCGTTGATCTCATCAGCGTATGTTGAACGCGGAATAACGGGAAGTGCTTGTCTGAAATCACCTGAAAAGAGTAACAGAGTGCCGCCAAATAGTTTGTCGTTGTTTTTTATATCTTTCAATGTCCTGTTCGACGCCTCAATCGAATGTTTGTGTGCCATAGTGCATTCATCCCAGATAAGAATTTTACACTATTTCAGCACTGTGGCCATGGGCGATTGTTTTTTTATGTTTCACACTGCGTCTGGGTTATTTTGAATATTTAGTGGCAGTTTAAATAAAGAATGAGCTGTTCTGCCTCCATCCAATAAAATTGCCGCAATGCCAGATGATACAACAGCCAATGCAATGCCATTATTTGATCGTATTTCGGCGAGAATTAGCGAAATAAGGAATGTTTTGCCAGTTCCACCTGGTGCACCCCCAAAAAAAAAAGAATCCACCTTGTCCTGCCAAAACTGCGAGCATGATGCAGTCGTAAACGGTTCTTTGTTATTCATTCATTAGTGGGACATAGCGAGTAACAATCGCTGCCATTTCTACAGTATTGTATTGTAGTTCACGATTCAATTCAGTGCTTATTAAATCAGATGCATTTCGATTTGTTGAAATGACATACCGAAATGACTGAGTGGTAAGTTTGCAATGATAATGCAAAGATCTTCAGTAGCAATCAATGCTTCATTGTACATAGCGTCACTGAATACTATCTTTAGATCGTTGCACCGTGAACGATGTTGATGCAATATATCATCAGTCATTGAATCTTTGTGATTATCCCATAATGTCTCTGCTCGGGCCGAGAAACATGTAGTCAACACTATAGCGAATAGTAGACGAATTTGTTTTCCTGTACAGTTCAGTCCTACTTCAGCAAGCATACATTCCCACTGGTTGTCTTCTTCCAGCAAGCCGAGTGCAAGGCATGCATCTTTATACGTTGGATTCTGTTGTCCATTCACTTTACGTAAATCTTGAAATGACAAAGGGCCGATGACATTAACCAATAATAGTCGAAGATAAAAGCACTCAGTCTGCCTTGGATTGACTGTAAATACTCGTCCCAAGGTGTTTGATTTGAATAAATCGGGACATGCATCAATCGGCGTGCCTTGCTTGCGGGGCATCCATTTTTTTGTTGGAGCCCATGTGAAATAGCGTGGTACTTCTGAATAGAGTAATGTCCGTGCAAAAGCACCAAAAGCATCCGCACGATTACACAATTCAAAAAATTAGGTGAGTGTAGTTTTTGGTGAATTTATAGCACGATCAATCGCTGTCTCGCTCGTGAAATATACGCGCTGGCAATTTTCAAGATGGACGGCTAAATGAAGAACTGCTGGATCCCGTTCATGAATTTGGAAACCAAAGATACGCCAAACAGCTTCATTGGAGCTGACGTACCGGCCAATTTGGTAAAGTGTTATTTCATCGTTGTTATTCACCGGAGGAGCATTCACATTGGTATTTTCAACTCGAAATACAGCCATATCACTGCCTTTATTCACATACTTGCAAATGTATTTGATGCTCTTCACTGAACTGCAGAACTGAACATTAATATGAGCATTGAATGTTTTGCTCAGCAGAGGCGAATATGGGACCACCCAACGGTTATCAATGTCAATATCTATGTTGTTGACATAGATGACCGCCATAGATGATAAGATTGTCCGCCATTATCGGGATTTCTTCGACGATATATTGGATATCCGTCAACATTTGTGATCGTGAAATTTTTCGGAAAACTTTTAGTACATTTTCCATCTGCACAAACAATAATGGCCTAAAAATTCATTTTTTATTTTAACATAAAATAACTCCGTCGGATATTGACGAATTTTTTTTAAAGAATATACCATTTTAACTAATTGTAAACATTTTAACAATATTAACGTTGGAAAAATATTTTAAACACTTACGATTAAAAATTCATTTTTCATTTCAACATTAAATAAATTCTGACATCGTGTTTACGATTCTAAAATATTAACTTTGAAAAAATATTTTAAACACTTCGTAAGATACGGTTACGATTCTAAAAATATTAATTTTGAAAAAATATTTTAAACACTTCTTAAGATACGGTTAAAAATTCATTTTTCATTTCAACATTAAATAAATTCTGACATCGTGTTTACGACAACTCACGCCATCTAGGTGGAAAAGTTGTTGAAAGAGTTGGTTAAAAATTAATTAAGAAAGAACTAATTAAGTTACAACTTTCATTTGTAAATCTAAACCATTCTCGAATCCACCCGAAGACACACAAAAAATTTCATTAAACTCAGTCCAGCCGTTTAGGAGGAGTTCAGTGACATACACACGCACAAAAGAAATATATATATAAAGATATATATATATATTAAATTAATTATATAAATCGCATTACACCAGTTTAATTAATTTTAATTATAATTTATATAGTTTATTTAACCTTTGTTTATTAAATTATATTTAAAAAATAAGGTATGTAGATATAGCGAGAATTAAATTTTTGCATTCTTCAATTACGAATATATATATATATATACATGTGTGTGTATGTGTGTTAATATATATATATATATATATATATATATATATAGTGGATTTCAATATAAAAAAACATATAGAACAACTTCCATACTTAGGCTGTTTCCTCTTAAAAAGTAAAGTTGTCCTACATATAAAAAATGCGCAAAGTGTTAAACATAACATCTGGATAAGTATCATTATCGTTATTTATCAAGCGTAATAGATAATATAGTAATAATAATAATTCGCTTACAATACATTTTTTAATTCATAAAATTCTAGTACATACCAAAAAGAGAGAAGAAATTACGTAATTGCCCTGTATTTGACTAAAATAAAATTTAATTTTTTCTATTATTTATTTATTTATTTAATTTTTGGTGAAGTTAAAAAAAACTATTTTTTATATCTTGTACTATTAAAGATTTGATGATAGTTACAGAAAATATATCCGCGATTTATTAGATTTTGTATACATGTTAGATAAAATTAATTTCTTTCTTTGACACAGCTATGTAAGTGTTTCAGTCTTTAAAATATTTTTCTTCTGTCGGCACTTCTCTTAAAAAAAAAAAAAAAAAAAAAGAACAAAAAAAGTTCACTTTTTCCAAACAATTATCATATATCATCTTTTCATAAGTTAAATTTTAATAAAAATAATAATATTTAGAGTTCTTGAAAGTCTTAACTTCAATATTAACATTCTTTATCTCTAAAATAATCTTTTTTTTTTTTTTTTTCTCAATATTAAGTCTGTTCTTCATATCATTCATGATATTTCTTTCTCGTTTTCTCATCTTTCAAAATAAACTTTTAGAATACAGAACAGGGAGAGAGGAGAACAAAATAGGAGAAAAATATTTTAATATACTATTATGAGTTCAAACTAGTTTTGTCTGAGAAAATTAAAAGTTCTTAAATTCACTGTTTTCTCTTCGAAAGCGCAAATCTTAATTTTATTACATCGCATTTTGACCAATGTTTTATTGACCTAATTTTTATTATCATTTTTATTTATTTTGTTCGCTTACAGTAAAACATTGTATACATCTTATTGCCTTTAGAAGGTTTTTTGCGATAATATTTTCCTTGTAATCCTCGTAGCGGTATAATTTTAAAAATAATAACAGGTGTATGCGTCAAAATTCTACCAGTCCATAAATTTCAATTCACATTATGAAACGGAAAGTCTATATTTTAGACTGGAGTTTGTTTGTTTACCATTTTTTTCATACCGGGCCATAAATATCATGTTTTTGTATGACATTAAAATTTACAGGAGTTTAATTCTTAAGTATTTTTTCTTAATACAAGTAAAATTCAATTATGTGCTTTTTTGTGTATCCGGTTATAATATTTTGTTGCTCTTATTGATTTGTAAACTTGCAGCACATTTACAAAAAATATTACATAAAATGTATAAAATTATGCATACATGACAGATGGAAAAAAAAAAAAACTTATAAGTTATTTACTAACACTTTATTTGTCCAAATGTAACTAATATGAAATGTTTAAATTATCTTATCAACAAATACATAGCTTTACGACGAAAATTTTAATGCATGTTAATGAAATTCAAAATTTTAATTAAATTTTAAATCAAGACATCAGAAAAATAGATATCACAAAAATGCAAATAATTCTATCACAAATTATATCAGCTGCCTTTGACGAAAAGATAGATTAGTTATGCAAGCTATTGAATTTCAAACTGTATTTTATGCATTATGGAGTTAGTAATCAACAAACTGGATTTTAAGCTCGAAGTAGTAATTATCATCTAATTATCCCTAAATCTACAATGCTGCCTCTTCCTAGCTCTCTAATGTATATCTGTTGTCATAAGGCATATTTAGCTAAATTTATATTAATATATGTGTCTTATGAATACTTCGTAATTAGATACTCTTATAATTGCCATAATACTCTGATAATGTATGTCTTCAGTGATTTAGCAATACATATATATATATATATATATATATATATATATATATTTCTGGTTCAAATTAATAATTTTGAGAGATTATATAACTGTTTAAGGATATGTTCTAAATATTATGTCAATATCGTTCTATTTTATGTAGTTTATTAGACATAAATTTGAATAAAAATGATAAGACTAATCTGTAATTCGACCAAGACGTTAAGTGGTATGATGATAATTACATTTTTTTTAGATATAAGTTTGTGATTAGTTTAATTCACTCGTGTTCCCTATGTATTTTACTAATACTTTTACTAATTATTGTAGATAATGCTCGAAAAATTCTTATGAGTATTATTTCTCATATTTACGTTTATCTGAAGAACATGCAGTAATTAAATAATATTTCTGTCATCTGTTTGTCAGCTGTTTACAGAAAAATCTACAGCATTTCCAGACATGACATTTGGCACATAGATAGTCTGAAACGTCTCAGTGTGCACCTCAAAGTCGAAATTTTAATTTTCTAAATAGGAAGAAAGATATAAATTAAAATGTATTAACATATTTAACTCTATTATATTTCTCGGCATTGTTCTTTGCGATGTAATTTCAGCCAGTTGCCAATAAAACATACTTACAACTTTTTATTTATTTATTTAATTTTTAATTTTTAATTTAATTTTTATTTTTATTCTAACATAAAATTAAAAATTTCAATACGCGTGGAAGACAATTAAAATACAAAACAATAAATAAACAAATAAACAAATAAATAAATAAACGTGTATCATCAAAAATTACTGATAAAAATGGCGTCATAATATATTAAAAAATAAATTAAAAAAAATAATTACTAAATATTAATTTCATTTAATAAAACAGCCTTATATCATTTTTTAGTTAATTTTATAGATCACAAAATAATGTGTGTATAGCTTTAGTATAAAGTCCCCATGGCGACTTTTAATATGTATTTTCATTTTGGTGATGAATAAAAATAGCTGTCGCAATTGCACAAGTAAAGATTTTGGCAAGAAACGCAAAACAACTGCTATTCAAATTTCAAAGTTAACCTACATTGTCCTATAGAATAGTTGTTCTCTAATGTGAATGCATATTTAGTTAATTTTAATAGCTTTTTAATAAAATCAAAATAATGTATGTCTTTCCCACTTTCAGCTGTCTTCAGAAAAATCTACCAATTTTACAGATATTTTTTAAGTTTGGTAAGAGAGATTTAAGAGAGATAAATTTGGTACAGAGATTATTTAAATTTGGTACATGCACAGTTTGGAATGTCTCCATAGGCACCTCGAAACCAAATTTTCAACTTTTTAAATGAAAGCACATTATTATGTAAAAGGTGATTAACGGTCGAGATTTTTAGCGAATTTTCTCACTAAGAAACTTATTTTTTCATTCTAGGAGGGAAAAAGCCGAAAATTCTCTTATATCTTCATTCAATGAGCTAAAGGGCATTTTAACGCCTTAGTCGCTAAAAAATTAAAAATTCTTTTTTAAATTCCAATCGTACGTTTGCTAAATGATAATAATTATTATTTTCATTTTTACATAAAATAAAATTTATAACTATATTAGTACTACATTCAGAATACAATTGTTATCAATTTATAGTAGTTTGGATAGGATAAATCAAATAAAATACAGGAAATTACTTCATGGAAAATACAATGTATAGCCTGTATATAGTTTTGTTGGAAGTAATCGCGATTTAAATATGAAATAGGTACTTCGATTATATATATATATATATATATATATATATATATATATTGCAACACCAAGAAGGAATGCGAATATAAGAATGATATTTACTGGGCACACACATTATAGTACGAAGAACAATGGCAATGAGAAAAATATACACATATTAACCTCTAAACTTCCCCGGACGTTTATATATGTTTTACAAAAGTACTATCCTTTGTATTGTAATGCTACCAATGGAACTACTGACGCAGTTGGACAGTGCAATAAAAATCTCTACAGTGTATTTGAAATATTTACTCATTTCAGAGTTGAAAGTGGGCGGTGACACTTTGAAGAGAATCTCGTAAATTTTCCGCGGCACGTAAGATTTTAACCCATTAAACGTCGCTATATTAACTGCATGGAAAACATTTGAATTTTTGTGTGCTTTGTGGTTCAAATACGTCTCTAATCCTATGTAGTTTAATTAAAAAAATATATATAATTATTTGGTTTGAAGATATGATAGGGTCCCAAAATTGGGGATTTGGCGACTAATGGGAGAAACATAGATATTTCCGCCACAATGTCGAGAATTGAATATTTAATTTTAATATTTTGTTAAATACAGTTAGAAATTCTCCAAATTATTTTTATATGATTAATAAAGATAAATATTGATCCCTTAAAGCCGCTACCACAGCCATATTTAGTGTGTTGGTGAAGAATGGCCACCACCATTTGTTACCTCTTATTCTCGGTCAGTAAGAACACAAAAATCTAGAAGAAAGAAGATCGAAAATAAAGAAGATCTGTGCCGCCCATATTTTTGTTATAAGTTCAATCTATTCCTGGTTGAGGCAAAATAATCTTCTTTTTAGATTTTTGACACCAAAGTTTTGCTTGATCCATTGTCTCCAGACACTCAAAATTCGATGCGAAGCATACAACTTTGTTGTCTTTCCATTTTATTATACTAATATCTTTTGTTGTAATATAGTCAGATTTCCCTGTTTTCTTTTTTTATTATTTACCAAAAGTTTACTATATTTTATAGTGTAGTTCTGAAGTCGAATTACTCTCACAGTTCCATTGAGACGAAATTCCCTTTTCCACATTTCTTCAAGCAATGACGGAGAGTTGAAAAAATTGTCACCATACATTTTATGTCGTCTATTGTTTTCTACACATTCTAATAAATCTTAGTCAACTCTTGGTTCAAGGGGAGTTTTGTTTTCGGTTGAGGTTTCTTTTCCCGCATAAACTTGTAAATTGAATGGGTTATCTTGGGAAGAAGAAAGGATCCACAATTTGTATCCAAATTTCATGGTTTTTCCATGCATATACATTTTTGCAGAGTGCCTGCCTGTATTAGGGATAAATTCTTCGTCAATGCTTAAACATTTAGAAAATATTCCGTATTGCTGAAATTTTATACAAAGCATTTCGATAAAACATCGAACTTCGGCAAACTTCTAAGAGCCATCTAGTGAATTTTTACCACATAAATGCAGATAATTCTTTATATGTCTAAAACTTTGTCTACTTGTGCATTTCTGTATGAAGGCCACAGATTACAATCTGCTGAATTGCTCCGATATATATTTCTTGAGGCAAGGTATGATATTCCCTAAGCAATATAATTCTTATAAATACGTCCAATAACTTTTCAGATAATGAAAATGTATAATTTGTATATTGTGTAGTATACCTTAAAGTTTCTTCTAAGATAAGATCCATGAAATCAGATTCAAAATACATTCTGAATATTTCGTAAGGAGTTTTAACAACCAATTCAGGATGTATTTTTTCAAAATTTGGTGTTTTTTTTGTCAGACTAAATCTTCGGCTTATTTTCCAAATATATATATATTGGCTCTTTTTGTTTGCTTGCCCGAATAACACCATTTAGTTTGACCAGATGTTTCTTTTTTGTAGATTTTTTAGGTTTTGTTTGTTGGTTTTGACTTTTATTCAAGTCATCTTCATCACTCCAAAAAGAACTTTCTTTTAGTATTCCTCTTTTTTTATGTTATTTTCTTCCTTGAAATATAAAGGGTTTCACACTGTTTTAAATTAAGTTCGACTTCTCTGCACACACCTACTATCATAACTTCAAATAAATTATTTTCAACAAAATTTTCTTCATCAGTTATATGAACAGGACAGGGTGAAAAACAAGTGATACTGCAAACATCTGCTGAGAATCAGTTGGAATCTGAATTTTCCATATAGTCTAAGGCTTTCTGCACAGTTAAATACTTTAACGGTATTTTTACTTTTAAAATGAAATTAAAGAAACATATCTATTGAAAATGAACCTCGCTTAAAGAATGCTTAGCTTAGAGTGCTGACCAAGAATTTATCACTCATTTATCTAGAATATTCTAAAAAACATTAAAAAAATGAGCAGTATGACAAATTCAACACCTGCCAGTAACATGTGTTTTAATTAAAATCATCTGTACTTTAACAACAAAAGTGACTAAGTAGAGATTTATTCACGCAAAAGGGATGGGTCTTTATTCTGTTAGTCAGAACACGCCAAGTGTCTCATTTTGGGACCTTTTTAAATAAACAATTGTAAAACCCTTTTAAATTACTTTTCTTGAACCCTATTTATTATGACTTAAAATAAGAACCACTGTTCTTCATATTCAATCTTTCTAAACTCCCGCAATCGAATTAATTATTTTTAGTGAATTTATTTTCGTATGAAGTAAAAAGAGGTATTTTTGCTTATTTTTGAAAGTTTTTAAAATCTCAGAAATTATATTACAACATTTTTGAAAAAAAAAAAAAAAAAAAAAAAAAAGAATACAAAAAAAAACTAAGTACTTCAATATCAATAAAATATATATAAAATATTTGTATCTTAATTACCTGTGGAGAAAAAAAATAATAATGAAAGGTTCCCAAAATGAGAGACTTGGCGCTTAGTAGTAAATTTAACCCCAAAATCTTAAAAAATCTTAAAAATCTCAAAAACATATATTTATGCTTTTTTTTTTTTTTTTTTTTTTTTTTTTTTAACCTTAAAGCGATATTTATGTGAAAAACTAAATAATGCTTTTGCTTTTGGGTAAATTTTGTTATAAGGATTAGTCGTTTCAGAAAATCTATGGAATTATTTAGCTTTCAAAAACAGTTTCTTTCTTTCTTTCTTTCTTTCTTTTTTTTTTTTTAATCTTTAAAAAAAAAAAAAAAGAATCTTTTTTTTTTTTAATCTTTAATTATGTTTTGTGTTTGGAAATATGATTTTCGAATTATATTCGGGCATAATTTTTGTACTGTAAAATGATAATTATCTGAAATTTTTAAAAATTGTTCTTTTAATGTCTATTCCTTTCACAAAAAACTAATTTTCAATGATTTTAACTATGAATAATATAATGTTTTGACTAAAAATCTGAGAGAAAGTAACTGCGACATATAAAGGCAGAAAATGTTTTGAAAAAGTCAAAGAATATTTTAACACCTATTTGATAAAGTTAAACTACTTTATGTTAAATAGGAAAAAAAGAATAATTCTTAAAATAATCAATCTCAGAAATTAAAATATTTAAAACAATCACAGAATTACACCCCCTCACCCAAACTAAAAAAAAAAAAATCTTAAACCTAGTTTGTATTATTTTGAACGTTGGTATATACACAGTATTTGTTATTTCACTTCTCACTTTGCGACCTGCCCTTACAGAGGTAAGAAATAGTCGTATGTGGGCCACACCAGATTATTAGACTTACGTGCATTAAAATGTATAAAATTAGAATGAAAAAAATATTTTAATATTGATGATATTTTTTCAATAATAATAATAATAATAATAATAATAATAACATGTTGTTGTATTTTTAATCCAAAAAAATTCAAATAACTATTATTAATAAAAATGAAAAATAAATAATTATGACTTATAAACATAACACTTAAAAAAATACTGTATAAACACGATAAGAAATAATGAAATTGCTTTTATTAAGATAACATAATTAAGCGAACATATAACTTATTCAAGTATCTTCATTAGCTATTAATTACATATTATTACGTTTCGTTATCACACTGTTTTAAACACTACTTAATGATAAGAAAAATAAAAACTTATCTAATTATGACTTTTACGCCTGATTTAATCTTTATTGTTTCATTCTTAATTCTTGTTCGTTGTGTTGACCATTGTTCTAGTATAAAATGTCTTTCGAAAGATTAAAAAATAAATAAAAATGTAGATTACTAAGATTATTATGAATATTTTGTTTTCTATCTCATTTCGCTAGTCCATAATTTGCTTTCTCAGTTCTTAGAAAAAGCCTACATTTTTTTTTTTTTTTTTTTTTTTTTAAATTAATCACTAATGTTAGATAGTTTAATTTAAATTTTTTTTCTTAGACAATAGAAATTCCACTCTTCTGAATAACAGGCTTGTGAAGCATTAATTTTTATATAGTCATATGAAAAAAAAAAAGAGAGAGAATTAATTCAGTTAATATACTTTTAATATACATTTAATATTCATATAAGTAAAATAGTAGAAATCAATATTTTATTCTAAACGCTAGTTAAAATAATCAAATGCAGGTTTTATCTTATATTATCCAATAAAGAATGACAATTGTGAAGACTTCTTGTCGATGTATTAGATATTTGTTAATACCTTTTAAATTTTATCCTCGTAGTTTGAATCTAATCAAATTAATGTCAATCTTCTATAATAAAGTTTTAAATATTTGCATTCACTCTTCTTCGAAAATTAAATTTTCAGTTTGAAGTTAATTTAATTGTAATGTTATTTTCATTCTACAATGTGCTTTAGGATTTCTTTTTTTTTTTTTTTTTTTTCTTTTTGAAACATCGCAAGTTAAATATGTTATTATGAAATTGCAAATGATATATTTTATTCTAATTTGAATTAAATTACCATTTAAAATAAGAATGTTTGATTCTTGTTTCTCTGATAATTGTTTATTCATTTTCTTATAGATATGTTTTGTGTTTAAAAGTAATCTGTAAAAAAAGATAGTTTTTTGTTTAAAGATCCTTATTTCATAGAAAAGTGTTAGTATCAAATTATATAATATACATAAATGCATATATTTTCCATATTTTGAGACTTTATTAAATTAATAAATAACAAATTATAATAATAATAATAATGAAAAAAAAAACACGAAAAAGCATTTAAATTGACAATATATTTCTCTTTTTGTCGTAAAGACAATTCCAAACACTACAAAAGCAAACCTTACACAGAAAACAATTCTACCAGTATCCGGATATTTCGACCCTCAGAGGTTGTAGACGTGAAGAATCGGTTTCTATCCCATGCCAAGCTTTTGTGCCGAGGATGTTTGGGTGTGCGTGTGGTTTAGTACGGTCTAGAACCTGATATAAACCTCTTCGAAGGGCAACGCATCCAAGCACAGACCTGAAAGAAGACAACTGGTCTTAATCCTTAAAGTGTGGATTCCACTGAGGTTGGAACTTCGGGGTTCAAAAAGCCATTAATCACGCTTCTGACACAAGGATCCAAAGGTCTTGTCATCAATTGTAACCTTCTTTTATCAGATTGCGCAGTAACTTTAAAGGAAAGCATGCAAAACTGACAAACATATATGTCTCTGGTCCCTCAATTATCTCAGCAGGGGGCTAGGTCTCTAGACTTCGAACCACGTTCAACCGTTTTGAGCCCGCTTGACCACATTAAAAGATTCTAAATGGCGCCGCTCGAACAACCTCAGTGGAAACTGGCCTTAACACCAGCTTGACGGAATATAAATTGAAAAGTAAAAAATAAGGGAATATAACTGAGATTTTAGTTTTAAATTGTTACAGTGAGTTTCTAAACTTATAGTACATATAGGACTCTGATGATAATATGCATGTATATAAGGTGATCACAAATAAACTCAGCTTCTTGAAAGCTCTCTGTATCTTTAACTAGAACGCGGATTGCGTAGAAAATTCGTATGTAGACAATTCAAAGGATGTGCTTAAGGTTCCAGAATAAATAAATAAATAAAATGAAATAAAATAAATAACTTAAGAAATTTCTGTGAAGCGCGCAATGCATCAAGATAGTAACAAGCTACACCTTTCAATATAATCATTTTAAAACACTCAAATACCTTATTGTGATTTTACCTTTTGTCTTTTTAACCACTTATCTTAATTAAACCAATTTAAGCAACTACCATTTACTAAATGTTCGAAAAACGAGTGAAGTCTTTCGAGATTTATCTGTATTTTACAGCTTCTTCTTCTTCTTTTTCCATTTTGTGTTCAATTAGTACTTGATTCATTTTCAGATTTATTTTATATATCGTTGCGGATTTAATTAATTTAAATACAATTTTATTTTGCTGTTGATTTAAAGTTTAAATAATTTTTTTGTTATATATATATATATATATATATATATATATATATATATATAAAGAAAGTGCAGAATACTTTTAATACAAGATATATTAGAAAAGTTTATAAGATTTGCAGCTTATTATGATGATATGAACAAAAAAAAAATTATTAAAATGTATAATTACACTCTATTAATCATTATTTGTATGTATAATTTTTAATATACTTTCATTTAGGTTTTTGATAATTTTATATATATCTAAGGACATTTCATTTACTCCACATACAGAATAAATATAAGCGGAGAATTATTATTATTATTATTATTTTAATAACCGTGTTGCATACATCAAATTAAAGCTAATTTTATGCAGAATATGAATTTAAAAAGAAATGCTCTATGTAGAGTTCCACACTTATAAAATATTTACCTGTAACATTATTTTGAAAATAGTGAATAGGAAAGAAATTACTTTAAAATGCGTGCATGTAAGTGTTTTATTAGTACAGTCGGAAACAAAATTCCGAAAGCTAGAAAAAAAAATCCTATGTAAAAATAGTACACTTCATACGGTTTTGTAGAATAAATCCTTATCAAATCATATTCTAAAACTGACTAAGAAGAGGATTTGACAAGGATTTATTACTTAATTTTCAATCCTAAGTTACGTTTCCGTGGTATAAATAGCTAAGTAAAAAAAAAAAAAAAATCGAAAAATGTCACATTAACAATAATATCTGCCACACATATTATACAATATTTTATTTATTTATTGGTTTTATTATTATTTTGTTTTATCTAACATAAATTAATTTTGAAACAGGCGATAATTTCAGAAAGCGGAATTACTTTTTCTTTTTTTTTTCTTTGCTTTTCATTTTTTTTTTTTTTTTTTTTTTAATTACGAAAAGGTAACCTTTTGTTTATGAAAGAAAAATTCAGAGAACTTATATATATATATCTGTTGCTGAAAAGTCATGTCCCAAAAACTTACTATCATATCAAATTTAAAATAAATAATTATTAGCCGTATTTTTATTTATTTATTTATTTATTATTCATTTATTGTTTTGCTGTATATTTATAATACAATGTTTACGATAAAGCTACAACTGAAAAAAAAAAAAAAAAGTATTCATGTGTTTAGCTTTTAGAAAAACAAACATGTTTTAGTACCTAAAAATAATTGAAAATGTTATTCCCGTTACTATGGGATAATTGATTTATAAATAATAATTTACACGTGAAGGTATATTTTTGACTAAATATTTAGCTTCTATTAAGGATATTGGAAAACAGTTTGTAATTTATCCTCTCAGAATAATGCTTTTAGAAATTTTTTAGTGAATCGCTTACATTTATAAGTACTAGGTCGATGAAAACCTGTAATACAGGAAACTTTTAGGGATTTTTCTTTTAGAAGAAGTTTTCCTTACAGTTCATTTACTAAATTTCCTAAGGTTAGTGTAACTTTTCACTAAGCGCAAGAGATTTTAATGTATTTAATCGACTGATAAAAATCTTCAGTGCAAATGGTTAACACGGGATTATAGTACGTAAAGCTTAATACAAAAAAAAAAAAAAAAAAAAAAAAAAAAAACTTTGAAGTGCATTATATAATCTAATGTGTAAGAATATACTTGAGATAAAGAATTATTATTGTTTTTTCATATATTTGAAGTTCTAGTGGATTTAGAATGCTACTTGTGATTAATTTGTTGGACAATTATTTAGATATAAAATTTTAAGTAGCTAAACTTAAAAGATAATTATTTATATGTCGGTTTTAAATCTTTTAATATTTCTATTGTTTAGTCAAATATACAGATTTAAATCGGGGAATTATTTATCTGGTTTTAAAATTTCTTTAAAATGAGTGTCATGTATATATATAAAGCAACAGTTTAAGTCAGAACTCGCATATTTATAGAAACTTTCGGAAATAATACAAATATATTTTCATTTCTATTAGCCATAGCATCATTCAGAAGGATAAGCACTTAGAGAATAAATAAATATATTTTAAAATAATGATGAGGGACATTTTTTATTTGATTTTTTTTTTGTTTAATAGTGAATATAAAACATAGAAAAAAAATGAAGTGAATTATTATAGACTTTTCTATATATATGTTAAATATTGGGTGAATACGAAAGTTCTACCCGTTTTTGAATATGCAAATTTGCAATGGAATTGACGTCACACGTGAAATTGTAATGACGCAAATTTTCGCCCAATCAAACATGTGGATGCCGCACACATAAATGCATCGTGTCTCATAAAGTTAACCATCCAATATATATATATATATATATATGTATATAAGAGTGTGTAACGTGGAAAGCGAGTAGGAGCATATAATATATTGTTTGTTATACGAGTTCGATAAAAAGCGTACAGAAACCACAGCATGTCGCAATGTTTGTCAAGTTTATGGGGATCATGTAATAGACGAAAGCGCATGTCGTCGATGGTTTCGTAAAATTAGGGGATAACACAGAAGCTGCCAAGACCAGACTAGAAGTGAACGGCCATCACACGTTGGAGACGACGATATTGACCAAGCTAAGGGAACAACCCGAACCAAACCATGCAAGTATTAGCGAAGACCTTCAACGTACATCGGAAAACGGTCGAGAGACGGCTGGCTCAGTTGGGTTTTACGATAAAGTTGGATCGTTGGGTTCCACATAACCTGACAGCTAATCAACGGGATGACCGAATAGCCACCGGTGTTTCCTTGCTATCCCGTTACAAAAATGACCCATTCTTGACTCGAATTGTGACAGAAGATGAGAAGTAGGTTATGCACCGTAACGTAAAGCGTCGTAGTACTGTGTGTCTGATCCGCCTGCAACGACTTTGAAAGCTGAACTTCATCCCAAGAATGTGTTATTGAGTATATAGCGGGATGTGCACTTAATAATTCACTGGTAGGTCCTGCCACTCAACCAAACCATCAATGCAACCTTCTATTGTCTATAGTTAGACAGGATGCATTCAAATTTGGGAGCAAATCGGCCTGGTCTCATCAATCGTCGCGGTGTTATACATCATGCCGATAACGCCAGTCCACTAGCGCTTTTAGTTGGGAGGTTTTACCTCAACCTCCCTATTCTCCGCATTTTGGCGCCAACTGACTATCACCTATTTTGGGCTTAGAACAATTCCTTCAATTAGAAAATCTTTCATTATCTTGATGCTGTGAAAACCGCCATCCAAAAATATTTTGTCTCGAAACTACCGGAATTTTTCCACCGTGGGATTCATCACCTACCAGAAAGATGGCGAGAGGTCATAGATAGCAATGGGGATTGTGCACAGTAATAGGTACTGTTCATTTTGCGTCTATTTGCTCTTATTTATGGATAATAAAAACGGGTAGAACTATTAAACTCACCCAATAGTATAATGTGGCCATCAAAGAACATTCTTCAATATCATTGTATATAACAGACTTTACCCACTGAATGACTTACACAAAAATTAAATCAACTTAAATTAAGATAATTCAAATTTTATATGTAGTTTGGTGCGATTCTTACCAAAAGGTGCTGAGATATAGGCATTTAAAACGCCCACCGAAAATAATGGCAGCGTCACCTGTCAACCGATATGCACCAAAATTATATCAGTACAATATATATATATATAGCACTTATTAATTTTGGTGGATTTCTATGATAAAAATCTGATATGCCCGTCCTGAAAAAAAAAAAAAAAAAAAAAGTATCACAAGAGCATCACATGTCGATAAATGTGAATTCAATAAGCATAGTTTTACATAATATCCATCTTACATGCCACTATTGGTGTAGTTTTAGGATAAGAAAGTTAGATATATCTCTTCTGTAAAGGATTAAGGTGCAATATCATAGCTTGGTGTATTTAGAATATTTCTATAGAAGAAGTGATACATCTGTGAATTGCATTGGCAAAATCACAGTATATGTTTTTTTTTTTTTTTTTTTTTTTTTTTTTTTATGGGGGGAAGGGATAAATATGGACAGCTAATTAGTCCTTATTTAAATCAAGGTCAAATAAATATGAAGTTTCGTGATATTTAATCCATTGTTTCCTGAGATACAACAAGTAATACAGATAGACATTTTCGAAAAATGGTCAATTCATGTTTAGGACATCTGAAGACCTGTAAATCTATCAAAAATAGGACTTTTAAATTTTCATGAATCCAATATCTTCTTATGTATGTAGAAATAAAAAGAGAAATAACAACTATATACGGATTTCCACTTCAATAAAATAATTTGTAGCAGAAAAGTCTTTTAATATATTGCAATCATTAAATCATGAATTAAACTCATTTTTCCTGAAAGCAGATATTTTAAATTAGTACAACAAATTGATATAAATCATGTAATGATGCCCTTCTGCGTCAAATGATACGTTTCTTCTAAGCTCTCATGCGTTAAATTACATTTTAAAGGCGTAGATTTAATTTTTGTTTGGCTTGGATTGATGCTCGACAGTCATTATTTGTACATTGAGTCTAGTTAGATAATGGCATACTGCTTCAAAAAATTCTAATATATTACAATTAAACAAGACTGAACGAGAATTCGAAACCGGTACTTGATAATAGAAGTTTAAAATTAAGATACAAGAGTAATTTCTTTCTTTTTTTTTTATATTAAGTTAAACCGTATCAAAAGCAATGCTTATTACATTCATATATAGATAAAAAATTAGATATAATAAAGACAGATATTTTATTAATATATTGAATAGAAATATTCATTATTACTATTATTATATATAATATTAATAATAATAAATAATAATAATAATAATAGATGATAATAATATATATATATATATATATATATATATATATATATATATATATATTATTAGTATTACAGGAAGGTTTTCATATTTAGAATAAGTTGAATTCACATGAGTGTTTAATTAGGATATTTTTTTTCCCAATTGGCACTAATGAAAAGTAATGCACATTTATAACAATAAATTTTTCATAAAGTCTTGATCTAGTAATTCGCATTAAAGGATTATTCCACTGCAAATACAAAATTATTTTGATATATATATAATACATAATACACATTGTTCTATACTAATGCTGTTCCTTTTTTTTTTTTTTTTTTTTTTTTTTTAACACGATGTTTTTCGATTTAATTTTAATTGTTTAAAAAAAAAAAAATGTTTGTGCGTTCTTTTTTTTTTTTTTTTTTTTTTTTTTTTTTTTTTAAACATATATATATATATATATATATATATATATATATATTTACTCATTATTATTATTTTTTTAATAATTTAAATGTTAAAAAGGGATTTTATATAATGTCTTTTGAACCAATTATCCGATTGAACTAAAAAAATATATAAAGCATTAGCTAGATTTTGTTCTGATTAATAAGTGTACCAATTTTTATTAAAACCTAATAGTAGAGACTAAAATTACAGACAGATATTAAGACAGACTATCAGCTTTACATATTAAGATAAAACCAAAAATTTGTACACGTTCATTCAAACTGGCAGAAAAAACAATGGTAACGATGGCAAAATCGTTGTCTGAAGAATCTACCGTACTAAAAAAAAAAAAAAAAAGTTAAAGCTACGAACGAAAACATATTACGAGATGTTAATGTTTATTTTTATTTTTTTAAATCAATATATTGATCATTAATTTATCAATGTCTTTCAATTCATTGAACATCGTATTTCCTCGTCTATTCAAGACTTTTTCAGCAATAATGATTTATTTCTGTAGTAACAATAGAATTTATTAAAGTGAGTTAAATCATTAATAAAACACCAATCAATTTCCAATTAAGAACTTTGTAAATATATTTCGTGTTTAATTTGTAAATATTTACATATATTGTTACATCATTTTATGAAATGGGCTTTTGGTTTCGATATTTTTTGTTTGATGAATCATAGTCATCATGAAATTTCTTAGCAACCTCACTCACAAAAAAACAAATATTTTCACAGTTCCCATGTATACCAGTAAGAAAATAAAAACTAAGAATGAACTCATTTGAAATCTCTCAATTAACAAATATGTAAGTTCACTGCAACAACATTTTGTGAAATTCAAATAATTTAAAAGAAATAATTAAATAAGTAATGATTTGTTTGTTATCTTTGTAAAAAGCTATGTAAAAGTATTCTTCTTCTGTCTCTTTCTCTCCCCCCCCCCCCCTTTTTTCTGTATAAATTTAAAAGAGCTGAATAAAGTAGAATCTCGTAATGTCCTTATTCGTAAGGTCTTTTCGCATCGGCTATATGTAATCAGGGACAGAAGGGGCTGTAATATAAGAGCTAATGGGGCAAAGGATTAAAGTTATTCACATATGTCTTGATACGTATTAAATAAATTCTTCTACCAAGTGGAATTGTTTGCATAAATTATGTACAGTGAGATGAAATAGTTAAAATTCTATAAAAATAAAACAATTTTAATAGCATCATCATGTTTTTATTTTATCGTAAGTGTTGAAAATCACACGTATTTCAAATATGTAATCGTACATACGATTCATGTGCTTCTTTATACTGGTTTCAATTTTGTTGATTGCATTCTATTATGCATATTTTCTGAATATATAATTTAATATCTAACTTAAATATAATAGAAAAAAATAGCGGGTGTAAAAGTGAGAAATTTGAATTCGTTTTCTCTGCAAGTTCTGAATCACCTCTCTACACTCTGCACTTTTTATTAGCATTTATATTGGAAAATAATGACTTAATTTAATCATATTCATTCCCCCATTTTTCTTGAAGGGAAATGTATTTTGATAAACAAGGTTGATTTCCATAATCACATTAAAGAAAAAAAGAAAAGAAGAAGAAAAAGAAGAAGAAGAAATAAAAAACCCATTTTATCTGAAATATTATAAGATAAAACAAAATTTTCTACATTGTAATTTCCTACGTTAAATACCTAATAGACAAAAATTAGAGTAATGCATGTGTTATTAATATTTTTTTTTCCATCTATCATATAGATATTATTATATAATTCGTACTTGCAAAATGTTATGAAAAACAGATTTCTATACGTGAAAACTTATATCAATCTAATACCTAAATAGAGTGACAGAAATTATTTCTTTAAAAGTGTGGCGTTATTATTATTATTATTATTATTATTATTGGTCTTTTATTGTACCGTGAGAAAACTTTTAATCACTCTAAATTAAAGAGGCAATAAAAAATAACGGAATTTGGTATTTGCATCTGTTATGCTTTATGAATAAGTAATTTTAATAAAATTTTAATCGAAATAATTGCCGGTAATTTGAACTCACACAGCTTAAAATATTAAATTTATTTTTATTTTGAAAGTTCAATTAATATTGTTGCATGTCTAAACATCAGAAGATATTATTTTGTTTTTTGTTTTAGAAGTGTCTATCACTGTAATTTTGCATTATTGAAAAAAGAGAAATGCCAATCCTAAGGAAACGAAAATTGGGCACAGTTAAAATATTCAAACAGAAATCACGACCTATAAATGTATCAATTAAAAATATTTTGTCGATAGTTAACATTTATTTATTTGTACACGGATTGGATTGTTCATTTAAATTTAAATGGAAATTTACATATGTTATTTTGTTTCTTATCTCAAAATTATTGTTTATTATAAATACTATAAATCATTTGTACGTGATATTTGTTGTCATTTATGCATTATTTCTGAACTGGAATTTTTCCAGAGATTCATATCTGTTCTTAATTATTACAATTATAGAATTTGTTCTAACAATTATTTTCCTTTCGAAAAGAAATAAATTCAAGAATATAATTTACTGCATGGCTGAATTATATCCACATATATCGTTGAAAAGAATATTGAAATTTAAACGAATGATAGTTTTTCTATTATTTATCAATGACACGTACATTGTTACAGTATTTTTTCTAAATTTTATTCACTTAAATTTTCCGTACATTTTCGTATATCTCGGAGATAATTTTGTTTATGGATTTATACCAGCACCTCATTCTACACCAGTTTTCTACATATCTTCGTTTTTGAAAAATTGGGGTGATGCTTCCTCATCAGTCCTTACATATTTTATTTGTTCCTGTTTTCTGTTCAAGGAACTTATATTAGGATTTCGAGAAAAATTTTCAAAGGAGAACGTTCCCAATATAGATTCCGTTTATAATGCTTACAATAATATTTTGAATTTAAATTCGAATTTAAGTAATAATTTTCACATCATAATACTAATAAATTTTATAATACTTTCTGGTAGGATACTTTACAACTCGCATGACTTTTTGTTTGATACACCTGTGACAGTATTCAATAGAATACATCTATTACTGAACGTGGTATTTTCATTCGTTCAGTTTCAACTTATATGTGCATTTGCCTCTTCAGTTACTAAAGGAGCTTCCAAATTTCGAAACTGCTTTCATGATTTACCATTTGATAATAGTGATAGATGGAAATATTTCCGTATTACAATAAAAATGAAAGAGAATTTTATCGGTTTTAAAATACTGGATAGTGTAGTACTCGACAAAAGACTGATTGTGGTTGCTTTGGGCAGCCTTCTCTCATACGGAATAATAATGGTGACATTTCAGATAGAAAGTAGAATATAACAATGTCATTTAAAAAAATATATATACAGGGTGTTTCAGTGAACCGTTTCGGAACTTCTAAGAGGGGTTGAGTACATCCTGACAACTCGAAATCATGTAGCAATGTGGGGTCGGAAATGCTTTCCTGAAGCGGTGTTGTACACAGAAGCACCATAAAGAAAAGAGACCGTAAGTGAGAAATCGTTTTAATAATACATGAAAAGAAGCAAAAGGTACATGGATTAAACTAACTCTTCGGAGTTTCTTCCACGGGCTACAATGCACGCCTCACATCTCCGACGCATGGACATCCGAACATTCTGGAATACTACAGGCATATCTCGAATTTCTCCGGCAGCTTCTGTGTACAACAGCGCTTCAGGAAAGATCCCACATTGCTATATGATTTCGAGTTGTCAGGATGTACCCTACCCCTCTTAGAAGTTCTGAAATGGTTCACTGAAACACCCTGTATATATATATATATATATATATGTATCTGCTGATTTATTGAGTTCTTATTGTTTAAATGATGCACATTTATGATAAGTTTTTTGAGTCACCAGAACCCATTTTTAACACTTCTCTTTCAGAGAACTTTATATTTGTTAGTAAAGAAGCATTAGCGTGCAATTAGTTTCTTTCTCATTACCGTATATATATATATATATATATATATATATATATATATATATGAATAATTTGCAAACAATACTTTCATAAAATTACTATGTATTTATATTCGATTTGAAATTATGTGTTACAAATAGCAATACTAAATATTTTCGAAGAATTGTGTATATGTATCTATGAAATATATTAATATGAAATTTAGGCCAATCACATAATGTGCCTTGAGAGCCATTTTTTATTTTTTTTCACATGTGTCTCAGTTAAACATGACACAAGAAATATTTCATACTATTATTATTAGAATTCTTTAAATTTTTTAGTGAAGAAGAATCAGTGTGCAACTGAATTATCATATATGTTCTCATTACAGTACAAAAAAAATCAATAATTACAAAACAGTACTTTTCGCAAATTGATATGCATTTTTTATTCAATATTCGCAGTAGTGTGCTACAAATAATACTACTAAATTTTTGCAAAGAATTCCATATATGGCTCTATGGAACATATTAAATTGAAATTTGGACCAATTTTACTATATTTTAGCAGGAAAGAAGATTTATAATTAAACTGTAACTGTGATGTGACGAGGCGTGCTTCTTATATTTTGACATATAGAATTTAATAAACGACTAAGAACAATTGCAGCTGACATACACGTACTATATACATGGTTAGATTTTGAAGACTGATCTGTTTTAGCATTAATACAAGTAAAGGGGAATTAACAGATCATTTATTGGACAATGCAGTTCACAGGTTTCTATACATTTATGCGACGTCACTTTCCAGAAGAACAATGGATTTAATCAGGAACATATTAATGAAATACATCACGCAAGTCATTTAATTTTACTAGAGATTCAATTTTCCCGCAACAATCATTGTGAAGTAATAAGTACAAAACTTTGAATAAACACCATAAAATGCTATAACTCGCGACAATTGTTTCGGCTCGAAAGAAGACACGACCCTTCGTCAGGCGAACAAAGTAGGCACGAGTGTTGCAATCCAAGCTGCCTACTCAATTTGTGTTTAAAATATTATTCAAATATGTTTTTGACGCAGAACATGGTCTACAACATACTAACAATTTAACAAAGTATTATTTGAACAGTTATGTTATTTTACACAGGTTATTTTTTTTTTTTCATTTAGGGAATCGTTTTAGGCATATTCCCTTATATATATATTTAATTCATAAGGTTTTATTAAAAATGAGAGATATTCTTTTAAGTATGATGAAGCTCGACAAATATTTACGTTGTTTACCGGAAAGCTCTGCTTTATTTTAAGTAGAAATCAAGAAACATCACAATGGCATCACCACTTGATACGAGATTTTTACAGACATTTGGTAGTCACTAATTTAGTTGGAGGCAAAACTATAAATAAATTTGTTTGAATTTCTCTGATTTAGTTCTTGAACTAGCGTTACCACAAACATTTTGTGACACACAGAGGCAAACAGACATTTTCTGAAAATGACCAAATTAATTTAAATTTCATTTCAAAAATTAAAGTTCATGATAAAAAAAAGTAGAGATGAGCTATTAAAAAGTGATTGAGGATTAAAGGGATAATTAAGAACTCATCCTAATTCTTTCATTAAACTTCAAACATGGAATCTTTGTAAATCTCCAACAGTTCTAGGAATTTTGTAGGGGACCTTACTAAGTGACGTTTGTTAGAATATTGAACTTGAAAATTAAAAATATTCTCTACTCGTGATTTTGTAGTAAGACATGAAATTGATTTATTCGAAAAGAACACTATTAGTCAGAAAAATAAGAAGATTATGTTTATGTGTTTATTTCGAAGAATAGAATTAATCAATAACGACATTATTTATCCAAGGCTAAAACATAAATGTATATATATATATATATATATAAGCCAAGTAAATAAATAGTATATTTAATAGTGAGAATATCTTCGACTTATTTGATATAATCTTCTTTATGCATATTTACGTTGATATAAAGTTATCAGACATTAGTGCAGATGACAGCTACAATAAGGAAGCCCTCTGTCTACTTAGCTATAGCTATACAAGTTGTTCTTATTATCGTTCTATCAAAAGTAAGAATGACATCTGTAAATTGATTTATATTCAGCATTTTCTTAATGACAGCAAATAGCTATAAAGAAATAGTTTCGGATTAGTTTACAGATATCCGCAACGTTTCTAATGGCCGATTTATTTTTCTTTAAATTCTAGATTTAAATTTAATGTGTAAGAAATTAATTAAAATATTGTCCTTATCTCACAAATATTTATAGAAAATATTGTAATGAATAAATGTTTTTTTTTTTTTTTTTTTTTTTTTTTTAAACTTAATTATGAAAGAAGATGTTTATTATTAATAACAATATATTTATTATATGTATATATATAGCGATATATTTCAATTCTATTAAAACTACAAAAAATATTTTACAGCAAAAATACTTTCATTTAAGCTTATTTTTAAAAAAGAAAAAGAAAAACTCATAAATAAGCAAAATTATTTCTAAGCATTTCTGTTTTTATTACAAAAATAGAAAATAATTTCATATTTTATTTTCTGACATTATTCATCTTCTAGCTTGGCTTTCTTTCATACAATTTCTCAAAAAAAGATTTGTTTGAAATACATACAATGCTTGTAGAAATAACAACAAAACGTAGTGACATGGGAATTCTCTTAATGACCTATTGTGTTACTGAGTTATGTATTTAGTGCTTTATATATCATACCATTTGACTTAATATACCATTTGTAACCCAAAACAATGCTTTTTCCCAAATACTGCAAATGAAGCGATATGTATATATGATTGTTTCAAAAAGATATTATAAATAATATATGTAAATGAAACAACTTATCTAATCGACTGTTTATTTCTTTCTTTCTTTTTTTTTAAAATCATCTATATATTAAAACTGTTATTTAAAAATACTTTTTACCGATTATTATTATTATTATAATTTTATTTATTTATTTTTTCTTTATTTATGTGATATCTATTTATAAAATATTTATTTCATTTCATTTTGTAATTCCCAACATAGTATAGGTATGGGAACATTAGATCTTGTGTTTCCAGCTCTATTTTTTTAACCTTTTTTTACGCAATTTGATGTGAGAAGAGTCCAAAAACAGCAAAATTGTTGTAGTATCTGTCTGCAGTGTATATTAGTTTAATAGTGTCTTATAATGTTAATTTTTTAGTTAGCTAGTCTGATACGATATCTCAAGGAAAAAGGAGCACAAAGAGCTTGAACTAGTTTTAAAATATTACTTTATGACTGACAAAACATCATTGATTTGTAAAATTTTAATTTTAAAACTTTGTTTAATAGTGAAATATCTTAAACTTATTCGATATAATCTTATTTATGCATATTCACACTGATATAAAGTTAACAGACGTTAGTGCAGATGACATCTACAATAAACAAGCACTCTATGTACGCAGCTACAGCAATTTGTTCTTATTATCGTTCTATCAAATGTAAGAATGAAATCTGTAAACTAATTCATATTCAACATTTTCTTAACGATAGCAAATGGTTATAAAGAAATAGTTTCGGATTAGTTCACAGATATCCGCGGCTTTTCTAATGGCCGATTTATATTTCTTCAAATTCTAGATTTAAATTTAATGTATATGCAATTAATTACAACTATTGTCCTTATTTCGGAAAATAGTGTGATGAATAAGTGTTTTTTTTTTTTTTTTTTCATAAACTTAATTATTAAATAATATGTTTATTAATAATAACAATATATTTATTATATGTATATATATATATATATATATATATATATATATATATATATAGCGATATATTTCAATTCTATTGAAACTACAAAAATTGTTTTACAGCAAAAATATTTTCATTTAAGATCATTTTGTAAAAAGAAAAAGAGAAAACTCATAAATAAACAAAATATTTTCTAAGAATTTCTGTTTTTATTACAAAAGTAGAAAATAATTTCATATTTTATTTACTGACATTATTTATCTTCTAGCTTGGCCTTCTTTCATACAATTTCTCAAAAAAGATTTGTTTGAAATATATACAATGCTTGTAAAAACATAGTCAAATAACAACAAAACATAGTGACATGGGAATTTTCTTAATGACCTATTGTGTTACTGAGTTATGTATTTAGTGCTTTATATATCATATCATTTGACTTAATATACCATTTGTAACCCAAAATAATGCTTTTTCCCAAATTCTGCAAATGAAGCGATATGTATATGTCATATGATTGTTGTAAAAAGATATAAATAAGATATGTAAATAAAACTGATTATGTAATGAACTGTTTCTTTCTTTCTTTTTTTTCTTTTTCTTTCTTTCTTTTTTTTTTTTTTTTCTTTTCCTTTTTTCTTTCTCTCTTTTTTTTTTTTTTTTTTTTTTTTTTTTTTTTTTTAATAATCTATATATTAAAACTGTTATTTTAGAAATATTTTTTTCCGATTATTATATGTCTTTTTATTTATTTATTTTTTTTTTAATATATTTATTTTATTTATGTAATATCTATTTATAAATTATACATTTTATTTCATTTTGTACTTCCCAACATAGTATAGGTATGGGGAACTTACATCTTATGATTCTCGCACTAGTTCTGCGCAGATGGGCAATCGCGCATTAAATGGAATATTTTTACTCTGAAGATATCAGACCAGCTTTAAAATACCAGTTATGGTTGGCATCATCGTCGTTGCATATCAATTTAAACTTTGTAATCTTCGTAAGTTATGTGAAACTTAAGAGTTACTTAACATGATAGAATAAGGCAAAATTTCGCATAAATGTTCTTTATGAGATGTATTTTCATCGTAAAGATTTCAGACAACATTTAAAACATCTTTTATGATACTTCCATGAACTTCATTGACTACAAATATTCTAATTTAAAATTTTTATAAGTTATTCGAAACTTTAGATTTTCTTAACATAACAGAATAGAGCAGTATACTATGTAAAGTTGCAATATCGGAGCACTGCGTTGGAAATAGTATGGCATTGTATGAAAACTAAACTACGAAGTGTATCAAAATTAAATAATTTAAGAATTTAGGATAAGTCATATGTATCGAATTGAACAGTGTTTAGCATATTAACACGAGCATTTTACTCTGTCACCGTGCCAAAAGATTGGTTAAATTCATTTCTCTTAACATTAATATGGTATGTCCTGTACTAGAAATTTATGAATCCATACATATGATAAGCAAAATCCAATAATGCCAACAAAATTTTACTTTTTTTTTTTTTAATCAGTTCCTTCTATAAAATGTATATTCTGTGTAGGATATAATTTGAAGATATTTTTTATTTGTTGTATGTTTTATGATTTAAACTGAATTTTTTTCAGTATTTATAAAATTCAGTTTGGTTGCCGGATTTTTTTTTTTTTTTTTTTTAAGGAAAACAGTTTGCAAAATCATTATCCTTTATATAATTAAGTTAAGTCATTTATTCACTACACATATACTTGTTCTTGCTGAACACATATATTACCTATATAGCAGTTAAAAGACCAAAAACATTTGCATGGGATATAAAAATTTACAAAAATAAGTATAAATATCGGAGTATCTTTTAAGAAAATATGAGCTAACAAACAAACAAAATATACGATTTGAATTGAGAACCTTCTTTTTCATTAAGTCGGTTAAAAACAACTATGCATTAATCTATGTGATCACTTACAAAGACCGTATTTTGAACATTACATAGCGTACGTGTCACCCGCTGGACTACAACGTGCACAACGTAGTTCAAATTTCCTTAGTGTAGGATATTGCGAACAAACTAATGCACGTTTTAAGCGTTCTGTTTTAGGTTGATTTCTTTAGAAATCGACCTATTGCAATCACTTCGTTTATCTCTCTCTCTCTCTCTCTGTATATATATATATATATATATATATATATATATATATATATATATATATATATATATATATATATATATATATATATATATATATATATATATATATATAAGAGGGCTATTTTTTTTTCAACCTGCGATATGCTATAAAGGAAAAACGGGTAAATATAAAAAAAATATTTTATTGACAAAAGTAATGTATATTAAATGTTAGTTCTCTACATAATGACCTTGACGATTGAGGCATTTGTCATATGTGTGAACAAGCTTTGAAATACCGTCTTCATAAAATGTTACCGCCAGTGACTTGAAGTGAGTTATGACGGTTTCTTTGAGCTCCTCGTCAGTTAGGAAGAGTTGCTATCCAAGCATCTTCTTTAATTCCGGGAAAAGATGGTAAGTACTGGGCGCTAGGTCGGGACTATATAGTGGGTGTTCGAAAATGTCCCATTTAATGTCTCCATCTCAATAATACTCCAAATCGCAACAAATTTGGACAATGAACTTATAAATAATCTGGATGAGTTTGCCAATGAAGTTGCTCCGTCATTTTGTTTTCAAGTGGAAACCACTTAAAAATTTTAAATTCACATTGTAAAAAGCGTATTCCGAATTTGTGTGAATTTTGATGTATACATAGACCATATAAGGGTCTCAACCAAGTTTATTAATGAACTTTAACCGGCATTTTTTAGGAAGTACCGGATATCTTTTTAACAGGATTTAACAAGGAGTTGGTGCCGCTCACCGCTCTAAGAGTGGTGTCGAGCGCTTCTAGCTATGCTAGGCCCCTACTCCGGAACGTTTATTTAAAAACAAAAAGAAAAAAAAAAAAAAAAAAAAAAAAAAGGAAAAAATTACAAGGTTCGCCAGAACAATATTCCCGCGCGACATAGGGTGAAGTATTACAAATATGTATTAATTATTAACAAACTTAAAAATAAAAATAAATAAAAATTAAATACACTAAAGTAAGATTCGCCAGTACAGAGTACTCACGCGACAGGGGGCGAAATAAAATAAATCTTGAAAACTCAAAAGCACAATGAGCTAGAATTGAACAGGGAGGGAGAGTTGTTTACAAGTAAATCAGTTCGCCAGAACAAGGTTCCCACGCGACATAGGGCGAAGTTGGTTGTTTTAGGACATTTACAAACACATGAGGAAAGAATAGATATCTTTGGGCTAGTGGGTAAGTGAAAAGGATTATTTAACTTATGAGATTATTAAATACCTTTAATTTATTTAAATGTTTAGGAATTAGATTATTTTAAATGACTTAAGAAGAATTTAATTTGTTCTATTTGAAATATCTATGAGTAATTCAAAAATTCTTTTTAGTTTTATGGCAAGTGAAGGTCTTGTTAAAATATCAGTCAGCCAGTTGGCTGGTCTATTATTCGGATTTCTTAAGTGATAGGTTATTGTAAGCGGACAATGGAAATAGTAATGAAAGGAAGAACCCTCCTCTCCACAAGAATATAGGGGCGAACGTCGACGACGAAATCTGTGCAGATAAGCCGGAAAAGGGCCATGCCCAGTTAAAAACGCTGTTATTTCTGGGGTAAGTACCCAATCATTGAGTGAAACATTTGGTATTAGAGAGAAAGTAATTCTGACGTTGAGGGAATCTTCCCACCAAGACTGCTATTCCCGGAAAAGGAGAGATTTTAGTTTTCTTTTGACATAGGAAGGTGGGAATGGGAGAGAGTAAAGAGGGGTGTGTTCCTCTGTAGCAGCCTTGGCCAAGTCATCTGCACGTTCGTTGCCCACGACACCCCTATGGGCAGAAACGTGTGCCAGGGAAACTAAGGAATTAAGTGAAATTAGCAGTTGTTTTATTTTAATTACCTGAGGGTGTCTGCACCTGTAACTAATTATAGCCTGCAGACCCGAGAGACTGTCACTAAAAATGGGAAGAGAAGTAAATTGGTCTTTGTTGTTGTGAGCCCATTCTAGAGCTTTTTCTATAGCGAAGAGTTCCGCCTGAAAGACAGTATTATAGTCCTCAAGCCTTCAGGCCCACTCATGGATAAAAATATTGCCCCTGAGGACACAGAATGCTGCTGTGACTCCATGCTCAGTTTTAGAGCCGTCAGTATAGATTGCAACAGGAGCAGACGGAGAAAAACTATTCTTAGAACTATTAACTAATAACGAGGCTACATCCTGAGCAGGGTGAATGTCCCAGTTAGGAGAATGGGATTGTATTACCATATTTTCAAAGTATTTATTAGCGATTGCTGAGTTATTAAGTTGAAGAATATTTACTTTACGATAACAATATTTAAGTTGAAGATGAGCAAGTGGGACCCCAGTGATGACTGAGAGGGCGTCTGTAGAAATAGTTCTATAGCCTCGCGAGATCTGTAAAAGAAAAATTCTTTGAATTGAGTTAATTTTAGTGTTTCCCAATTGTTTTAAACCCCCGCCCCAGATGCCTGCACCGTATGTAATAATCTTGTCTATAGTAGTATTGTACCAGATTTTTAGTAAATTTGTAGAGATACCCCATCTTTCCCTACCATTTTAGCTGCGTTATGATAAATTTTGAGACATTTTATTTTTAGATCATTTAAATGTTGAGTCCAACTAATGTTCTCGTCTATTGTAAGACCTAGTATCTTAAGATGGGGTACATGTCTAACACGGACGTCATCTATCCTCATCACCGGAGTCCTACGAAGAATTCTTGGTTTAGCGAAAGTAAGAGCTTGGGACTTAGAAGGGGAGAGTTTAAGATTATATTTATGTAACAGGTTGCTAAAGAGAGAGAGGGCCATCCTGGCCTGACTCTCCAGCTCATCCCTCGTGCGACCCGAGACAACAAGCGAAAAGTCATCCGCATAAGCAAAAGTTTGAAAGCCTGCGACGTTCATACTTTCCAAGATGTTATTGGCGATCAAGTTCCACAGGATCGGACCCAAACAGGATCCCTGTGGGCATCCCTTAGACTGTGGGAGGTCTTTCATTTCTGGACCCCAATTTATTGCAATTATTCTTTTGGAAAGATAGGAGCTGATGACTCCTGCTATGTTACTCGGGCAATTAATCGCTTTGAGAGAGTTAAGGATATCGATCCATTCAATGTTGGCGAAAGCCCCCTGTATGTCAAGTGAGATCAGAGTGGTATACCGACTGGAATCAATATTAAAGGTGCAGGAGCTTATAATTTGTTGTAAAGCATGTTCGCATGATCTGCCCTCTCTGAACCCGAATTGTGAGGGATGGAGAAGTGAATTTGTTTCCAGATGAAATTTTAATCTAGTTACAATCAACTTTTCTAATAATTTGCTTAAAGTTGGAAGGAGGCAGATTGGTCTGTAAGAAGAGGGTTCAGAGGGAAGCTTCCCTTGCTTCAGAAAGTATAACACTTCTCCCCTGCGAAGTGTTTCTGGGAAGTATTGATGTTGCAGGCAGAGATTAGACCATTTTTGAAAAATATGTGGAAATGTTAGAAATGAGTGTCGGAGAATTCTAAAATCAATCTTATCAGGACCAGGGGCTTTCTTGGTATTAAAGCTAAAAAGGGCTGACCGGACTTCCACTTCCGAAAAGGGTTCGTCTGGTTGGGCTGTGAAAGTGGGTTTTTCTATTGAGTGAAATTTACTGGGCGGAAAAAGAACTGATGTTAAATATACCAGATTGTTTTCTTTAGAAGAATGAGCTGGGGGTCTTTCAAGCCCTAGCTCTGTAGGTGTAAAGAATTTATTGCTATAAAACTTTTGTGCAATGCCAAAGGTATTTGCTTGTGTTGTACAGAAGAGTTTCCATGCGGAATGTTTTGCAGTGTTAATACGTTTTTTGAAGGTTGCCGAAAGTTGTTTAATTTTTAATTTATGTTGGGGGAGGCCTGTGTCATTAATAAATCTTTGTTGACGGCGAAGAGCTGTTAGATGGTTCCGCATGGCTCGGAGCTGGGGCGACCAGAAGTTATACGTGAACTGACGTCCCGACTTCTTTAGCCTGAAGACAGAAGCAGCTGTGGAGTGTAATGTATATATGAGTGTGTAAGTGAACGTTTCCAATTGGTTGATATTGTTTATGGAATTGACTAAATTAGTTAGTTGCTCAGAAGAGTTTTTAAGTAATTTTGTGAATTTGTGGAAATTACCTCTTTTTGTATTAAATCTATTGTTAATTGAAAATTTAAGTGTTGTGTCAATAGAAAAGGTGATGTAATTGTGATCTGAGCAATTGTGTGTATCTTGAACTGTCCAGTTTGAAATTATTGGAAACGTTCGTGGATTAACTAAAGTGAAGTCTGGCCAACCGCGAGCATTATTTTTCTGAAAGGTGGGCTTAGAGTTTTCATTGTTGGCCAGACAGAGACTATTAATTGTAATGAATTCAATGAGACTGCCACCTCTAGCATCCTCAAGTGGAGAGTTCCAAAGAGGGGAGTTAGCGTTGAGGTCACAGCCACATAAAAAGTATTTTCGATGAGTAATTAAATGTTGCCACTCCTGCAAGCAGTCCTCAAAGTCTGTGGACGGGGCAGAGTATGCACTGCCAAGGATCAATTCACCTTCATTCGTAGTCAGTGTTACAAAAACACAATGTTCCCCTGTGAATAAGTGTGTATATACAAGGTTCTGTGTTCTGATGACTATATGTGAGGAGAGTTGTGATGAGGCAAGCTTGGACCAGGATGAAGGGAAACCATACAGATCACCCCCAACACTGCAATGCGCATCCTGAAGCAGCCCGATGTCTATGGAGTTTTTATCCATGTATTCCCTGGCTGCCGAGTTAGCTGCCTTACAGTTATTGAGATTGATCTGCAAGATTTTTAAACTATTGATAGAAGGGAGAGTTTGAGTTTTATGGGAAGATGTAGCCCTACAGGAAGTAGAGGAGCGATCTGGTTGATTTGAAGACATTATTAAAATTTACCTATAGAGAAAAAAAAAACTTTTAGATATAAGGTCTTACCCACTAGACTGGTCTGTACCAAATTGTGGTGACGGCCTGAGAAACCTCTGTGGGCCTTCATAGTAGTATCTGCCAGAGTCAAGGTTTGCCTGCTGATAGTTTACAAAGTTCGGTGCAGAAACAAATGGGTTATTAATCCATGGATAATGATGAACTGAGTTCTGTGTTTGTAATTGAATAGAGGATAAAGTTCGTGCATTTGACGATGAAGGTCCATTTTTCTCAAATCTTGAATTAGATGATTTTAAGTTCTGAGATCTCGAGTTCTATGGTCTTTGACGTTGTTCAAAAGGATTAGAAGGTTCTAGTGGAAATCTCCTATCAAGTTCTTCTCTGAGCTTTATATAGTGTTTTTCATATGTTGGACATCTTGGTGAGTATGCAGGATGATTTGAGTTTATAGGTTTTTGACCTTGATGAATGTTGTTAGTGTTCTCTCGTTTACAGTTTATGCGGCTTGGGCTCTCTGAGCAATCTTCATTTTTGAGATTTTTTGCGCAATGCGAGCAAACCTGTTCCAAGATGCACTGGAAAGTTAGATGATCAAAGCTTTGGCATTTCGAGCAACGGTTTACTTGTGTAAATGGTCTAATGTAACATCTGTAAAGTCCGAGTTGGAAACACCTTGAGAGAATTATTGTCTCAGCAATGGGGATAGGTGCCTGAAAGATCCAGTTGTTGAAGCCCGAAGTCTTCGCTGAAGTCTGTTTGACAAATTTAATTAGATCTTTAGTGTTATCAGTGAGGGGACCCGATTCTCGTAGTTTTTCTAGGATGAGCTCTTCCTGGACTCCATCGGGGACACCCAGAATAATAAGCCGTTGCTGTGGACATGGCTTTGGTCTGATGTTAAGTAGCTCTGCTATCTGGGAATTGTCCATGAGGTCCTTAGTGAAGGCCTTTGCTTCCTCGGAATTTCTACAAATTAAGTCCAGAGATCTCCTGTAGACCTTGCAATCAAGTATTCTTGTAGTTCTTAGGATTCGATTTTTCTTAATTAATTGCAGGATGTCTACGCCCTTTGCTGTAGGACTTTTTGAAGTAATGTAGATTGTTCTGAGGTTATTATTGTAAGAGTCCAGAGCCTTTAAGAGGCTTTCCGTTGGTTGTGTTGAGAATGTAGTAGGTTTAGGAATTGTGCTTGTAGTAAAGGAATCCAGAGTTTGTGCGTAGTTCAAAGGAGGAAAATCCGAGATTTTTGGAATGGTTCCAGTTTCTTGATTATGGGACTGATCCATTATCTGAAGTTGAGGCATAAATTGATCATTTGGAGATGTTGTTTTCTTTCCTAGAGTTTCAATGATGATTTCCTGCCTGTTGGAAATTTGTTCTAGGTGATTGATAGTTTGTTGATGGTTGAGGTTTATTAGATCTCTCAAATTTTGAGAGGATTGATCATCTGAAATAGTTGCCTGAGGAGAAGCCTGCTGAGAGGATCTTGGTGGAAGTGGCGGTGGTGAAATCAAGGAAGCTGCTGGAGTAGAAGAAGCTGTGGTATTCATGTTAGTTGGTGTCAAAGGCAAAGATGTTTCAGCAGATGCTGCAGAGCCTGCGGCAGAGACCTTGGTTCTGGCTATTTTGTTCAGAAATCTAATCCTGAGAAAAGCTCTTTTAAGGATCTTAAGAGGAGCCCTAGTTCCATTGTGACTCGTTATTGCTATGATTTGCATTGCTGCATTAGCAACTCCCCTGATTGTGTTGTATTTGGAGAAATCCTCCTTTTGATCAAAAGTCTTTTTGGTGGTGTCTGAGTCGGGATTTTTCCGGAACTGGCTTGCCTTTGAATGACTTTGTGATGATTTACTCAAAGTTCGTGATCTTGTGGAAATAACAGATCTTACTCGGTTTGAGGAGCTGCTTGTTCTAGAAGAATCTGTGAGTTCTCCCGGGTCATCGTCTGTCAGGTTGATTAACCCTGACTTCGACATATTTGGAGTTATCGAATCCAAAATGTCCAATGGTATGAAATAGCTTTGAGAAAAGCTTTTGTAGAATCAGAATAAAAGCACAGCGGAAAAGAATGAAAATAGTAAAAGAACGTTCAGAAAGATGGATGGGGCTTTCCCAGTCGCACCATGTCTCAAAAAAAAAAAAAAAAAAAAAAAAATGGAAAATGAGGAAATAGAAATAAGTATGAAATAAATAGAATTAAGTATGAAATAAATGGAATAGTAATATTTAAAAAAAAAAAAAAAAAAAAGGTGTGGGAGGTCTGAGCTCGGGGGGGGGGGGGAATATGGCAGTAAACTTGAAAAATAGTAGAATGAGTTTAAGTTGAGTCATTGGTGTCGGTGCTAGAATGAGGAAAGAGGTAGAAGTGATGTATGCGAAAGACGGAAGAAGTGCCGGAGAGAGGGGGAGAGGGGAGGGGAGCGGTAGCCAAGTCCGTGCATTTGGACAGTAATATTATCATTTAATTATTTTGAACGTGTTCACTGGGCAACTTGTCCCGACATCTTGTTTCTAAATTGCAGCCTCTTTAAATCACACTGCCACTTAAAAATATGCCATCACGAGCACTTTTAAAATACTAAACTAATTCAAATAAAAATTGGATAGTGAACTTATGGTTCAAATATCTAAGATAAGTTTACTTGGTGACTTAATCCGCAATTTTATTTCCAAGTGGCGTCCACATGAAAATTTGTCATTATGGTAACTTTAGTAATACTGAATCAATTCGCTTCAAATTTGGATAGTGAATTTATCATACAAATATCTCAGATAAGTTCGCTGTGCACTCCATTGATTTAATTTAAACTAGAACTTGACAATGAACTTATCATACAAATATATTGTATGATTTCGCTGGGCAAGTTGTTTCGCCATTTTGTTTCCAAGTCGCAGCCACTTAGACCGCCACTTGAAAATTTGGCATAATAATAACTTTTAAAACGCGGCACTGATTTGAACCACAGTTGGACAGTGAACCTTTGCTTCAAATATCTTGGATGTGTTTAATGGGAAACTTGTTCCACTGCATTGTTTCCAAGTGGCGGCCACTTGAAAATTTTTTATCACGGCACCTTTTGAAATACTTAATCAATTCAAATCAAAGGTAAAAAAATGGATTTATCATTCAAACAACAAAAATCTAGAAATTTCACGTAACTCGTGAACCAATCACGTTATTGCGTCTATCTATGGTATGTCGATAATAAGTATTTTCTCGTCAAAAGTCGCCAAAAAAGTCGGCATGGGGGAAAAGTCGCCAAAATTGGAGCCAAATCCATTACCTGCTTTATTAGATATTTTTAACGCGTTTTTAAAGGAAAATTGGGTTATTTTAATACTAAAACAACATAGAAATACAGAAAACTAACATTTTATCAACATTTCACTTTTCTCTTTGAAAGAATTTCAACAAAATAATAATAACAACAACAACAATAATAATAATAATAAATAAAATAAAATAAAATAAATTGCAACGATGTCTTAGATGAGATACTTTCTGTGATTTTGGTGCAAGTGGCAGCCACTTAATTTTTCAACACGCTGACTTTTGATATTTTGAATTACATCGAACTATATCTGTAGAGTAGACTTATCTCACAAATGCATTTGATACATTTGCCAACTTAACCCACAATTTTCTTTCCAAGCGTCGGCCATTTGAAAATTTTAAATTTCCACAAAGAGGTTTTTATGAACCGATTTGCTTAAAACTCCATATATGCATAGCATACATCAATATTTCTACCAAGTCCATTAATAATTTGTAGCCGCCATTTTGAAACAGAATGACTTCTACTAGGTAATATAAAAGAAATCAACCTACCCTTCCGAATAAGCCGGAAGGACTTGTTTAGTATCAATGACTATAAACTATTTTTCGTACTAAATCGACGATGCGCTACAACTAATTGCGATTCACGTTTCCCCCTATTTTGAACTTTTCGAGATTGGAATGGTAACTCCTATATTTCCCAAACGCTGGCCCTGTCTGTAAGCGGCTGAATCTCGTAGCTCATGGTCACTTTACAGTACCTAAATACCACTTTTATAACTATAGATGCTGCCACTCAGCAGTTATAAGAGTTGGGATTGTGCCACCCTGTATTTTATTTAGATCTTAAAGATGTTGCAATGAGACCTAGTTAAGACCAAGACATTTATAATATATATATATATATATAATATAATATAACATAATACAAAATAGTATAAAAAAATTAGTGTCAAAATCGAAGCGTCTATTTTATTGTTATTGGTTTGATTATTTCCTGGTGATGCGATCATATGAAATTGTATTATATGTATATATATATATATATATATATAAATATTACATAAGATATATTATGAAAAGTTATAATTAACTATTTATAAATGTTTTATATTTTTCAAAATAATTCTTGAAACAGGTATAACTATAAGATGATACAAATTAAGTAATTTATTATGCCAAGGGTGTTTGAAACCTGAGTTTGAAGATTTAAAATTTTTTGAGGGAAAACTTTAATGTTTATATGTATATATATTTAATATATATCTGTTTTAAATGGAAAAATATGAAAGATAGGACAGAACTGATAGTGTAATTTCTTCTTCAAATGTTTTTTTCTTTAAAAATCTTTTTGAATAAATAAGGTGTGGCACGTACTGTGTGATTACATAAGGAAATGTAAAATATATATAAAGTATAATTATGACCATGTAGAAGTACAGGTAAATTTTATATTAATTATATATAGAGATTATTAACCAAAAAAATTTATGTAGGGCAAATGTATACAGATCACTATTTTTATAAAGAATATAATGTAACTGATTTTCTGTAAACTAGAAATATTTTGTTTATGTAATTGTAGTTAGGCTATTACAATCGCAATATGAATCTAAATATATTGCACAACACATCTTTCAGTAGAAATATTTTTACATTTTTTTTTTTTTTTGTGTGTGTGTGTGATTTAAAGGATTTAGGTTCAAGAAATGAGAATGAGTAAATTTATTTTTATTAATTATACTTTTACAATACAAATTCACTTTAGTTTATATACATATATATTCTATCTTGAAATGTTTAGGTATTTACTATTACATACAAATGCTTAAGATTTGCAGATAAGTAATACAGTGCCCTTTGATAAGACAATATAATTTAAAGAACAAATAAATGCAATATAAGACTCTTCATTATTTTTTAATTACGTAAAATTACAAGTGATACACACATTAGTTTAAGTGCTGCTTAATTGATAAGCAAATAGAATTGTATCGAATTACGGCTTTTGCCCTTCACTTAAGCCTTATCCTTTCATTCTTAATTCTTATTAATAGCCTTAACCATTCTTGTTCGTAATAAGTATCCTTCGAAAGGTTAGAAAAGTTGGATTACACAGAACGTTCACTTAATTTTATTTCGTTACTGGATTCAATGAAAAATTATAGCAAATCAGAAGATATTTAAATACATTTTATTAAATTTATTAAGATAAATATTTTGAGTAATAGTCCACAAAACACATTCACATGTTTAATTCTGCGGAAAATTCACAAGTTTAAGTTATAGTTAGATATTAGCTAATTCAGTAATTACAATGGGGAATGACAGCTTCCCGCATTGTCGGCTTGTTTCGACTGTCTTACATAGCGCCTCCTACCAACCTCACTTGGCTGGCTTTCTGGAGACTCCCAGTACTGCGAATCCATTTATATTAGTCTTCCCAGTTTAAATCGTCGTGTCGATAAGGTGCATTTACGGCATGTTATGCTTTACGAGTTTCGGAAGGGAATAATAAAAGTTGCAGCAGCCGTAAAAAACATTCAAGAGGTTTATCAAGATCAAGCACTAGCTAAACGAACTGTGGAAAAATGGTTTGCGAAATTTCGCCGCGGAAATTTTTAAACTTGAAATTGAGCCACGCTCAGGTCGACCTTCAGACATTGATGACGATGTTATGCGTACTTTAGTTCAGAGTACTCCGCGAATTTCAACAGAGGAAGTTGCTACAGCACTAAACGTGGATCGATCATCCGCTTTTCGGCGTTTAAAAAACATGGGATTCGATTTGAAGCTCGATATATGGGTGCCCCATTTGCTGACCGAGAGAAACAAAATCAAGCTAATTTCTGCTGCCGTTTCTTTACACGGGCGGCTCAAAAACGAGCTGTTTTGGGATCGATTAGTGACGGGCGATGAGAAATGGATCCTGTACAACAATGTTCAGTGCAAACTCACATGGAAACAGGCAGGTGAGCATAGTGACGCAATGGCAAAGGCCAGTTTGCACCCGATGAAGGTGATTGCAAGGGCATAATTTATTTTGAGTTTCTTCCCCGCTGGCCAAATGATTGATTCGTACAAGTACTGTCGCCAATTAACCAATCTGAATCGAGAAATCAAACAGAAACGTACGTTTTTGTCAAATCGCAAGGGCGTAGTCTTTCATCACGACAACGCCAGATCACACTTTTCGAGATAAACGCTGCGCAAACTGATCAGCGTGATATGGGATGTCCTAACTCATCCATCCCATTCTCCTAATATCTCACCATCTGATTATCACTTGTTCCGGTCATTGCAAAATCATTTAAGTGCAAAAAAACCTGACTCTTTGGATACCTTAAAAATCGTCGTGTCTTCGTTCTTCGAATCTTAACCGCGCAGTTTTTATGATCGGGGTATCCGTATGCTGCCAGAACGTTGGAAACAGATTATAGAAAACAATGGAGAATTTATCATTGATCGAATAAAGAACTTTGTTTGCCTAATCACTGTGTGACTTTTACTCACAAGCTCCGCATGAACTTTTACACTCATTCAATAGTAATAATAATAATACGATTACAATAATTTTTTTAATTCATAAAATTCTAGTATATACCAACAACAGAGAAGAAATTACGTAATTGTCCTGTATTTGACTAAAATAAAATTTAATTTTTCCTATTATTTAATTATATATATATATATTTTGGTGAAGATGAAAAAGCTGTTTTTTCTATCATGTACTGTCTAAGATTTGATTATAGTTGCAGAAAATGCATCCGCTATTCATTAGATTTTGTATACATGTTAGCGAAAATTAATTTCTTTCATTAACATCTTTGACACAGCTATGGAGGTGTTTCACACTTTCAAATATTTTTCTTCTGTCGGCACTTCTGATGAAAAAAAAAAAAAAAGGTTAACGTTTTTCAAACGATTAAACGATTATCATATATCATCTTTTCATAAGTTAAATCTTAATAAAAATAATAATATTTAGAGTTATTGAAAGATTTAACTTCAATATTAACATTCTTTATCTCTAAAATAACTTTTTTCTTTTTTTCCAATATCAAGTCTGTTCTTCATAACATTGATGATATTTCTTCCTTATTTTCTCATCTTTCAAATTAAATTTTTATAATATATAAATCAGAACTTTACACATTTCTTCAATAGTATACATTTTTTATCCAGGAAATATTCTGTTGCATTACATAATTTAAAAATCCATATTTCTAATAATTATGTAGGATATTTCTTCATTGCCTTTCTGAAAAATACATTTTTGGTTGCATGTCAGAAAAGTCAAATTTGTAACTATCTCCAAGTTTTCATAGCTTCATCCTAAGAACTTCAAAATCCATTGTTCTTGAGTGAATACAATTTTCTTTGGTTGTAGATAAGTCAAAAATTCAACAACGAATAAAATTTCTCTTAAAGGCATCTCCCCAAAGAAAAATATTTTAACATACGAGTTAAAACTAGTTTTGTCTGAGAAAAAAAAATTCAAGTTCTTAACTTCACTGGTTTCTCTTGGAAAGAGCAAATTTTAATTTTATTATATCACATTTTAACCAATGTTTTATTGACCTAATTTTTATTATCATTTTGATTTATTTTGTTCACTTACAGTAATACATTGTATATATCTTATTGCCTTTAGAAGGTTTTTTACGATAATATTTTCCTTGTAATCCTCGTAGCGATATAATTTAAAAAATAACAACAGGTGTAGGCGTCAAAATTCTATTAGTTCATAAATTTCAACATACATGATAGATGAAATGCATACATGATAGATGAAAAAAAAAAATATATATATATATAGATTATTTACTAACACTTTATTTGCCCAAATGTAACTAATATGAAATGTTACATTATCTTACCAACAAATACATAGCTTTACGACGAAAATTTTAATGCATGTTAATGAAATTCAAAATTTTAATTAAATTTTAAATCAAGACATCAGAAAAATATATATCACAAAAATGCAAATATTTCTATCATAAATTATATTAACCGCCTTTGACGAAAAGATAGATTAGTTATGTAATCTATTGAATTTCAAACTGTATTTTATGCATTATGGAGTTAGTAATCAACAAACTGGATTTTAAGCTCGAAGTAGTAATTATCATCTAATTATCCCTAAATCTAAAATGCTGCCTCTTCCTAGCTCTCTAATGTATATCTGTTGTCATAAGACATGTTTAGCTAAATTTATATTAATATATGTGTCTTTTGAATATTCCGTAATTAGATACTCTTATAATTGCCATAATACTCTCATAATGTATGTCTTCAGTGATTTAGCAATATAAATTTTTGTATGGTTCAAATTAATAATTTTGCGAGATTATATAATTATTTAAGGATATTTTTAAAATATTATTTAATTATCGCTCTGTTTTATTTAGTTTATTAGAGATAAATTTGATAAAAATGATAAGAATAATCTGTATTTCAACCAACGCGTTAAGTGGCATGATGATAATTACATTTTTTTTTTTTTTTTTTTTTTTTTTTTTATGATATAAGTTTGTGATTAGTTTAATTCACTCGTGTTCTCTATGTATTTTACTAATACTTTTAGTAATTATTGTAGATAATGCTCGAAAAATTCTTATGAGTATTATTTCTCATATTTACGTTTATCTGAAGAACATGCAGTAATTAAATAATATTTCTGGCATCTGTTTGTCAGCTGTTTACAGAAAAATCTACAGCATTTCCAGACATGACATTTGGCACATAGATAGTCTGTAACGTCTCAGTGTGCACCTCAAAGTCGAAATTTCAATTTTTTAAATAGGAAGAAAGATATAAATTAAAATGTATTAACATATTTAACTCTATTATATTTCTCGACATTGTTCTTTACGTTGTAATTTCAGCCAGTTGCCAATAAAACATACTTACAACTTTTTATTTATTTATTTATTTATGTATTTATTTATTTTTTTTTATTCTATCATAAGACAATTAAAATATAAATAAATAAATAAACGTGTATCATCAAAAATTACTGATGAAAATGGCATCATAATATATTAAAAAATAAATTTAAAAAAATAATTACTAAATATTAATTTCATTTTATAAAACAGCCTTATCATTTTTTAGTTAATTTTATAGATCACCAAATAATGTGTGTATAGCTTTAGTATAAAGTTCCCATGGCGACTTTTAATATGTATTTTCATTTTGGTGATGAATAAAAATAGCTGTCGCAATTGCACAAGTAAAGATCTTGGCAAGAAACGCAAAACAACTGCTATTCAAATTTCAAAGTCAACCTACATTGTCCTATAGAATAGTTGTTCTCTAATGTGAATGCATATTTAGTTAATTTTAATAGCTTTTTAATAAAATCAAAATAATGTATGTCTTTCCCACTTTCAGCTGTCTCCAGAAAAATCTACTAATTTTACAGATATTATTTAAGATTGGTAAGAGAGATTTAAGAGAGATAAATTTGGAACAGAGATTATTTAAATTTGGTACATGCACAGTTTGGAATGTCTCCCTAGGCACCTCGAAACAAAATTTTCAACTTTTTAAATGCAAGCAAATTATTATGTAAAAGGTGATTAACGATCGAGAATTTTAGCGAATTTTCTCACTAACAAACTTTCTTTTTCATACTAGGAGGGAAAAAGCCGAAAATTCTCTTATATCTTCATTCAATGAGCTAAAGGGCATTTTAACGCCTTAGGCGATAAAAAATTAAAAATTCTTTTTTAAATTCCAATCGTACGTTTGCTAAATGATAATAATTATAATTTTCATTTTTACATAAAATAAAATTTATAACTATATAAGTACTATATTCAGAATACAATTGTTATAAATTTATAGTAGCTTCGATAAATCAAATAAAATATAGGAAATTACTTGATGGAAAATACAATGTATAGCCTGTATATAGTTTTGTTGGAAGTAATCGCGATTTAAATAGGAAATAGGTACTTCGATTATATATATATATATATATTGCAACACCAAGAAGGAATGCGAATATAGGAATGATATTTACTGAGCACACACATTATAGTACGAAGAACAATGGCAATGAGAAAAATATACACATATTAACCTCTAAACTTTCCCGGACGTTTATATAAGTTTTACAAAAGTACTATCCTTTGTATTGTACTGCTACCAGTGGAACAACTGGCACAGTTGGACAGTGCAATAAAAATCTTGACAGTGTGTTTGAAAGATTTACTCATTTCAGAGTTGAAAGTGTGCGGTGACACTTTGAAGCGAATCTCGTAAATTTTCCGCAACAGGTAAGATTTTAACCCATTAAACGTCGCTATATTAACCGCATCTAAAACATTTGAATTTTTGTGTGCTTTGTGGTTCAATATACGTCTCTAATCATATGTAGTTTAATTAAAAAAATATATAATTATTTGGTGTGAAGATATGATAGGGTCCCAAAATGGGAGATTTGGCAACTAATGGGAGAAACATAGATACTTCCGCCACAATGTCGAGAATTGAATATTTAATTTTAATATGTTAGAAATTCTCCAAATTATTTTTACATGATTAATAAAGATAAATATTGATCCCTTAAAGCCGCTACCACAGCCATATTTAGTGTGTTGGTGAAGAATGGCCACCACCATTTGTTACATCTTATTTTCGGTCTGTAAGAACACAAAAATCTAGAAGAAAGAAGATCGAAAATAAAGAAGATCGATGCCGCCAATATTTTTGTTATAAATTCCATCTATTCCTGTTTGAGGCAAAATAATCTTCTTTTTAGATTTTTGACACCAAAATTTTGCTTGCTCCATTGGCTCCAGACACTCAAAATTCGATACAAGCATACAATTTTGTTGTTCTGAAGTCGGTTTACTCTCACAGTTCCATTGAGACGAAATTCCCTTTTCCACATTTCTTCAAGCAATGACGGAGAGTTGAAAAAATTGTCAACATACATTTTATGTCGTCTATTGTTTTCTACACATTCTAATAAATCTTAGTCAACTCTTGGTTCAAGGGGCGTTTTGTTTTCGGTTAAGGTTTCTTTTCCCACATAAACTTGTAAATTGAATGGGTTATCTTGGGAAGAAGAAAGGATCCACAATTTGTATCCAAATTTCATGGTTTTTCCATGCATATACATTTTTGCAGAGTGCCTGCCTGTATTAGGGATAAATTCTTCGTCAATGCTTAAACATTTAGAAAATATTCCGTATTGCTGAAATTTTATACAAAGCATTTCGATAGATATTTCCGCCACAATGTCGAGAATTGAATATTTAATTTTAATATTTTGTTAAATCCAGTTAGAAATTCTCCAAATTATTTTTATATGATTAATAAAGATAAATATTGATCCCTTAAAGCCGCTACCACAGCCATATTTAGTGTGTTGGTGAAGAATGGCCACCACCATTTGTTACCTCTTATTCTCGGTCAGTAAGAACACAAAAATCTAGAAGAAAGAAGATCGAAAATAAAGAAGATCTGTGCCGCCCATATTTTTGTTATAAGTTCAATCTATTCCTGGTTGAGGCAAAATAATCTTCTTTTTAGATTTTTGACACCAAAGTTTTGCTTGATCCATTGTCTCCAGACACTCAAAATTCGATGCGAAGCATACAACTTTGTTGTCTTTCCATTTTATTATACTAATATCTTTTGTTGTAATATAGTCAGATTTCCCTGTTTTCTTTTTTTATTATTTACCAAAAGTTTACTATATTTTATAGTGTAGTTCTGAAGTCGAATTACTCTCACAGTTCCATTGAGACGAAATTCCCTTTTCCACATTTCTTCAAGCAATGACGGAGAGTTGAAAAAATTGTCACCATACATTTTATGTCGTCTATTGTTTTCTACACATTCTAATAAATCTTAGTCAACTCTTGGTTCAAGGGGAGTTTTGTTTTCGGTTGAGGTTTCTTTTCCCGCATAAACTTGTAAATTGAATGGGTTATCTTGGGAAGAAGAAAGGATCCACAATTTGTATCCAAATTTCATGGTTTTTCCATGCATATACATTTTTGCAGAGTGCCTGCCTGTATTAGGGATAAATTCTTCGTCAATGCTTAAACATTTAGAAAATATTCCGTATTGCTGAAATTTTATACAAAGCATTTCGATAAAACATCGAACTTCGGCAAACTTCTAAGAGCCATCTAGTGAATTTTTACCACATAAATGCAGATAATTCTTTATATGTCTAAAACTTTGTCTACTTGTGCATTTCTGTATGAAGGCCACAGATTACAATCTGCTGAATTGCTCCGATATAAAACTTCTTGAGGCAAGGTATGATATTCCCTAAGCAATATAATTCTTATAAATACGTCCAATAACTTTTCAGATAATGAAAATGTATAATTTATATTGTGTAGTATACCTTAAAGTTTCTTCTAAGATAAGATCCATGAAATCAGACTCAAAATACATTCTGAATATTTCGTAAGGAGTTTTAACAACTAATTCAGGATGTATTTTTTCAAAATTTGGTGTTTTTTTTTCAGACTAAATCTTTGGCTTATTTTCCAAATACATATATATTGGCTCTTTTTGTTTGCTTGCCCGAATAACACCATTTAGTTTGACCAGACGTTTCTTTTTTGTAGATTTTTTAGGTTTTGTTTGTTGGTTTTGACTTTTATTCAAGTCATCTTCATCACTCCAAAAAGAACTTTCTTTTAGACACCTATTCCTCTTTTTTTTATGTTATTTTCTTCCTTGAAATAAATATCAAGGGTTTCACACTGTTTTAAATTAAGTTCGACTTCTCTGCACACACCTACTATCATAACTTCAAATAAATTATTTTCAACAAAATTTTCTTCATCAGTTATATGAACAGGACAGGGTGAAAAACAAGTGATACTGCAAACATCTGCTGAGAATCAGTTGGAATCTGAATTTTCCATATAGTCTAAGGCTTGCTGCACAGTTAAATACTTTAACGGTATTTTTACTTTTAAAATGAAATTAAAGAAACATATCTATTGAAAATGAACCTCGCTTAAAGAATGCTTAGCTCAGAGTGCTGACCAAGAATTTATCACTCATTTATCTAGAATATTCTAAAAAACATAAAAAAATGAGCAGTATGACAAATTCAACACCTTCCAGTATTATGTGTTTTAATTAAAATCATCTGTACTTTAACAACAAAAGTGACTAAGTAGAGATTTATTCACGCAAAAGGGATGGGTCTTTATTATGTTAGTCAGAACACGCCAAGTGTCTCATTTTGGGACCTATCTAAATAAACAATTGTAAAACCCTTTTAAATTACTTTTCTTGAACCCTATTTATTATGACTTAAAATAAGAACCACTGTTCTTCATATTCAATCTTTCTAAACTCCCGCAATCGAATTAATTATTTTTAGTGAATTTATTTTCGTATGAAGTAAAAAGAGGTATTTTTGCTCAGATTTGAAAGTTTTTAAAATCTCAGAAATTATATTACAACATTTTTGAAAAAGAAAAAAAAAAAAAAAAACTAAGTACTTCAAAATCAATAAAAAAAATATATATAAAATATTTGAATCTTAATTACCTGTGGAGAAAAAAAAATAATAATGAAAGGTTCCCAAAATGAGAGACTTGGCGCTTAGTAGTAAATTTAACCCAAAATCTTAAAAAATCTTAAAAATCACAAAAACATATATTTATGCTTTTTTTTTTTTCCCTTAAAGCGATATTTATGTGAAAAACTAAATAATTCTTTTGCTTTTGGGTAAATTTTGTTATAAGGATTAGTCATTTCAGAAAATCTATGGAATTATATAGCTTTTCAAGAACAATTTCTTTCTTTCTTTGTTTTTTTTTTTTTTTTTTTAATCTTTAAAAGAATTATGTTTTGTGTTTGTAAAGATGATTTTCGAATTATATTCGGGCATAATTTTTGTACTGTAAAATGATAATTATCTGAAATTTTTAAAAATTGTTCTTTTAATGTCTATTCCTTTCACAAAAAACTGATTTTCAATGATTTTAACTATGAATAATATAATGTTTTGACTAAAAATCTGAGAGAATTTAACTGCGACATATAAAGGCAAAAAAATGTTTGAAAAAGTCAAAGAATATTTTAACACCTATTTGATAAAGTTAAACTACTTTATGTTAAATAGGAAAAAAAGAATAATTCTTAAAATAATCAATCTCAGAAATTAAAATATTTAAAACAATCACAGAATTACACCCCCTCCCCCAAACTAAAAAAAAAAAAAAAAAAAAAAAATCTTAAACCTAGTTTTTATTATTTTGAACGTTGGTATATATACAGTATTTGTTATTTCACTTCTCACTTTACGACCTGACCTTACAGAATTAAAGTGCATGGTAAGATGTAGTCGTATGTGCGCCACACCAGATTAAGTGCCACACCACTTAAGTGCTTTAAAATACACAAAATTAGAATGAGATAATATTTTAAAATTGATGATATTTTTCTAAAAAGAATAATAATATTAACATGCTATTGTATTTTTAATCCATACAGTTTCAAATAACTATTATTAATAAAAATGAAAAATAAATAATGATGACTTATAAACATAACACTTAAAAAATTATTGTATAAACACGATAAGAAATAATGAAATTGCTTCTATTAAGATAACATAATTAAGCGAACATATAACTTATTCAAGTATCTTCATTAGCTATTAATTACATATTATTACGTTTCGTTATCACACTGTTTTAAAAACTATTTAATGATAAGAAAAATAAAAACTTATCTAATTATGACTTTTACGCCTGATTTAATCATTATTGTTTCATTCTTAATTCTTGTTCGTTGTGTTGACCATTGTTCTAGTATAAAATGTCTTTCGAAAGATTAAAAAATAAAAATAAAAATGTAGATTACTAAGATTATTATGAATATTTTGTTTTCTATCTTATTTCGCTAGTCCATAATTTGCTTTCTCAGTTCTTAGAAAAAGCCTACATTTTTTTTTTTTTTTTTTTTTTTTTTTTTTTTTGAAAATTAATCACTAATGTTAGATAGTTTAATTTAAATTTTTATTCTTAGACAATAGAAATTCCATTCTTCTGAATAAGAGGCTTGTGAAGCATTAATTTTTATATAGTCATATGAAAAAAAAAAAAAAAAAGAGAGAGAGAGAGAGAATTAATTCAGTTAATATACTTTTAATATACATTTAATATTCATATAAGTAAAATAGTAGAAATCAATATTTTATTCTAAACGCTAGTTAAAATAATCAAATGCAGGTTTTATCTTATATTATCCAATAAAGAATGACAATTGTGAAGACTTCTTGTCGATGTATTAGATATTTGTTAATACCTTTTAAATTTTATCCTCGTAGTTTGAATCTAATCAAATTAATGTCAATCTTCTATAATAAAGTTTTAAATATTTGCATTCACTCTTCTTCGAAAATTAAATTTTCAGTTTGAAGTTAATTTAATTGTAATGTTATTTTCATTCTACAATGTGCTTTAGGATTTCTTTTTTTTTTCTTTTTGAAACATCACAAGTTAAATATGTTATTATGAAATTGCAAATGATATATTTTATTCTAATTTGAATTAAATTTCCATTTAAAATAAGAATGTTTGATTCTTGTTTCTCTGATAATTGTTTATTCATTTTCTTATAGATATGTTTTGTGTTTAAAAGTAATCTGTAAAAAAAGATAGTTTTTTGTTTAAAGATCGTTATTTCTTAGAAAAGTGTTAGTATCAAATTATATAATATACATAAATGCATATATTTTCAGTATTTTGAGACTTTATTAAATTAATAAATAACAAATTATAATAATAATAATAATGAAAAAAAAAAAACACGAAAAAGCATTTAAATTGACAATATTTCTCTTTTTGTTGTAAAGACAATTCCAAACATTACAAAAGCAAACCTTTCACAGAAAACAATTCTACCAGCATCCGGATATTTCGGCCCTCAGAGGTTGTAGACGTGCAGAATCGGTTTATATCCCATGCCAAGCTTTTGTGCCGAGGATTTTTGGGTGTGCGTGTGGTTTAGTACGGTCTAGAACCTGATATAAACCTCCTCGAAGGGCAACGCATCCAAGCACAGCCCTGAACGAAGACAACTGGTCTTAATCCTTAAAGTGTGGATTCCACTGAGGTTGGATCTTCGAGGTTCAAAAAGCCATTAATAACGCTTCTGACACAACGATCCAAAGGTCTTGTCATGAATTGTAACCTTCTTTTATCAGATTGCGCAGTAACTTTAAAGGAAAGCATGCAAAACTGACAAACATATATGTCTCTCCCCCTCAATTATCTCAGCAGGGGGCTAGGTCTGTAGACTTCGAACCACGTTCAACCGTTTTGAGCCCGCTTGACCACATTAAAAGATTCTAAATGGCGCCGCTCGAACAACCTCAGTGGAAACTGGCCTTAACACCAGCTTGACGGAATATAAATTGAAAAGTAAAAAATAAGGGAATATAACTGAGATTTTAGTTTTAAATTTTTACAGTTAATTTGTAAACTTATAGTACATATAGAACTCTGATGATAATATGCATGTATATAAGGTGATCGGAAATAAACTCAGCTTCTTCAATGCTCTCTGTATCTTTAACTAGAACGCGGAATGCGTAGAAAATTCGTATGCAGGCAATTCAAAGGATGTGCTTAAGGTTCCAGAATAAATAAATAAATAAAATAAAATAAATAGTTTAAGAAATTTCTGCGAAGCGCGCAATGCATCAAGATAGTAACAAGCTACAACTTTCAATATAATCATCTTAAAACACTCAAATACCTTATTGTGATTTTACCTTTTTTCTTTTTAATCACTTCTCTTAATTAAACCAATTTAAGCAACTGCTATTTACTAAATGTTCGACAAACGAGTGAAGTCATTCGAGATTTATCTATATTTTACAGTTTCTTCTTTTTCTTTTTCCAACTTGTGTTCAATTAATACTTGATTCCGTTTCAGATTTATTTTATATATCGTTGCGGATTTAATTAATTAAATTAATTTAAATACAATTTTGTTTTGCTGTTGATTTAAAGTTTAAATAATTTTTTTGTTATATATATATATATATATAAAGAAAGTGCAGAATACTTTTGATACAAGATATATTAGAAAAGTTTATAAGATTTGCAGCTTATTATGATGATATGTACAAAAAATAAATTATTAAAATGTATAATTACACTCTATTAATAATTATTTGTATGTATAATTTTTAATATACTTTCATTTAGGTTTTTGATAATTTTATATATACAGTCGGTAACAAAAGTGTCCGAACACTAGCAAAAATTCCTTTGTAAAAAAAGTATATATATCTAAGGACATTTCATTTACTCCACATACAAAATAAATATAAGCGGAGAATTATTATTATTATTATTATTTTAATAATCATGTTGCATACATCAAATTAAAGCTAATTTTATGCAGAATATGAATTTAAAAAGAAATGTTCTATGTAGAGTTCCACACTTATAAAATATTTACCTGTAACATTATTTTGAAAATAGTGAATAGGAAAGAAATTACTTTAAAATGCGTGCATGTAAGTGTTTTATTAGTACAGTCGGAAGCAAAATTTCCGAAAGCTAGAAAAAAAATCCTATGTAAAAATAGTACACTTCATACGGTTTTGTAAAATAAATCCTTATCAAATCATATTCTTACACTGACTAAGAAGAGGATTTGACAAGGATTTATTGAACAAAACAGTTTTAAGTGTACTCTTTTAATATCGGAATTTTTGCGGAAACTTTTGTTACCGAGTCGGAATTTTTTCGGAAACTTTTGTTACCGAGTGTACTTGCCAAACAAATAGCATATCATATGAGAATAAATCTGTATTTAATAATACATATCCACCCGTATTGAATGTAAATAATAGTGTTACATAAAGTGTAAACATCTAAATACTTTTTGAAATGTACAAATAAAGTGTGATAGAAAATACATTACTTAATTTTCAATCCTAAGTTACATTTCCGTGGTATAAATATCTAAGCAAAAAAAAAAATCGAAAAATGTCACATTAACAATAATATCTGCCACACATATTATACAATATTTTATTTATTTATTGGTTTTATTATTATTTTGTTTTATCTAACATAAATTAATTTTGAAACAGGCGATAATTTCAAAAAGCTGAATTACTTTTTTTTTTTTTTATTACGAAAAGGTAATCTTTTGTTTATGAAAGAAAAATTCAGAGAACTTATATACATGTATATATATATATATATATATCTGTTGCTGAAAAGTCATGTCCCAAAAACTTACTATCATATCAAATTTAAAATAAATAATTATTAGCCGTATTTTTATTTATTTATTTATTTATTATTTATTTATTGTTTTGCTATATATTTATAATACAATGTTTACGATAAAGCTACAACTGAAAAAAAAAAAAAAGTATTCATGTGTTTAGCTTTTAGAAAAACAAACATGTTTTAGTACCTAAAAATAATTGAAAATGTTATACCAGTTACTATGGGATAATTGATTTATAAATAATAATTTACACGTGAAGGTATATTTTTGACTAAATATTTAGCTTCTATTAAGGATATTGGAAAACAGTTTGTAATTTATCCTCTCAGAATAATGCTTTTAGAAATTTTTTAGTGAATCGCTTACATTTATAAGTACTAGGTCGATGAAAACCTGTAATACAGGAAACTTTTAGGGATTTTTCTTTTAGAAGAAGTTTTCCTTACAGTTCATTTACTAAATTTCCTAAGGTTAGTGTAACTTTTCACTAAGCTCAAGAGATTTTAATGTATTTAATCGACTGATAAAAATCTTCAGTGCAAATGGTTAACACGGGATTATAGTACGTAAAGCTTAATACAAAAAAAAAAAAAAAAAAAAAAAAAAAAAACCTTTGAAGTGCATTATATAATCCAATCTGTAAGAATATTCTTGAGATAAAGAATTATTATTGTTTTTTCATATATTTGAAGTTCTAGAGGATTTAGAATGCTACTTGTGATTAATTTGTTGGACAATTATTTAGATATAAAATTTTAAGTAGCTAAACTTAAAAGATAATTATTTATATGTCGGTTTTAAATCTTTTAATATTTCTATTGTTTAGTCAAATATACAGATTTAAATCGGGGAATTATTTATCTGGTTTTAAAATTTCTTTAAAATGAGTGTCATGTATATATATAAAGCAACAGTTTAAGTCAGAACTCGCATATTTATAGAAACTTTCGAAAATAATACAAATATATTTTCATTTCTATTAGCCATAGCATCATTCAGAAGGATAAGCACTTAGAGAATAAATAAATATATTTTAAAATAATGATGAGGGACATTTTTTATTTGATTTTTTTTTGTTTAATAGTGAATATAAAACATAGAAAAAAAATGAAGTGAATTATTATAGACTTTTCTATATATATGTTAAATATTGGGTGAATACGAAAGTTCTACCCGTTTTTGAATATGCAAATTTGCAATGGAATTGACGTCACACGTGAAATTGTATTGACGCAAATTTTCGCCCAATCAAACATGTGGATGCCTCACACATAAATGCATCGTGTTTCATAAAGTTAACCATCCAATATATATATATATATATGTATATAAGAGTGTGTAACGTGGAAAGCGAGTAGGAGCATATAAGATATTGTTTGTTATACGAGTTCGATAAAAAGCGTACAGAAACCACAGCATGTCGCAATGTTTGTCAAGTTTATGGGGATCATGTAATAGACGAAAGCGCATGTCGTCGATGGTTTCGTAAAATTAGGGGAGAACACAGAAGCTGCCAAGACCAGACTAGAAGTGAACGGCCATCACACGTTGGAGACGACGATATTGACCAAGCTAAGGGAACAACCCGAACCAAACCATCTAAGTATTAGCGAAGACCTTCAACGTACATCGGAAAACGGTCGAGAGACGGCTGGTTCAGTTGGGTTTTACGATAAAGTTGTATCGTTGGGTTCCACATAACCTGACAGCTAATCAACGGGATGACCGAATAGCCACCGGTGTTTCCTTGCTATCCCGTTACAAAAATGACCCATTCTTGACTCGAATTGTGACAGAAGATGAGAAGTAGGTTATGCACCGTAACGTAAAGCGTCGTAGTACTGTGTGTCTGATCCGCCTGCAACGACTTTGAAAGCTGAACTTCATCCCAAGAATGTGTTATTGAGTATATAGCGGGATGTGCACTTAATAATTCACTGGTAGGTCCTGCCACTCAACCAAACCATCAATGCAACCTTCTATTGTCTATAGTTAGACAGGATGCATTCAAATTTGGGAGCAAATCGGCCTGGTCTCATCAATCGTCGCGGTGTTATACATCATGCCGATAACGCCAGTCCTCTAGCGCTTTAGTTGGGAGGTTTTACCTCAACCTCCCTATTCTCCGCATTTTGGCGCCAACTGACTATCACCTATTTTGGGCTTAGAACAATTCCTTCAATTAGAAAATTTTTCATGATCTTGATGCTGTGAAAACCGCCATCCAAAAATATTTTGTCTCGAAACTACCGGAATTTTTCCACCGTGGGATTCATCACCTACCAGAAAGATGGCGAGAGGTCATAGATAGCAATGGGGATTGTGCACAGTAATAGGTACTGTTCATTTTGCGTCTATTTGCTCTTATTTATGGATAATAAAAACGGGTAGAACTATTAAACTCACCCAATAGTATAATGTGGCCATCAAAGAACATTCTTCAATATCATTGTATATAACAGACCTTACCCACTGAATGACTTACACAAAAATTAAATCAACTTAAATTAAGATAATTCAAATTTTATATGTAGTTTGGTGCAATTCTTACCAAAAGGTGCTGAGATATAGGCATTATAAACGCCCACCGAAAATAATGGCAGCGTCACCTGTCAACCGATATGCACCAAAATTATATCAGTACAATATATATATATATAGCACTTATTAATTTTGGTGGATTTCTATGATAAAGATCTGATATGCCCGTTCTGAAAAAAAAAAAAAAAATGTATCACAAGAGCATCACATGTCGATAAATGTGAATTCAATAAGCATAGTTTTACATAATATCCATCTTACATGCCACTATTGGTGTAGTTTTAGGATAAGAAAGTTAGATATATCTCATCTGTAAAGGATTAAGGTGCAATATCATAGCTTGGTGTACTTAGAATATTTCTATAGAAGCAGTGATACATCTGTGAATTGCATTGGCAAAATCACAGTATATGTTTTTTTTTTTTTTTTTTTTTTTTTTTTTTTTTTTTTTTAATGGGGGAAGGGGATAAATATGGACAGCTAATTAGTCGTTATTTAAATCAAGGTCCAATAAATATGAAGTTTCGTGATATTTAATCCATTGTTTCCTGAGATACAACAAGTAATACAGATAGACATTTTCGAAAAATGGTCAATTAATGTTTAGGACATCTGAAGACCTGTAAATCTATCAAAAATAGGACTTTTAAATTTTCATGAATCCAATATCTTCTTATGTATGTAGAAATAAAAAGAGAAATAACAACTATATACGGATTTCCACTTCAATAAAATAATTTGTAGCATAAAAGGCTTTTAATATATTGCAATCATTAAATCATGAATTAAACTCATTTTTCCTGAAAGCAGATATTTTAAATTAGTACAACAAATTGATATAAATCATGTAATGATGTCCTTCTGCGTCAAATGATACGTTTCTTCTAAAATCTCATGCGTTAAATTACATTTTAAAGGCGTATATTTAATTTTTGTTTGGCTTGGATTGATGCTCGACAGTCATTATTTGTACATTGAGTCTAGTTAGATAATGGCATACTGCTTCAAAAAATTCTAATATATTACAATTAAACAAGACTGAACGAGAATTCGAAACCGGTACTTGATAATAGAAGTTTAAAATTAAGATACAAGAGGAATTTCCTTGTTTTTTTTTTTATTAAGTTAAACCGTATCAAAAGCAATGCTTATTACATTCATATATAGATAAAAAATTAGATATAATAAAGACAGATATTTTATTAATATATTGAATAGAAATATTCATTATTACTATTATTATAATAATTACTATTATTATATATAATATTAATAATAATAAATAATAATAATAATAATAATAGATGATAATAATATATATATATATATATATATATATATATATATATATATATATATATATATATTATTAGTATTACAGGAAGGTTTTCAGATTTAGAATAAGTTGAATTCACATGAGTGTTTAATTAGGATATTTTTTTTCCCAATTGGCACTAATGAAAAGTAATGCACATTTATAACAATAAATTTTTCATAAAGTCTTGATCTAGTAATTCGCATTAAAGGATTATTCCACTGCAAATACAAAATTATTTTGATATATATATAATACATAATACACATTGTTCTATAATAATGCTGTTCCATTTTTTTTTTTTAACACGATGTTTTTCGATTTAATTTTAATTGTTTAAAAAAAAAAAAATGTTTGTGTGTTCTTTTTTTTTTTTTTTTTTTTTTGTTTTAAACATATATATATATATATATATATATATATATATATATATATTTACCCATTATTATTATTTTTTTAATAATTTAAATGTTAAAAAGGGATTTTATATAATGTCTTTTGAACCAATTATCCGATTGAACTAAAAAAATATATAAAGCATTAGCTAGTTTTTGTTCTGATTAATAAGTGTACCAATTTTTATTAAAACCTAATAGTAGAGACTAAAATTACAGACAGATATTAAGACAGACTATCAGCTTTACATATTTAGATAAAACCAAAAATTTGTACACGTTCATTCAAACTGGCAGAAAAAACAATGGTAACGATGGGAAAATCGTTGTCTGAAGAATCTACCGTACTAAAAAAAAAAAAAAAAAAAGTTAAAGCTACGAACGAAAACATATTACGAGATGTTAATGTTTATTTTTATTTTTTTAAATCAATATATTGATCATTAATTTATCGATGTCTTTCAATTCATTGAACATCGTATTTCCTTGTCTATTCAAGACTTTTTTCAACAATAATGATTTATTTTTGTAGTAACAATATAATTTATTAAAGTGAGTTAAATCTTTAACAAAACACCAATCAATTTCCTATAAAGCACTATGTAAATTTATTTCGTGTTTAACTTGTAAATATTTACATAAACTGTTACGTCAATTTATGAAATGGGCTTTTGGTTTCGATATTTTTTGTTTGATGAGTCATAGTCATTATGAAATTTCTTAGCAACCTCTCTCACAAAAAACAAATATTTTTCCAGTTTCCTTGTGTACCGGTAAGAAAATAAAAAACTAAGAATGCCCTCATTTGAAATCTCTCCCTTAACAAATATGTAAGTTCACTGCAACAACATTTTGTGAAATTCAAATAATTTAAAAGAAATAATCAAATAAGTAATGATTTGTTTGTTATCTTTGTGAAAAGCTATGTAAAAGTATTCTTCTTCTGTCTCTTTCTCTCCCCCCCCCCTTTTTTTTCTGTATAAATTTAAAAGAGCTGAATAAAGTAGAAGCTCGTAACGTCCTTATTCGTAAGGTCTTTTCGCATCGGCTATATGTAATGAGGGACAGAAGGCTGTAATATAAGAGCTAATGGGGCAAAGGATTAAAGTTATTCACATATGTCTTGATACGTATTAAATAAATTCTTCTACCAAGTGGAACTGTTTGCATAAATTATGTGCAGTGAGATGAAATAGTTAAAATTCTATAAACATAAAACAATTTTAATAGCATCATCAAGTTTTTATTTTATCGTAAGTGTTGAAAATCACACGTATTTCAAATATGTAATCGTACATACGATTCATGTGCTTCTTTATACTGGTTTCAATTTTGTTGATTGCATTCTATTATGCATATTTTCTGAATATATAATTTAAATATCTAATTTAAATATAATAGAAAAAAATAGCGGGTGTAAAAGTGAGAAATTTGAATTCGTTTTCTCTGCAAGTTCTGAATCACCTCTCTACACTCTGCACTTTTTATTAGCATTTATATTGGAAAATAATGACTTAATTTAATCATATTCATTCCCCCATTTTTCTTGAAGGGAAATGTATTTTGATAAACAAGGTTGATTTCCATAATCACATTAAAGAAAAAAAGAAAAGAAAAAGAAAAAGAAGAAGAAGAAATAAAAAACCCATTTTATCTGAAATATTGTAAGATAAAACAAAATTTTCTACATTGTAATTTCCTACGTTAAATACCTAATAGACAAAAATTAGAGTAATGCATGTGTTATTAATAAATTTATTTTTTCCATCTATCATATAGATATTATTATATAATTCGTACTTGCAAAATGTTATGAAAAACAGATTTCTATACGTGAAAACTTATATCAATCTAATACCTAAATGGAGTGACAGAAATTATTTCTTTAAAAGTGTGGCGTTATTATTATTATTATTATTATTATTATTGGTCTTTTATTGTACCGTGAGAAAACTTTTAATCACTCTAAATTAAAGAGGCAATAAAAAATAACGGAATTTGGTATTTGCATCTGTTATGCTTTATGAATAAGTAATTTTAATAAAATTTTAATCGAAATAATTGCCGGTAATTTGAACTCACACCGCTTAAAATATTAAATTTATTTTTATTTTGAAAGTTCAATGAATATTGTTGCATGTCTAAACATCAGAAGATATTATTTTGTTTTTTGTTTTAGAAGTGTCTATCACTGTAATTTTTCATTATTGAAAAAAGAGAAATGCCAATTCTAAGGAAACGAAAATTGGGCACAGTTAAAATATTCAAACAGAAATCACGACCTATAAATGTATCAATTAAAAATATTTTGTCGATAGTTAACAATTATTTATTTGTACACGGATTGGATTGTTCATTTAAATTTAAATGGAAATTTACATATGTTATTTTGTTTCTTATCTCAAAATTATTGTTTATTATAAATACTATAAATCATTTGTACGTGATATTTGTTGTCATTTATGCATTATTTCTGAACTGGAATTTTTCCAGAGATTCATATCTGTTCTTAATTAGTACAATTATGGAATTCGTTCTAACAATTAATTTCCTTTCGAAAAGAAATAAATTCAAAAATATAATTTACTGCATGGCTGAATTATATCCACATATATCGTTGAAAAGAATATTGAAATTTAAACGACTGATAGTTTTTCTATTATTTATCAATGACACGTACATTGTTACAGTATTTTTTCTAAATTTTATTCACTTAAATTTTCCGTACATTTTCGTATATCTCGGAGATAATTTTGTTTATGGATTTATACCAGCACCTCATTCTACACCAGTTTTCTACATATCTTCGTTTTTGAAAAATTGGGGTGATGCTTCCTCATCAGTCACTACATATTTTATTTGTTCCTGTTTTCTGTTCAAGGAACTTATATTAGGATTTCGAGAAAAATTTTCTAAAGAGAAAGTTACCAACATCGATTCCGTTTATAATGCTTACAACAATATTTTGAATTTAAATTCGAATTTAAGTAATAATTTTCACATCATAATACTAATAAATTTTATTATACTTTCTGGTAGGATACTTTACAACTCGCATGACTTTTTGTTTGATACACCTGTGACAGTATTCAATAGAATACATCTATTACTGAACGTGGTGTTTTCATTCGTTCAGTTTCAACTTATATGTACATTTGCCTCTTCAGTTACTAAAGGAGCTTCCGAATTTCGAAACTGCTTTCATGATTTACCATTTGATAATAGTGATAGATGGAAATATTTCCGTATTACAATAAAAATGAAAGAGAATTTTATCGGTTTTAAAATACTGGATAGTGTAGTACTCGACAAAAGACTGATTGTGGTTGCTTTGGGCAGCCTTCTCTCATACGGAATAATAATGGTGACATTTCAGATAGAAGGTAAGATATAACAATATCATTATATATATATATATATATATATATATATATATATGCTGATTTATTGAGTTCTTATTGTTTAAATGATGCACATTTATGATTTGCAGTCATCAGAACCCATTTTTAACACTTCTTATTCAGAAAGTTATATTTTAGATTTAAAGTTATATTTTTATTCTGAAATTTCCTTTTTTTAATTACATTTATTGTGTTGTTGAAATTAATTTGCTCCTAAAACTTCGATGACAAAACGTGCATTTTTTTAAGTATTTGCTTATTTATTAAAATATTGTAGTTAAAAAGTTAGTTAACCATCGCCATTTTATGAAATTTCTTCGATAATTTTATTTAATTACGTTAAATAGTCGTCTGCATTAATATTTCTTTCATTTCGAACGTAAACAAACGTTTTGTAAGGTCGCCATAAGATAAATTCATTTCCTTGGTTCGTTGGCGCACGGGTAATATCGCCAAAATGTAAACAAACACCAGTGAACCTCTGTTCTACAGATCTGCCGCGGATTTTTGTTGGAGAATACCGATTTTTGTATTATCGAGCGATTACCACTGATCCGAGGTTTAATCCGAGTGTTAAGAAGTTGGTGAATAAGGCCCTAAGTGACTTTTACCAGAATATTCATCTTGGAAATTAAGAATATTCTCTACTTGTGATATCACTTCTTCTATAATTTAATGTATGTTGTATTTTATAGTAAGACATCAAATTGATTTATTCGAAAAGAACACTATTAGTCAGAAAAATAGAAAGATTATGTTTATGTGTTTATTTCGAATAATAGAATTTATCAATAACGGCATTATTTATCCTAGGCTAAAACATAAATGTATATGTATATATATATATATATATATATATATATATATATATATATATATATATATATATATATATATAAGACAAGTAAATAAATAGTATATTTAATAGTGAAAATATCTTCGACTTATTTGATATGATCTTCTTTATGCATACTTATGCTGATATAAAGTTATCAGACATTAGTGCAGATGACATCTGCAATAAGTAAGCCCTCTATCTACTCAGCTATAGCTATACAAGTTGTTCTTATTATCGTTCTATCAAAAGTAAGAATGACATCTGTAAATTGATTTATATTCAGCTTTTTCTTAATGACAGCAAATAGTTCCTGATTGGTTTACAGATATCCGCAACTTTTCTAATGGCGATTTATTTTTCTTTAAATTCTAGATTTAAATTTAATATATAAGAAATTAATTACAAATATTGCCTTATTTCACAAAATATTAATAGAAAATATTGTAATGAATAAGTGTTTTCTTTTCATAAACTTAATTATCAAATATGTTTATTATTAAAAACTATTTATTTATGTGTATATAAACTGATAAATTTCACATTCTCTAAAAACTACAAAAAATTTTTTACGGAAAAAGTATTTTCATTTAAGCTCATTTTTGAAAAAGAAAAAGAAAAAATCATAAATAAGCAAAATATTTTCTAAGCATTTCTGTTTTTAATTACAAAAATAGTAAATAATTTCATATTTTATTTTCTGACATTATTTATCTTCTAGCTTGGCTTTCTTTCATACAATTTCTCAAAAAAGATTTGTTTGAAATACATACAATGCTTGTAGAAATAACAACAAAACGTAGTGACATGGGAATTCTCTTAATGACCTATTGTGTTACTGAATTACGTATTTAGTGCTTTATATATCATATCATTTGACTTAATATGCCATTTGTAACCCAAAACAATGCTTTTTCCAAAATACTGCAAATGAAGCAATATGTATATGTCATATGATTGTTGCAAAAATATATTATAAATAAAATATTTAAATAAAACAACTTATCTAATCGACTGTTTCTTTCTTTTTTTTTTTTTTTTTTTAATACATCTATACATTACAACTGTTATTTTAGCAATATTTTATTTCCGATTGTTATTATTATTGTTGTTAATATTATTATTATTATTATTATTATTATTATTATTATTATTTTACAAAAAATCTATTTATTTTATTTATGTGATATCTATTTATAAAATATATATTTCATTTCATTTTGTAATTCCCAACATAGTATAGGTATGGAGAACATAGATCTTATGTTTCCAGCTGGATATTTATTAACCTTTTGTTTCGTAATTTGATGTGAGAAGAGTCCAAAAACAGCAAAATTGTTGTAGTATCTGTCTGCAGTGTATATTAGTTTGTTAGTGTCTTAAAATGCTAATTTGTTAGTTAGTTAGTCTGATACGATATCTCAAGGAAAAAGGAGTGCAAAGAGCTTGAACTAGTTTTAAAATATTACTTTATGACTGACAAAACATCATTGATTTGAAAAATTTTAATTTTAAAACTTTGTTTAATAGTGAAATATCTTAAACTTATTCGATATAATCTTATTAATGCATAATAACACTGATATAAAGTTATCAGACATTAGTGCATATGTCATCTGCAATAAACAAGCCCTCTCTGTGCGCAGCTACAGCAACTTGTTCTTATTATCGTTCTATCAAAAGTAAGAATGAAATCAGTAAACTAAATCGTATACAACATTTTCTTAATGACAGCAAATGGTTATAAAGAAATAGTTTCCGATTAGTTCACAGATATCCGCGGCTTTTCTATTTGCCGATTTATATTTCTTGAAATTCTAGATTTAAATTTAATGTATATGAAATTAATTACAGATATTGTCCTTATTTCGGAAAATATTTATAGAAAATACTGTAATGAATAAGTGTTTTTTTTTTTTTTTCATAAACTTAAATAATAAATAATATGATGTTTATTAATAATAACAATAGATTTATTATGTGTATATATATAGTGATAAATTTCACATTCTCTTAAAACTACAAAAAATATTTTACAGCAAAATATTTTCATTTAGGCTCATTTTCGAAAAAGAAAAAAACTCGTAATTAAACAAATATTTTTTAAACATTTCTGTTTTTATTAGAAAATAGGAAATAATTTCATTTTTTTTCTGACATTATTTACCTTCGTTCATACAATTTCTCTCAAAAAAAAAAAAAAAAAAAAAGTTTTAAATACATACAATACTTGTAGAAATATAGTCAAATAGCAACAAAACATACTAACATAGGAATTCTCTTAATAACCTATCGTGTTACTGAGTTATGTATTTAGAGCTATATCTATCATATAATTTGACTTTATATACCATTTGTAACCCAAAACAATGCCTTCTCCCAAATATTGCAAATGAAGCGATATGTATATGTCATATGATTGTTGCAAAAAGATATTATAAATAAAATATGCAAATAAAACAGCTTATCTAATCGACTGTTTCTTTCTTTTTCTTTTCTTTTCTTTATATATATATATATATATATATATATATATATTAAAACTGTTAGTTTAGAAATACTTTTTTCCAAACATTATTATTATCATTTATTTTTTTATAAAAAATCTATTTATTTTATTTATGTAATATCTATTTTATTTCATTTTGTAGTTCCCCAACATACTATAGGTATGGGGAACTTATATCTTCGTCAAATGTTTCAAACTCGATTTTTTACTCATTTTACACCATTTCGTGTGTGAGGAGTCAAAAAATAGCAAAATTGTTTTAGTATCCGTCTGTAATGTAATATTAGTTAGTTAGTGTCTTAGAATGTTAATTTCTTAATTAGTTAGTCTGGCACGAAGTCTCAAGAAAAAATTATCACAAAGAGATCGAGCCAGTTTTTAGATATTACTTTATGACTAGCAAACATAATTGATTTGTAAAATTTTAATTTAAAAATTTTATAAGTTATTCGAAATTTACGAATATATATATATATATATATATATATATTACATGGGAGATGAGAACAAATTTTCGATTAAACGTGCATTAAATGGAATATTTTTACTGTGAAAGTGTCAGACCAGCTTTAAAATACCAGTTGTGATGTTGCCATCAACTTCGTTGCATATGAATTTAAACTTTGTAAGTTATTTGAAACGTTAGAGTTACTAAACATGATAGAATAAGGCAAAAATTCGCATAAATGTCCTTTTTGAGATATATTTTCATCGTAAAGATTTCAGACTACATCTAAAACATCTTTATAATACTTGAATGAACTTCATTGACTACAAATATTCTAATTTAAAATTTTCATAAGTTATTCGAAATTTTAGATTTTCTTAACATAACAGAATAGAGCAATATACTATGTAAATTTGCAATATAGTAGCATTGCGTTGGAAATTGTATGGAATTGTATGAAAACTAAACTACGAAGTGTATCACAATAAAATAATTTAACAATTTAGGATAAGTTATATGTATCGAATTGAACGGTGTTTAGCATATTAAGACGAGCATTTTACTCTGTCACCGTGCCAAAAGATTGGTTATATTCATTTCTCTTAACATTAATATGGTATGTCCTGTACTAGAGATTTATGAATCCATATATATGATAAGGACCTGAGCAAAGTCCACTTTGCTCAGGTGCCAACATTTTTTTTTTTTTTTTTTTTTTTTTTTTTTTAAAGCAGTTCCGTCTATAAAATATATATTCTGTGTAGGATATAATCTGTAGATATTTTTTATCTATTGTATGTTTTATCATTTAAACTTAATTTTTTTCTGTGTTTATAAAATTCAGTGTGGTTGCCAGATTATTATTATTATTATTACTATTATTTTTTTGAGGAAAACAGTTTGCAAAATCATTATCCTTTATATAATTTTAATGACTCAAGTTAAGTCATTTATTCACTACACATATACCTCTTGTTACTGAGCACATATATTACCTATGTAGCAGTTAAAAGACCAAAAAATTTACGAAAACATTTACATGGGACAGACAAATTTACAAAAATAAGTATAAAATTCGGAGTATGTTTTAAGAAAATATGAGCTAACAAACAAACAAAGAAACAAACAAAATATACGATTTGAATTGAGAACCTTCTTCATGAAGTCGATTAAAAACAACTATGCACTAATCTATGTGACCAGTTACAAAGACTGTATTTTGAACATTACATAGCACAAGTGTCACACGCTGGAATACAACGTGCGCAACGTAGTTCAAGTTTGCACAGTGTAGGATATTGCGAACAAACTATTGCATGTTTTAAGCGTTCTGTTTTTAGTATTAATATCTATAAATTGTTTTTCGTACTAAACCAACGATGCGCTACAACTTTGTTTTTCACGTTTTCCCCCTATCTTGAACTTTTCGAGATTGGAACGCTACCTCCGCTATTTCCCAACCGGTGGCTCTGTAAGCAGGTGAATATCGTAGGGCCCTTTACTATACTCAGCAGTTATAAGAGTTGGGATTGTGCCACTCTGTATTTTATTTAGATCTTATAGATGTTACAATGAGACCTAGCTAAGAGTAAGACATTTAGCAAAAAAAAAAAAAAGAAGAAGAAGAAGAAGAAGGATCAAAATTGGAGCATCTATTTTATTGTTATTGGATTGATTATTTCCTGGTGATGCGATAATATGAAATTTTATTATGAAACCTGAGTTTGAAGTTTTCAATTTTTCGAGGGAAAATTTTAATATATATATATTTTTTTTTTTAATATCTGTTTTAAATGGGAAATCATAAAAGGTAGGTGAGAACTGGTAGTGTAACTTCTTCTTCAAATGTTTTTTTCTTTAAAAATCTTTTTGAATAGATAATATGTGGCACGTACTGTGTGATTACATAATGAAATGTAAAAATGTATATAAAGTAGAATTATGACCATGTAGAAGTACAGGTAAATTTTATTTTTATTATATAGAGAGATTATTAACAAAAAAAAAAAAAGTATGAGTATGTAGGGCAAATGTACACAGATTACTATTTTTATAAAGAATATAATGTAACTGATTTTCTGTAAACTAGAAATATTTTGTTTATGTAATTGTAGTTAGGTTGTTACAATTGCAATATGAGTCTAAATATATTGCACAACACATCTTTCAGTAGAAATATTTTTACTTTTTTTTGTGTGTGTGTGATTTAAAGGATTTAAATTCAAGAAATGCGAATGAGTAAATTTATTCTTATTAATTATATTTTTACAATAAAAATTCACTTTAATTTATATACATGTATATTCTATCATGAAATGCTTAGGTATTTACTATTACAAACAAATGCTTAAGATTTGCAGATAAGTAATACAATGCCCTATGAAAAGATAATATAATTGAAAGAACAAATACATGCAATATAAGTCTCTTCATTATTTTTTTTAATTACATATAATTACAAGTAGTAACCAAATTAGTTTAGGTGCTGCTTAATTGATAAGCAAATAGAATTGTATCGAATTACGGCTTTTGCACTTCACTTAAGCCTTATTCTTTCATTCTTAATTCTTATTAATAGCCTTAACCATTCTTCTTCGTAATAAGTATCTTTCGAAAGATTAGATTAGAAAAGTTGGATTACACAGAACATTTAGTTAATCTCATTTCAGCAGAATTTATTTCGTTTCTGGATTCAATGAAAAATTACAGCAAATCGGAAGATATTTAAATATATATTTTTTTTTAAATTTATTAAGATAAATATTTTGAGTAATACTCCACAAAACACATTCACATGTTTAATTCTGCGGGAAATTCACAAGCTTAAGTTGATGTTAGTAGATATTAGCTAATTCAGTAATCACAATGTGGAATGACAGCTTCCCGCATTGTCGTCTTGTTTCGACTTTCCTGTACAGCGCCTCCTAACAATCTCACGTGGCTGGCTTTCTGAAAACTCCCAGTACTGCGAATACATTTATATTAGTCTTCTCTAACCCAATTTAAATCTTGGTCAGACATTTTCGGATTATTCTGTACATAAATATGAATAAATACCATATACTTATTATATTTATATTTTCTATATATTTAATTACATATACATATTCAGTACTGTTATAAAACGTATGAAATGCAATTTATTTAAAATAGAGTTAAATGAGTAAATATATTTATTGTTGAAGAGATGGTATGATTTTTTTACTATATATATTACAACCTCCAATATCTCTGGAACCTATAATCAGTCATTTATACCAATTTTATTCTTTTTATTTATTTATTTATTTATTTTTTATAAAATAACAATAATAATAATAATAACAATAAATAAAGTATAAAGTATATAACATTTTATATACAAGAAAAAGTATATATATCACCAATTAAAAAATTTCACCATTTAAAAAATAATATATAATTTTTAAATTAATTAAATAGATCGCATTACACAAGTTTAATTAATTTTAATTTAAATTTATATAGTTTATTTTACCTTTGTTTATATAGTTATAATTAAAAAATAAGGTATGTATTATAGATATATGAAGAATTAATTTTTTTTCATTCTTCAATTACGAATATATATATATATATATATATATATATATATATATAATGGATTTCAATATTAAAAACATATAGAACAACTTCCGTATTTAGGCTGTTTCCTCTTAAAAAATAAACTTGTCCTACATATAAAAAATGCACAAAGTGTTAAACATAACATCTGCATAAGTATCATTAACGTAAACCTTGCATATTTATCAAACGTAATAAAATAATATCGTAATAATAATAATAAGCTTATAATAATTTTTTTAATTTATAAAATTCTAGTACATACCAACAAGAGAGAAGAAATTACATAATTGTTCTGTATTTGACTAAAATAAAATTTAACTTTTCCTATTTTTTATTTATTTATTTATTTATTGGCGAAGTAAAAAAACAAAAACAAAAAAAAAAACTATTTTTTTTATCGTGCACTGTCTCCTATTTCAATATACTTGCAGAAAATGCATCCGCGATTCATTAGATTTTGTATACATGTTAGCGAAAGTTAATTTCTTTCATTAACAACTTTGACACAGCTATTTCAGTGTTTCACTCTTTCAAATATTTTTCTTCTGTCGGCACTTCTCTTAAAAAAAAAAAAAAAAAGTTAACTTTTTCCAAACGATTATCGTATATCATCTTTTCATAAGTTTAATTTTAATAAGAATAATAATATTTAGATTTATTGAAGGTCCTAACTTTAATATTAACATTCTTTATCTCTAAAACAATCTTCTTTTATATATATATATATATATATTAAGTCTGTTCTTCAGTTTATTCATGATATGTCTTTCTATGTCTTTCTCATTTTCTCATCTTTTAAAGTAAATTTTCATAATATATAAATCAGAACTTTACACATTTCTTCAATATACTCCACTTTTTTATCCAGGAAAGATTCTATTGCATGGCATAATTTAAAAATCAATATATCTAATAATAATGTAGAATATTTCTTCATTGCCTTTCTGAAAAATACATTTTTTTGGTTGCATGTCAGAAAAGTCAAATTTGTAATAACCTCCAAGTTTTCATCGCGTCATCCTAATAGCTCATTGTTATTGAGTGAATAAAATTTTCTTTGGTTGTAAATAAGTCAAAAATCCAACAACGAATAAAATTTCGCTTATAGGCATCTCCCCGGAGAATAATATTTTAATATATGAGTTAAAACTAGTTTTGTCTGATAAAATTAAAAGTTCTTAAAGTCACTGTTTTCTCTTGGAAACCGCAATTCTTAACTTTAGTACATCGCATTTTGAACAAAGTTTTATTGACCTAATTTTTATTATCATTTTGATTTATTTTGTTCGCTTACAGTAACACAATGAATACATGTTTTTTTGCTTTAGAAGGATTTTACGATAATATTTTCCTTGTAATCCTTGTAGCGATATAATTTTAAAAATAAGACCAGATGTATGCGTCAAAATTCTAGTAGTCCATAAATTTCAATTGACATTATGAAACGGAAAGTCTATATTTTAGACTAGAGTTTGTTTGTTTACCATTTTTTTTTTTCATACTGGGCCATAAATATCCTGTTTTTGTATGACATTAAACAAAAAAATATTACATAAGAATGCTTAAAATTATGCATACATGACAAATGAAAAAAAAAAAAAAAAAAAAAAAAAACTTATAGAATATTTACTAACACTTTATTTGCCCAAATGTAACTAATATGAAATGTTTAAATTATCTTACCAACAAATACATAGCTTTACGACGAAAATTTTAATACATGTTAATGAAATTCAAAATTTTAATTAAATTTAAAATCAAGACATCAGAAAAATAGATATCACAAAAAGGCAAATATTTCTATCACAAATTATATCAGCTGCCTTTGACAAAAAGATAGATTAGTTATGCAATCTATTGAATTTCAAACTGTATTTTCTACATTATGGAGTTAGTAATCAACAAACTGGATTTTAAGCTCGAAGTAGTAATTATCATCAAATTATCCCTAAATCTACAATGCTGCCTCTTCCTAGCTCTCTTATGTATATCTGTTGTCATAAGGCATATTTAGCTGAATTTATATTAATATATGTGTCTTATGAACTTTCCGTAATTAGATACTCTTATAATTGCCATAATACTCTGATAATGTATGTCTTGAGTGATTTAGCAATATATATATATATATATATATATATATATATATATATATATATATATATATATATATATATATATATATATATATATATATATATATATATATATATTGTTCAAATTAATAATTTTGCGAGATTATATAACTGTTTAAGGATATTTTTTAAATATTATCTCAATATCATTCTATTTTATGTAGGTTATTATACATACATTTGAATAAAAATGATAAGCCTAATCTATATTTCAACCAACACGTTAAGTGGTATGATGATAATTACATTTTGTTTTTAGATATAAGTTTGTGATTAGTTTAATTCACTCGTGTTCCCTATGTATTTTACTAATACTTTAAGTAATTATTGTAGATAATGCTCGAAAAATTCTTATGAGTATTATTTCTCATATTTACGTTTATCTGAAGAACATACAGAAATTACATAATATTTCTGGCATCTGTTTGTCAGTTGTTCACAGAAAAATCTGCAGCATTTCCAGACATGATATTTGGCACATAGATAGTCTGTAGCGTATCAGTGTACACCTCAAAGCCGAAATTTCAATTTTTTAAATAGGAAAAAAGATATAAATTAAAATGTATTAACATATTTTTTAACTCTATTAAATTTTTCGACATTGTCCATTGCGTTGTAATTTCAACTAGTTGCTAATAAAACATACTTACAACTTTTTTTTTATTTATTTTATTTGTTCTAACATAAAATTGAAAATCTCAATACGCGTGAAAGATAATTAAAAAAAAAAATAAATAAATAAATAAATAAACGAGTATCATCAAAAATTACTGATAAAAATGGCGTCATAACGTATTAATATATATATATATATATATATATATATATATATATATATATACTAAATATTAATTTCATTTAATAAAACAACCTTATATGATTTTTTAGTTGATTTTATAGATCACAAAATAATGTGTGTACAGCTTTAGTATAAAGTCCCAATGGCGGCTTTTAATATTTATTGTCATTTTGGCGATGAATAAAAATAGCTGTCGCAGTTGCATAAGTAAAGAAGTGGTTAGAAACGTAAAACAACTGTTATTCACATTTCAATTTTAACCAACATTGTCCTATAGAATAGCTGTTTTCTAATGTGAATGCATATTTAGTTTATTTTAATAGCTTTTTAATAAAATCAAAATAACGTCTGTCTTTCCCTCTTTTAGCTGTCTCTTGAAAAATCTACCAATTTCACGTATATTAAATTTGGTGTATGCATAGTCTAGAATGTCTCCGTAGGCACCTCGAAGCCAAATTTTCAACTTTTAAAATGAAAGCAAAGTATTATGTAAAATGTGATTATGTATCGAAATTTTTAGCGAATTTTCTCACTAAGAAACTTTCTTTTTCATACTCGGAGGGGAAAAGCCGAAAATTCTCTTATTTCTTCATTCAATGAGCTAAAGGGCATTTTAATGCCTTAGGCGCTAAAAAATAACATTTTTTTTTTTTTTTTTTTTTAAATACCAATCGTACGTTTGCTAAATGATAATTATTAGAATTATTTTCAATTGGGCACCAAATCAAATTTATAACTATATTAGTACTATATTCAGAATATAATTGTTATCAATTTATAGTCGACTGGATAAATCAAATCAAATATAAGAAATTACTTGATGAAAAATGCAATGTATAGCTTGTATATAGTTTTGTTCAAAGTAATCGCGATTTAAATATGAAAAAGGTACTTCGATTATATATATATATATATATATATATATATATATATATATATATATATAGAGAGAGAGAGAGAGAGAGAGAGAGTGAGATAGATAGATAGATAGATATAGTCTTTAGAGGCAATAAAATGATCCGCGTGCGCACGAACTTTTGCAACGACTTAATATATTGCAACACCCAGAAGGAATGAGAATATAAGAATGATATTTATTGTGCACACACATTATAGTAGGATGAACATTTTCAATGAAAAAAAAATAACACATATTAAACCCTAAACGGTCCCGGGCGTTTATATAAGTTTTACCGAAGTACTATCCTTTGTACTGTATTGCTACCAGTAGAACCACTCACGCAGTTGGGCAGTGCAATAAAAATCTTGACAGTGTGATTGAAAGATTTACTCATTTCAGAGTTGAAAGAGTACAGTGGCACTTTGAAGCGAATCTCGTAAATTTTCCTTGGCAGGTAAGATTTTAACCCATTAAACGCCGCTATATTAACCGCATCGAAAACATTTAAATTTTTGTGTGCTTCGTGGTTCAATATACGTCTCTAATCATATGTAGTTTAATTTAAAATTATATATAATTATTTGGTTAGAAGATATGATAGGGTCCCAAAATGGGAGATTTTGCGACTAATAGGAAAAACATAGATACTTCCGCCACAATGTCGAGAATTGAATATTTAATTTTAATATCTTGTTAAATCCAGTTAGAAATTCTCCAAATTATTTTTATATGATTAATAGAGATAAATATTGATCCCTTAAAGCCGCTACCACAGCCATATTCAGTGTGTTTGTGAAGAATGGCCACAACCATTTTTTACCTCTTATTCTCGGTCAGTAAGAACTCAAAAATTGATCAAGAAGATCTATGCCACCAATAAGGTTCAAGTTCCATCTATTCCTGTTTGAGGCAAACCAATCTTCTTTTTAGATTTTTGACACCAAAGTTTTGCTTGATTCATTAGCTCCATACACTCAAAATTCGATGTGAAGCATACAACTTTGTTGTCTTTCCATTTTATTATACTAATATCTTTTGTTATAATATAGTCAGATTTCCCTGAATTTTTTTTTACTAAAACTTTACTATATTTTAAAAAATAGTTCTGAAGTCGGTTTACACTCACAGTTCCATTCAGACGAAATTCCCTTTTCCACATTTCGTTAAGCAATGGCGGGGAGTTGAAAAAATTGCTAACATACATTTTATGTCTTCTATTGTTTTCTATCCATTCTATTAAATCTAAGTCTACTCTTGTTCCAGGGGGAGTTTTGTCTTCAGTTGAGGTTATTTTTCCCACATAAACTTGTAAATTGAATGGATAATTTGGGAAGAAGAAAGGATCCACAATTTGTAGCCAAATTTCATGGTTTTTCCATGCATATACATTTTTTCAGAATGCCTACCTGTATAAGGGATAAATTCTTCGTCACTGCTTAAACATTCAGAAAATGTTCCGCATTGCTGAATTTTTTACAAAGCATTTCAATAAAACATCGAACTTTTCAAACTTGTTAGAGCCATCGAGTGATTTATTACCACATAAATGCAGATAATTCTTTATATCTCTAAAACTTTGCGTACTTGTGCCATTCTGTATGAAGGCCAGATTACAATCGGCTGAATTGCTCCAATATAAATCTTCTTGAGGCAAGGTATGATATTCGCTAAACAATGTAATTCTGATAAATACGTCCAATAAATTTTCAGATAATGAAAATGTATAATTATTATATTGTGTAGCATTCAATAGTTTATTCTAAGATAAGATCCATGATATCAGACTCAAAATACATTCTGAATATTTCGTAAGGAGTTTTAACAACAAATTTAGTGTGTATTTCTTCAAAATTTGGTGTTTGTTCAGACTAAATCGGAGTTTAATCTTCGGCTTATTTACCAGATATATATATAGGCTCTTTTTGTTTGCTTGCCCTAATAACACCATTTAGTTTGACCAGATGTTTCTTTTTTATCGATTTTTTTGGTTGTGTTTGTTGGTTTTGAGTTTTATTCGAGTCATCTTCATCACTCCAAAAAGAACTTTCTTTTAGACACCTAGTCCTCTTTTTTGATGTTATTTTCTTCCTTGAAATATCTAGGGTTTCACACTGTTTTAAATTAAGTTCGACTTCTCCGCACACACCTACTAGCATAACTTCATCTAAATTATTTTCAAAAAAATTTTCTTCATCAGTTATATGAACAGGACATGGTGACAAATAAGTGATACTGCACTCATCTGCTGAGAATCCGTTGGAATCTGAAATTTCCATATAGTCTAAGGCTTGCTGCACAGTTAAATATTTTAACGGTATTTTTACTTTTAAAATGAAATTAAAGAAACATCTCTATTGAAAATGAACCTCGCTTAAAGAATGCTTAGCTTAGAGTGCTGACCAAGAATTTATCACTCATTTATCTAGAATATTCTGAATAACATAAGAAATGAGCAGTATGACAAATTCAACACCTGCCAGTAACATGCATTTTAATTAAAATCATCTGACAAAGAACAGATTTATTCACGCAAAAGGGATGAGTCTTTAATCTGCTAGTCAGAACTAGAGGTCTGCACGGCCCGGCCCTCGGTCCGGGTTCGGGCCGAAATTTTCAATTTGCTCTCAGGCCGGGCCGGACTCGGGCTTAAAACTTTTTTGTAGGCTCGGCCGGGCCGGGCTCGGCCTCAATATTTTTTGAGTGTACTCGGGCTGGGCCGGGCCTGGAGGAAATTTTAAGCCTGAGTCCGGCACGGCCCGAATCTTTTTTTAAATTCCTCGTTAATCAACGAAAAAGGAAAATGATAAAATACTTTCTCATTCATTTATTTGACATAATTATATTGTCTGGTATGTCACATAAAATTTTATTTTGTTAAAAGGTGTCTCTAACTACAATTAAAATGTCTATCAGCTTGACTGTTCGCGATCTGATTTTCCGAAAATATTTTAAACATATCTCGAATTTAATATATTTTATTTAAAGTAATATTAAATGGTTTCTAATTCAAAATAATATGCATGTTACTACCAGTTTGCGTACATGTAACAAAGAAAAGAAATTAGATACGTTAATGTATATAAGGCTTTGTTTTCTATGGTCTGTAGTGTTTAGGTGGTACGAAGGATATAAAAATCCTTCCGCTGTAACTTTTCCTCTAAGGCTTCTTTTTCTTTTCTCCGGGGCACTAGATGGAAGTAGCATCAATTTTAGCATGTTCAGAAGCATCTTTCTATTGAGTATGGTTGGATTAACATTAAACTTTTGTTTACCGGATCACACGAAATATTTGGATATATTACGGTATATAACAAAAAGTGGTTGAAAGTGTACTTTTAGTACTATTAACCATTTTAAATATATTCCTATATCGTTTGAGGAATGCTAATATTTTCGATTTGACTTTCTGTCTGTCTTTGTGCCTTCTGTACGTCTGTAATAATGGAATACCGTTTATATATAAATATCTTGTAAACATGCAGCAGTTTTGTTAAAGAACATTCTATTGCTTAGCTATATAAAACCTCTGAAAAACACATACTAAAAATCTTTTTCGTAGAAAGGCATGTTTTTTTTTTTTTTTTTTAATCGGGCGGGGCCGGGTCGGGCATGATTTTATCGCTTTTTGTTCGGGCCCGGCCGGGCCGTACACTAGTAAAAAAGAAACGGACCGGGCTGAATTTTTCGATTTCATACCGGGCCGGGCCGGGTAAGCAAACCCTTCCAACGGGCCGGCCGGGCCCGGGCCTGAAAATTTCGACCCGTGCAGACCTCTAGTTAGAACACGCCAAGTCTCTCATTTTGGGACCTTTCTAAATAAACAGTTGTAAAACCCTCTTAAATTATTGTTCTTGAACCCTGTTTGTTATGACTTAAAATAAGAACCACTGTTCTTCATAGTCAATGTTCCTGAGCTCCCGCACTCGAATTATTTATTTTTAGTGAATTTATTTTTTTATGAAGTATAAAGTGGTAATTTTGCTTATATTTGAACAATTTTTAAATCTAGAATTTATATTACAAATTTTTTGAAAAAAAAAAATTCAAAGAAACTAAGTATTTCAGTATCAATTAAAAAACATATAGAATATTTCTATCTTAATTACCTGTGGAGAAAAAAAATAATGGAAAGTTCTCAAAATGGGACACTTGGCGCTTAGTAGTAAATTTAATCTCAAAAATCTTAACATATATTTATGTCCTTTTTTTTTTTTTTTTTTTTTTTTTAAGTGATATTTATGTGAAAAACTAAGTTTTTTTTTTTTTTTTTTTTTTTTTTTTGCTTTGGGGGTAAATTTTGTTATAAGGATAAGTCATTTCAGAAAATTTAAATTTTCGTATTAGCAATTAGGTCAATTGAATATAAATATTTCAGATAACTATGCCCATTTATGAACTATTAAATTATATAGGTTTTCAAGAACAGATACTTTCTGTCTTTCTTTTTTTTTTTTTTTTAAATATTTAAAAAAATTATGTTTTGCATTTGGAAATATGCTTTTCGAATTATATTCTGATATATTTTATTGTATTTTAAAATAATTATCTGAAATTTTTAAAAATTGTTCTTTTAATGTCTATTCCATTCACAAAAAACTGATTTTCAATGATTTTAACTATAAATAATATAGTGTTTTGACTAAAAATCTCAGAAAAAGTAACAGCGAAAGGCCGAAAATGTTTTGAAAAAGTCAAAGAATATTTTAACACCTACTTGATAAAGTTAAACTACTTTATGTTAAATAGAAAAACAAGAATAATTCTTAAAACTAGTATGTTGTGGCCACCACAAGACTGTCATCTATATTTTCCTATACAAATTCACTCAGTAACAATATTGAAAAAAAAAAAAAAAAAAAATCCAAGTTTTTTTTCGCTAAAAGTAAAAAAAATCGATAACTTTGTTTAAAATTATCACATATTTATAGTTCAACCATTCGTTCTAAAGGTATTGACGAGACCTTTCGAATGATACCCATCTTTAAAATTTACCCCACCCCTGGGGTACTTCCCCAGGGGGGGGCGGGAAGCGATGCCCCCAAATGCACAAAATTTTTTTCCAAATTAACTACTACTATTATTAATAATTCGTATTAATTTTACAATCACAGGTTAAGAATAACTGTCATTAAGTACCTTTATACGAAATTTTGTCCTATACTGTCATGTTAAAAATTTAGAAAAAATACGATCACAGCGCCTCCTGTTGTGCGATTGATCCCCAAATCTTATCAGCACCAGTTTATGGCAGAGGCTAACTAAATACAGAGTTTGGTTAAATTTTGTTATTATTATTTTTTTTAATTACGATTTATTTCGAAGTTTTTTTTTCGTAAAAAGTAAAAAAAAAAAAAAAATCGATAGCTTTGTTTTAAATTGTCACAGATTTATAGTTCAACCATTCGTTTTAATGGTATTGACGAAACCTTTCGAAGGATACCCATCTTGAAAATTTACTCCCCTCGAGGGGGGACTTCCACCCAGGGGGGTTGACGAGGCTCCTACACATACAAAAAAAATTTCCCAGTTGACTATCTCTGTTATAAATAATTTTTGTAAATTTCATAATGATTACTAAAAAATAATTATCTTTATGCACATTTATACAAATTTTTTTCCTATATCACCATGTTAAAAATTTAGAAAAAGTGGGATGGCAACGCAACCTGTAAGACAATTTTTACCAAAAGTTGATAGGCACTAATTTATGTCAAGGTTAAGTCAAGCACTAATTTATGTCTACATACCAATTTGTATGAATTTCTGTGCAGTAGTTCCTGAGATACAGTTGCCACAATATTTTGTCACACACACACACACACACACACACACACACAGACAGACAAACAGACAGACAGACAGACAGACATTTTCTAAAAATGGTCAAATCGTGTTCTAAACGTGTAAATCCATCAAAAACCCGAGGTCGAAAATTTTTACGAATCCAATACTTTCTTCTATTGAATATAGAAGAAACTAATAATCAATCTCAGAAATTAAAATAATTAAAACAATCATAGAATCCCCCCCCTCTCCCAAACTAAAAAAAAAAAAAAAAAAAAAAAAAAAAAAAAAATCTTAAACCTAGTTTGTATTATTTTGAACGTTGGTATATATACAGTATTTGTTATTTAACTTCTCACTTTGCGACCTTACAGAGGTAAGAAATAGTCGTATGTGGGCCACACCAGATTATTAGACTTAAGTGCTTGATTGAGAAAATATATAATACTGATGATATTTTTTCTAAAAAAATAATAATATTAACATGTTGATGTATTTTTAATCCAAACAATTTCAAATAACTATTATTAATAAAAATGAAAAATAAATAATTATGACTTATAAACATAACACTTAAAAAATACTGTATAAACACGTTAAGAAATAATGAAACTGCTTCTATTAAGATAACATAATTAAGAGAACATATAACTTATGCAAGTATCTTCATTAGCTATTAATTACATTTTATTACGTTTCGTTATCACACTGTTTTAAACACTACTTAATGATAAGAAATATAAAAACATATCTAATTATGACTTTTGCGCCTGATTTAATCTTTACTGATTCATTCTTAGTTCTTGTTAGCTCTCTTGACCATTGTTCTCGTATAAAATGTCTTTCGAAAAATTAAAAAAAAATAGATTACTAAGAATATTTAGTTAATCTTATTTCGCTAGTCCATAATTTGCTTTCTCAGTTCTTAGAAAAATCATAGTGAGGCATAAAATATTCAATTACAGTAACTAACATTGTCACATTCACTTATTTTTAAAGAGTAATCATTTATAAAGACAAAATTAAAAATCTTTTTACCAAACAACCTATATAAAAATATAATGTTTAAAAAACTTTTTCCTTTTTCTTCAATTTACAAATAAATAATTACAAGAAAAAAAAAAAAAAAAAACTTTTTATGTAGCATGTTTTTAAAATTTCTGTTGAATCATATAAACGCAAATGAAGGCAGCAGAAACCCGGAACAATTCGCTGAAAGTACTAAAAAAATCATTGTTATTCTGTTTTGAGCTATTGCTAAGTTTCAAATGTCTAGCTAGCCGGGAAGATAGTTGAAAATCGATTACTTTGTAATGGTAACGCTACCGATGGCAGCAGGGTCCCGATGCAGTAGATTAAAAATATTTTAAAAATGTATTTTAACCGTGTTCTGGATTATTCTGAAAGTTTTATTTGACCTACTAAAGGCCTAATTTGCCTTGTTTTTGGAAAGCAAAAATGGTTGTGAAAGTGTTAATATCGAAATCAAATCTTACAATAGCCCTTCGTATTCTATTCACAATAATATATATTCAGAAATTGATATATGCGTACACGAATGTAAATAGAAAATGTTATGCATGGCGAAATTATTACTTGCCATAATGATTTCTAATTTACCGTCGAACTATCAATATATATTAAATTTTGAAACGTATGTTTGACAATTCTTTAAAAATAAATTATAATTGATTTTACGCATGTAATCGCGCGTTTAAATATAGTTTATGTATAATCATGATATTACATGGAGATATCCCTTCAATATTTTCGATATCGGAACTTCTAGAGTTATTATTATTATTATTATTATTATTTGTGTTTTATTTTATTTATTTATTTATTTAATAATGTTCTGTTTTCTGTTTTCTGTTTTTTTTTTTTTTAATGAATCTGTTATGCATATTTTGAATATCGTATATTTTTGCAACTGTAAATATATTGGAGGACAAAAGAGTGGTGTCACGACAAACGAATTAAAAATTTTAAAAATATAAAATTATAACTCTGTTATGAGGTTTTGAGGGTGAGGATTTTTTTGCGTATAATTTTGAAGCTATAAAATTAATAAGGAAAGATGGGAACTGGCAGACATTTAAATTTTTAAATGAAATTTTGTCCTTGAAAAATCCTGTAGCAGGTTTTTGGATCAAAAATCAATTTCTTCGAAGCTGTAAAAATATTGAATGAGGGAGTTTTTAAACGTTTATTATTTTAAACGTTATTTTTAAAAGTTTTTAAACAAAGTTTTAAGGAATGTCTGTATGATATTTAGAAGTGTGGAATAGATTAAGCATATCTTCAAAGCTCTAAAGTTATTAACAAGAACACAAACAACGTATTTATTTTATTTTAATATTAATTAATTAATTTTATTTTACTTTTATTTTTTAATACAGTTCCGTTGAAACTTAGGCAAAGAATTTATTTATTTATTACTTTTTAGATACACTCCCGGCTAGAAGAAAGTTTGGCTAGTTTTTTGAGAGCGAGAATCGATTGCGCATTTTTTAAACGCTATAGATGAAATGAGAAATCGGTAATTTCAGTATTTTATAATATATATATATATATATATATATATAAGATAAAATTTAAATATAAAATGGAGTAAAACTTGAATTATTAAATGTATAGAACTTGAACAGAGTTTTTATAAACCAATGTGCAAATGCAGCAAAAGGAAATATAAAACTATAATAAATAAACAAAATAACTAAACCCAGATGAAAAATTAATCCCTAAATACATGGGGGGCCTTCATCATGGGAGGTCTCACATGTAGGGAAAGGAATATGAGAAGTTTCTGACGAAACGCTGGTAATTTAACCAAAAAACACGTTTCTAGCCCCCAACTTCTCACAGATGGAAGCAAGATCATACAGCAAAAGATTTTAATTAACACAAAGCATAAAAATCAATTAAATTCAGAAATCAAGCACAAAATATAATACATCAATATAAAATACAAGAATATTAATAATGCAAGAATATGTAAATACACTGCTGTTTGTAAAAATTGCAACACCAAGAAGGAATGAGAATATTATAATGATGTTTATTGGGCACATACATTATAGTAAGACGAACAATTGATTAAAATTTCAGAAAATTTCTAGTAACATGTACTGAGAAAACAGTACATAAAACAGCGAACTCTGTGAGCAATAACAGCACTTATCTGTCTAGGCATTGAATCAAACAGCGATTGGATGCCATGTACGGGTAAGCACTTCATGAAGCTCCAACACGATGCTGCAATTCATCGATCGTGGTTACTGGTGAGTGACGGGGGGGGGGGGCAGTCGCTCTTCAATGATTAAACACTCATTTTCATTTGTGCGAAATCAGAAAACTGCGCTGACCTGAGAATCGGTTGAACACATTCTGTATTAAGGAAGGTACGGACTATACAGACAACTTGCGGTTGTGCATTATTCTGCTTAAATGTGGCGCAGCGGATGCCTTGAATATAGAGATGAGGTGCTGGCCTTAACTCACCAGAAATTTAATGGCCGCATTTCAGAGTGTCGGGAATGCGAACAAGAAATAATCGAGACGTGTATCGAATGTGACCCCATACCATCACTGCAAGTGATGGACAGTGTGACGATGGCGAATCCCAGCTGGTATTGTACATTATAAACAATGTCGTTAAATACGGATAAGGCAATCTTGATGCTGTAAACAGGATTGTGATTTGTCTGAAAGGCGACTTCACGTGATTCCTGCATCCCCTGCATGCAGTTTTCAGAGTAATAAAAATTTTGGTAGCCGCATTATGAGTCACCACCTTGAATGAGTGATGGTATGTGGTGACATTGGATACACGTCTCGATCACCTCTTGTTTTGATTCCCGCCACTCTGAATACCAGCCATTACATTTCTGACGAGTGAAGGCCCTTCGCCCTGCCCTAAATTAAAGGCCTACGAAACGCAATACTTAAGCAGGACAATGCATGACAGCAAGTTGTTAGTATTGTCCGGATCATCCTTGATGCAGGATATGTTCGACTGTTGCTCTAAACAGTGCGTTCTCCTGATGTTGCACCAATGAAAATCACTGTTTAATCGTTGAAAAGCGACTGGCCCCCACCACTCACCACTAACTACGATCGATTAATTATGGCAACGTGTTGAAGCTTCATGAAGTGCTTTACACGTACATGTCATCCAATCGATGTTTGAATCAATGCCTAGGCAGATAAGTGCAGTTATTGCTCACAGAGGTCTCTCCTTTATGTACTGCATTCTCAGTACATATTACTCCGAATTTTCTGAAATTTTAATCAATTGTTCTTCTTACTATAATGTATGAGCCCAATAAATATCATTATGATATTTGCATTTCTTCATGGTGTTGCATTTTTTACAAACAGCAGATTACATACCTGGACAAACTAGAATAGTCATTAGAATATGAAAAATTGAAAACTACTCCCCATTATAAACATAGAACCCGATTCAACTAGTAGGGCAACTTACTAGCATTTAAATTCCACCCCAAAATGGAACAACAAACCTTAAGTAGAATTGTAATCAAGAATAAAGAATGTTTATTGAGTTAAAAAAAAAAAAAAAAAAAAAAAAAAAAAAAACAGGATAGCGGCTAACATTTAATATGTTTTTGAAATTTTTCATCGCAAGATTCATGTCTAAATTGTTATTGCATATCATTTTAATCTGGGTGAATATAATATTTTTTAAAACTTTAAGACTAATACAGGAGAACCTATTTGTTAAATTACAAACTTTAAAGTTAAGATCTTGCCTTTTTCCATAAATCCCAATAAACCAGTTATTATGTATTTTTTTTTAATTTTTATGTTCGCATTTTTTAATCCAGGAAAGAAGTTTGGTCAAATTTCAATATTTCAATTTCTAATTATGATTAAATTATTTCTAATACATCATTCGAAAGATATTTTAAAGTTCTTTTATATTATCGAAAGTTTTCACCAGATTTACACTTTTTGAGGTCTCCCGAATCAGTTTTCTTTTGTATCTCAGCTACTAATTAAAATATTTTCATAAGTAATACATCATTAGAAAGCTTTGTTGATTTGGAATAGAACAGTAGATTACAGAAATTTCTACCGCCAGATGGCGCTGTAATATTTATAAATTTCTATATTTCAAATTCTAATTATGATTAAAATATTTTAAATACATCATTCGAAAGATATTTTAAAGTTCTTTTATATTATCGAAAGTTTTCAATAGATTTACACGTTTTGAGGTGTCCTGATTAGGTTTTCTTTTGCATATCAGCTAATTGAGTTAGACTGTTCAAAATTGGTATATGTAGATTAATTATAGGCGGGGCTGAAAGTGTGAGGAAGAATTAGGTATGCACCGTGCGCGTATCCCCTAAATTGTGCGCCCACAGCGCGCACGGGACTGCGCTGCCGAAGGCAGTGGGGACCCGGTCCAACTTTTTAAACAATGAGAAATTTTTTTTCTTTCCTTAAGAATAAAAAATTTATTTGAGAAGAGATATGTGCGCGCAGCGCGCGTATACCCTCACACGTGCGCGCGCAGTGCGCAGGGGTCAGCGTTGCCGGAGGCAGTGGGGACGCGGTGGGAATTTTTTTTAAAGAGGCACGAAGGGTGAGGGAAGGAATACGTGCGCGCAACACGCACGGGAATGCGCTGACGAAGGCAGTGGGGACATGGGCTGACTTTTTACCCAATCAGAAATGATTTTTTTTTTTTTTTTTTCAATTTCTTTTCTTAAGACTAAAAGTTACTGCTAGTGATTCATTAATTATAGTGATTCATTTGAACTGAACCGTCATACTGACCCGCTAGCGGGCGAAGCCCGCTAGTTATTATTACTATTATTTGTATTTTATGTCCATTATTTTACAAAAATTTTATAACTTGTTCATACCTATAATTATGTCTAATATTATGTATGTTTTCGTGAGTGAAAAGTTTACAGGTATCAACAACAAATTTAAACAAAACAAATTATAAACATAAATGTAAGAGTTGCAGATTTTCTGAAAGAAGAGAGTAATCCAATGGTGCCGAATTCAAAGATATAAGATTTATATTCTTAAGCAGTTTAATCGAATAACAGCCTACAAAATATTTTCTGCGAAGATTTTCATAAAATAACCTATTTTTTAAAGCATATCGAAAAATAAATAACGCGACATACCAATCTTCTTATGGATATTTTATGCCTATTTTTGTTGTAATATGCAAAACTTTATAAAATGGTATTCGGATGGCTAAAGCCTTTGACGGAGATTGATGTCTCTACATCTTACGTAGAAAATTTATGAGTGGAAGGTGTTAAGATAAAGTATCAGATTTATGTTACAAGATAAAAGAGAAAAATAAAATCGATTTTTCAAGAACTGTAGTGGAGAACATTGAAAGTTATTTCAGTACTTAAGATCTGGAATTTATGTTTCAGATTTCGAGATAGTAAATGTGTTATTTTTTACTTTACATGCATGTTAACCCATTACCTGCTGGTGTTGCGTTCACGCAACACCAGAAATAATTGAGTTTAACAGTTACTTAAAAAGGTTTTTTAAACTAAGTATTGTTTTTAAGTAAAAAAAAAAGGATAGATGTTTATTTTATTACAAAAAAAAAAAAAAAGATCTGAAAAAAATTTTAAGTTTAAAAATGGATTTCAAACTTGAAACACATTTCAAGTGAAAAGTTTAGAAAATCTTTATAGTTGAATGAGTTTACATAACTTGTAAAAAAATGTTTTCGTAATAAAATAATTACTTTTGTAGTTATCTGTAGTTTATTCTGTTTTATGCTCCCTCAAGAAAATTTCCGTAAACATTTATTTGTATTAATTCTATACTCTTATTCCACTGAAGTTGTGCAAATACAACACCCTGTATTTAGTAAGATAAGATTAATTTTAATAATTTTATTTTGAATTGTTATTATGTATGATCAAAATAATGAGTATTACTGTTTGTATTTAGAAAAAAATCATTATTTCGAGTTTTGGCGGTTAATGGGTTAATCTGAAGTAAATGCTTATAAAAAATATTAGAATTATCGATGAGTAAGCAGATAACTAATGTTTTGTGTGAATTTAAAAAAGCAATACCTACATACATACATATCTTTTTCTATATATATATATACATAATTTATTTTTAGATTACATTTAAAGATACTTTTGTTTACTTTATATTACACATATAAGGTAGAAAATGATTTTTTCCATAAACATTATACAAATAGAGTACGTCACAAAGATGATTCACCATTATGATGATTGTTTTGAACATATGGATGTAATCAGATACCTTCAACCTCTGTGAAAAACTTTGAATGCCACGTGACATGGACTTGAATGAGATTTTTTCCATATGAAAGCACTTATTTTTGTAAGAATTCAAACAAAACATTTTCCACTTCAAAATGGTTTCTCATATATATACGTATATTAATAAATAATCTATGACATTATGGCTTTCCATATTTATAAAAATCACAAAAATGTGATTAATTGTGATTTTCTGTATTCCTACACTCTGATTGTTTATTTAATTTGAATAGACTGGAGAGTTGTGTACAATGCAAGGAAGACAGAGGAAACAGATTTCAAAAAGAATTAATGGAAGAAGACATATTGATGTTGTCAAAAGCGAGTCTTGATGCATTATCAACTGATATACTTATTAAATAAATCAAAATAGTACATTTTTCTTATCCACAACATGAATTTTGTACGGATAACACTTTACAATGGATTTAGAAACTTTTGTAATGTAGATAAAAGAAAAAGACTGTACTTGCCGAAGATTATTGGAAACCGAAAGCTCTTTTGACCACGTAAATAACACTTCTTCGCATCTTCATTTGAAATCCAACATCCTCATAGCACCATATCTAAATTTTCAGTCTCTTCAACTTTAAAATTATCTTTTTCACATCTTATCTCCGCAGATACTTTTATTGTATCCATTTTAAAGGCAGACTTACGTGTAGTTCAGATGAAAAATGATTACCACTACGATAAAACGACTTAAACAGAAAATCTCGATCTTTCACATCTAAAAACATGGTAAAGAAAGATTTTATTACGGCACTGACTACGGCTTCCATATTTGCATAAATTATATTGTACATTACAGAAAAAGTGTAATCAATTGTTCAAAATTTGAAGTATTAATTTTTATTGCGTATTCCTGCCTCTTGTGGTCCATATAACACATGTACATTAAGTTAAAAAAAAAAAAAAAAAAAAAAAAAAAAAAAAAATCACGACTACTGGAATAGAATCTACGCTATCATCAAATCTGATAGAGATGTTTTATCTTAAAATATTAAAGCACTTTCTGGATCGTATTAAAAACGGAGTGTAAAATATTGAAAAAAAAAAAATAGATATAATGATTGGATTATATGAGATCTTTGATAAGAAATAGCGTCTCTTATTTCCCTTTTTTCTTCACATATTCATTTGCATTTTACCTATATTTGGAGAATTAAAATTATTACTATGCGCAAGTGATGTGACGAAGTCACTGACCGTTCATGGATCCAAGCAAAAGACTTCCTATGTTAATCGTCCATTCATTTTTTTTTTTTTTTTTTTTTTTTTTTTTTACTTTAAGAAAAATTATCTCCCGATTTCAATCCCCATTTTGGGGTATAGATATATATAAATTACTGTCTGTGTGTGTTAGATTGAATTATATTTTCTGTAAAATTCATAAAATTTTAATTTTAATTTCAAAAATGTGAAAAAATAAATTGACAGACTTCCTTTTTCGGATATAAACATTTAATGTCAGTGGAATAATATTCATTTCAAAGGAACAGATTTGATATCTGCCGTCCTTGACGAAAAGAAGAATAATAATAAAAGATCACCAAATTATTTGGCGAATATATTTGATTCCTTTAAAAAATCATGGTTATTTTTAAAACGAGCAATCAATAATATAAAACAGTATATTGTAGAATATATATGTATTACGAAAATATAAATCCGGCATGTATATATTTGTATTAAGTTTTTTATCGTCCAAATACACAAAACACCAAGGACGAATACATATCAAATCTATGCCCATTTTGTTTCTAGAGCTATGAAATTTAAATTAAAATTTTGTTAATTTGACAGAAAAATAACTTAATCTAGCATATGTACACGATCACTAATTCTTAATTATACCCAAATACGGGGACTAAAATCGGGAAAAAAATTCATAAATTTTTAATAATAAAAAAAATGTACATATATATATATACGGTGGACGACTAACCTAGAAAATCTTTTACTTGGCCCCGACGACGGTCAGTGACGTCACACTTCGCTTGCGTATAACTTATACATAGGGGAGAGTGGGGATGAATGGGACATTTTTCATGTTTCTACTGATAACGTTCACCATATGTAATTCAGAATTTTGTCACATTGCTCATAAGTACACTTCAGTAATCAGTTACATATAAACATACTAACTTTAGTAAAAAGTTATTATTATTTTTATTAATATATATATTTAATTTTTTATATGCTTGTGCGTTGTCCCATTCATCCCCACCCATGGGGATGAATGGAACAGGACTGGAGTTAACAAAGAAAAGAAAACAAAATGGAAAGTAAATAAATTTTTTAAGTTAAATTGGTTTACGTGATTTTATTACACACTATGAATTTACTGAAATTAACGTAAACTTGTGTATTGACTCAAATTAACATCATAGTCAAAAGTCCTTTGGTTCGCGCAGTCTTTAGTGGTCTAGGCTTTGGTAATTTAATCTAATAAGACCTAATCTAAAAATAAGTAAATAAATAAGACACTAGAAAGAGATAAATCATTAAATTAGAGTACACATTATCCAGATAAATGTTTGTTTCCGACTGATCGGGAAAAATCAGCATTCCATTCTGTATTACATTAGAATCACCAGGATTTATTTAATTAGCTTAATTGAAATTGTGATTTTAATCAAATTATTATTAGTTTATTTATTTAATTTTTCTTATATATAATAAGTTGCATTGAATATTCTAACTTATAATTTTTTTTATCATAATTATTGTAAACAAAAATCAGAACAATTAATTTCACTCTATTTTTCTCTAAATCTATGCTACTTTTATAATTCCATGTTATAACTACTAAGCTACATGTTATAAAACTATTGAAAATCTATATAAGATTTCTTTTAATATAATTTTTGTGCACAATTTTAAATTAGCTCATAGTGGGAATGTCCAATTCATCCCCATTTAAACTGTCCCATTCATCCCAACCACCATATGATTATATAAAACAGGAATAGGCTTAATGAACATTTGTCAATATTTCTTGAATATCATGAGCACAATAAAAGATTATGTTTTTTCACCATATATCACTTTTATTAATTTAAGTAAATAGTTAATGTCTTAACTACAAACTAACTGAATAAGTAAAAACTTACTTTGGCAGCTGAAAAACACACTTTAATTTTTTTCTGCCCTTCTATGGATAGCACAATTCTTAAACTACACTTGATGAATGACCTCAGTTCTGCCATATATATATATATATAAAAAAAAAAAAAAAAAAAAAAAAAAAGTCAAGTTTCTGGTGTTTGCAAAACATAAAAATCTAGCTTTTGTCCCATTCATCCTGCGTCCTATTCAACACCACTCTTTCCTATATAAGAAGGAAATTTAAGATTTGGTAATTACTTTGCTTTGCAAAGGCAATTACTTTCTTTTGGAGAAGACAATTACTTTGCTTTGTTTTGCAAAAATTGGTCGCATTTCGACTGCTGGGCAATACTAGTATAATAAAATTGGGTAGTATTATGAGAAACACATTAATGATTTAAACTATGTTTTTTCTTCTCTAGAACATTCTAATGACACCAGAACGAAAAATACCAAACATACAAATACTAGTTAATACCCTTCAAAATTTGACGGATGGAGTTCAACTGAGATTTTTTCACTGCATAAAGTTTAAAACACCCTTGCTTTAATATTTCGTATTATTCTTAACCAGTTTAAAACGCCCTGTTTTAACCAATTACCTTTTGGTTGGAGGGAGGAGGGATAATTTTATGAAATTTCAATATACAAAATCTAAGTATACTCCACATAATAAAAACAAAATCCTAACGTTTTTTTTAATTTTATTCTAAATATGACCAAAAGAATGTTAGGAGTAATTAAAAGAAAGACAGAATTTATATAAATTATCGAAATAATCAGTATTTCTTATTGAGATGGCATCAATATTTCTGATAATACTTACCAAATCATCATGCGTGTAAATTAATCCCACTGTTCAATTCCTCTCTGTCACACCAAATCGACTAATAATCTATAGAACTACACTCGTTTTATGTTTACTGTGCAATTTATTCGTTGCTTTTCACGTGAAATGAAAGAATACAAAGATTTTCTACTTGATTATATTAACTTACTACCAAGGGTAACAGTTCACAATTTTTTAATAAAAGACTTACATGAAAGACAAAGATTTTATTCGCTTGCGAAATACTTGTAAATTATATAATTAATTCTAATTTGCCAAGAAAAAAAATAATTGAATTTTGAGTGTAATATAATAGTTTTGATTCTCATTTTTCATTCCCATATTTGTAAATCCACTTGGGTTTAATCTAAAATATTAATTCATTGTACTCTAAAAATAAACTGCAAATTGGAATAAAGTTAAATTTGTTTTTGCTGAGAAAAAAAAAAGTTCTTAAACAGTTTTTTATAGAATCAGTTTTTTAAAAATGTGTTAAATTGTTATGTTCAATGACTACTAAAATTAAATATAAAATCAAATTATCTTAAAATTTTTCTACCAAATGAAACTATCGTTCATTAGGAATTTTTAAAAGAAATCATGAAATCAGAATGTTTTAAAAGTAAAGATAAGATAAAAATCAATTTCAAGGCTCATTTTTGAAATCCAACTGTGGCAGTTTAAAAATAAATTTCAGACAGAAACACATTAAAATATATTGAATAATAATAGTAATAAATCATGTATGAAATTACGCCTTCCTTTTATGAATTGTTTACTTTTTAATTTATGAGAGTATTAAGCATATATATTTAGGAATGAAGCTACAGAAAACCCATGAAATGATTAGTGAAATAATAAAAATGAAACTTTATCCCCTTTTAACCCTTTGAAGCAGATTTCTCATCAAACATAATTTTTGCACTTTTTTGATAGTTTTAAGTTATTTTAAATCTAAATAAGTGGAAAATGTTATATTTAAAATTTTAATTAATTTTGGTTCTAAAATATAGTGTGGGGCACCGGTGTCCCTTTCTTAAAGGAAAATTCATCAAAAGACCCGGGCGTCCCATGAATAAATATTTTTACAAATTGCACTTATTTACAATTACCTAGATATAGGAGTAGCAATAATTAATTACTGATCTTTTTTAAATAATCAAATTTAATTAGAAATAAATTTTTGAAATTGGTTGATAAAATTTTTTCAAACTACTTTTATTTAACATTTTTATTTTAGTAAAAACTTTACTCTGATAATATAATAGATTTTTTTATAGTAACTATTAGACTCTCTTTTATAATAAAAAACTATCATATAATAATAATATTTGTAATAAGAGCGTCAAAAAATAAATAATCAAAAGGGACACCGGTGTCCCATCTGCGTCAAAGAGTTAAACCCAAGAAGATGGGTTTTAAAAATATTGGTCAAGATAAGAAAGAAACAGGGAACGATGCATGAGCAAAATATCTCAACGTATTGGGTTATACAGTGGTATATATTCATATTTAAATACTTTGTTTGATATCGAGTAATGATTGAAGGAAAATTGTGAATTTGTTTAAAATAACTTTAGTACTGTGCATAGTTTAAAAAATGTAGTTAAATAATTTTTGCCATAGGAATGTAAATAAAGCCTTTATTTCTTCAAACTAACCAATACGGAAAATGTAGTTTGCTACACAGCATAAAAATAAAATCTATGTAGCATCGATGATATTTCGTACAATATGACAGTTTTAGCGCCATCTATAATCTAAAGCTAAAATAAATAAAGAAATAAAATCTCAGAGTTTTCTTTCTTTCTGTTATTTTAGGGAGAGGGGCATTTATAAAAATATACACTTTTAAAATCACATACATTTATACGTAAAAATAATTTCACCTAAAATAAATTTAATAGATTATTTTATTTGCACTGGGAAACAGACTATTCTACCTAAAAAATAAATTGATTTTGATTGAATTATTTATTTATTTATTTATTAGTATTATTATATTTTATTTTATCAAAATAGTATATTTCAACAAAAGTATACTGTTAAAAATAAATAAATAAATATATAAGAATGAATTTAATACTTTAGCAAGATAATTTGCCCATTAAATTTTTAATAATAAATTATGCTATGTAATTTTTTACCCTTATAAAATATCAATATTTTTAAGGTTATTCTTTTTAAATTATTTTTTCTGTAATATAGTACCGAAATGAAATATCAGAGATTAATTTAAAATTAGATTAAATAATAAATAAATAAAATAAAATCCAGTTTGACATTAAATATCTATCTTCATTTTTTCTAACCAAAGTTTTCAACTCATAAAAGTTAACTTTTAAAGAACAATAAACTCCGACAATTTGTTAATTTTTAAAGATATTTTTTTCTTTTCTTTTAAGAAATTAATATATATATATATATATATATATATTAATAAAATTAGGAATATGGTATAGTATGTATTTATGGTAACAGATGACGCCACAAAAACTCTTGAAATATAATCCTGTGTAAGAAAATTTTCGGTGAAATGAAAATGCATACGACGGTAGCCGATAAGTATTCGCGAATTGCTTTGTTTTTAATATATCTCCTTAGAAAGTATAAATCAATGAATTAATCGTGTGAATTATTTTTATTGTAGAATTTTAAACAGGCGTCTGCCATAGACATGTGAAATATTAATGTCGTCTGCTTGATCTCTATCACCGATGTTCATATTGCACTGAATAAAGGTAAAGGAATTTCCCGTTCCGAACTGGTTCATAATTTTCTCGCGCATGTCCAGATCGTGCGATTTTGGTCTTACAGAAATACCTTTGTGTTTTAATATATAAAATATTATTACATTTGAAAATTATATTAATAAAATTTATTTGCTCTACGTTATTTTTGCTGCATTAAAAATAAATTATTAATTTACAAATTAAAAAGAATTTTGAAAAAATAAATAAAATGAAGATGAGTATTTCAAATTAAACTTTTATGAAGAAATATTTTGACAAACGCAGATTTATTTGTCATTTATTTATTTATTTATTTATTTTAAATATTAATAAATATGTATAGAAGAACTGTTATGAAATATCTTTGAATTCAAAACTTTTCCAAATCCTTCACAGGAGTACACGATTTTCTACTTAAGAAAGTGCAAAATAAGCCATTTTTATTATAGATGCATTTTCTTTAAAATCATAAGCGCATTCTATTATAACGCGTCAAAAATGTTTAAAGCTGAATGAAACTGGTTGTTAAAGATTTATTCTATTTTTTAAATCGTTCTCGCTTATAAAAGTGTAAAAAAAATAAATAAAAAACAAATAAAAATAAATCTAACTTTTAAAACTATCCGAAAGCTTTTAAAATTTATTTTATGTATAATTTACTTTGATAAAGGTATAAGGAAACATTATTGACGTTTTGAGGTAATTGTTATGTACATCGACATTACATTTATACTATAACATATTCTACCACACACACATTTAGAAGGGTTCAAAACTCAAAGTACAAACATGTAAGGGAGGTAGGACACTTAATAAGGATTAAAAATTGAACATGCTGCAAACGTCATTTTAACCCTTTAAGAACTGGATGTTTCTGGTTATTTTTTACAGTAAAACTCATACATGGGCGTGGCTTTTGTTAAATGTTAACTGAATTTTTTAATTGAACAATATTTTGTACATAATATTGGTGAATGTCCTTTTTTATGAATAATTAACTTCTAAATATTTTCGTTATAAATGCAATGTGCAAAAGGCACACCCATTGGCGTTTTATTTATTTTTTATTTATTGCGTTTTATTTATTTACTTTTCATGTATTTAGTTCCTTTAAAAAAAAAATGCTGAGATATAGTCCTCTTTAAAATCGCAGTTCTGAAATAATAGCAGATCCACCTGTCGTTGAAAAATATCCAAACTGAAGTGACAGGAAAGACCTTTCTACAGGCAGTGGGACCCGATGTAGTGCGAGGGAAGGAAAGAGCTACCGTAGGCAGCAGGTACACAAAGGAAGGTTTAGAGAGATTTCAGTGTAATTTTTTAATTTAAATTTTTAATGTGATGTAAAAATAAATACAAATTTACAGAGTAATCCATTCGGGTAAATCTTTGCAAAAACATTAACAATACACACACACACATATATATATATATATTTATATATTAACGTACGAACATTTTGAAAACTTCAATAATCATTTAATTTAAAATAAAAGTTTTTGTGTGCTCAAATTCAGCTTCATTTTTGTTATTGACTTGATTGTTGCTCACGCCATTTTTATGAATTTAACACTTGTTTCCCACTAAAATGTATCTTGAGATAATCTTAAAAGAATTCTACTTTCTACAGAAATATTAAAAATATCTGAATAAATTTTGCAGATTTAGATTTACCACCAAAATAACTACTGATTGTTTTACGAGTTTTATGGGAATTATGAAGATTTTGTTTTATCATTAAAATAACTTCAGATTTTGTGAATATATAACAAGAACACTTTTATAAGTTAAAGTTAAAAGTTAAATTTAAATCTGCAAAATATTTGTAGAACTTTTGCGGACATTTTGAATCATAAACAGCTTTTACTACGTGTTTGCGCGTGGTGTGTGTGTGTGAATTATGTTAATTCATTTATTTGCCTTTATATGGATATAGAACAATGACCATATATTTTGCTTCAAGCTGCTGCAATGAAATTCATTCAAATGTAGAGAATTACAACTCATCTCAAACATGTGGCAAGGTAAAAAAAAAAAAAATAATAATAATTGTTTTGTTTACAACATACAGCCGGCGTGCCGGCATTAGGGATAGCTATAATGGCGATTAGCATAGTGTTGCTTGATTGCATTTTGTTACAAATATTTTGTGTTTCATGTGTTGTGTTATTTTAATACAGTATTTTAAACGTCAAAGGATCAATATAACAAGTAATAAGCATAAAAATTAGCAACTTCAAAATAAAGAGCAACATGTTTTCAAAAATCAGCTAAAGAAAAAAAAAAAAAAAAAGCAATTTTTAGGCTTATAAATTTGTTGATCAGAAATGTTTTACTTGGAATAATTAAAATGAGTAATTCGGTAATAATAGTTACATATTAGGGTGCATCGAAAAACGCGTTTTTTCTGCAATTCAATTCTAATAGAGCGGAAAACTTGCGCATAGGAGTCATTATAAATGAAAAAATATTAAACATTTTTTTTTTTCAAAATTTGAAATCGCGCAGAAGGTCTAAAGTTACCAAAAAAGCCAAAATACCGGTAAATAAAAAAAAAAAAAAAATGCAAAAATTACAAAAAAAAAAAAAAAAAAAAAAAAAAATACATTTTTTGTTCTAATAGTGAAAAAGGTGTTTTTAAGAGTGTCCTTAATGCATACAAAATATAATTAGACCAATTCTTGTTTTACTGAATTCGCGCAAAAAGCCTAAAGTTGCGGGTTGTATCGTAAAAAAACGATATTTCATGATTTGCGACGATTTTTAAACATGTGCCAAGACCCATAAAAGTTTTATTTTTAATTTGTAATAGTGTAAAAACCATTCAAAATAGTTTTCCCAATCCAGAAATAATACTTTCAGACCTGTTATTCCTTAAATGTATTCGCGCAAAAGGTCTAAGTTATAGTATAAGTTAAGTTATAGAGTCCCGTAAAAATGCCGTTTTCCATATCTGATGAGTGTTTATTTAACACATTAAGGTTTGTAATAAGACTCTAACAAGTGATTTACAAAAAATGTATTAGCCAAACATATCATATTGCAGCTCTGAGCTCATTTCAACATTTAATCTGTGCTGAAATGACCCAGGACTCACGGCGAGGACGTGGCTGCAAGGCGAGTCCCACCTCCACCCTGCCCAACTAACCAACCAGGGTGAATTTTATTTGCAATATTTACAGTAACTATTTACTTTGTACAATGCATTCGTTGTAGGCAAAAGGTTATTTACATAATAGCCTCTTTGAATTCTGACCTTGAATTAAATGTGGGCATCAGCTAACTTGATTTTAAAGTAGCTCTAAGATAACCATCTCGATTTTCATGCCCGCCCACTTTTTCTGCTGCTTCTGTAACCAGTTTTACACACATCTCAACTGACTGGGTGTGACATGGGAATTTGAGGTAGTTAAACTCTGGTAGCGCTTTGTCTTTCAATAAAGAAGCAATGTATTCAGTTGGCATCTTGGACAGTAGTGGCGGCGGTGTTAACTTGCAGATTGACCAATCAATTTGTTCGGTATAGTCGTTTGCACTAAAATTTATTGAAGGTATTTTGGAGTCTCTTACATAACCTTCAGCTGATGGCTCATTTCTGGATTTAAGGATCCTCCTGTTGTCATATGCACCTGTTTGGTTTGATATAAAGAAAAACTACACTGTGAAAGATGGACCGAAGCATATTTTGAAGGTAGTTAAAACAACCAGGCATCTACCGGACAATATCAAGCAAATCATTGATCCAGTAATTCAAAGGAATGCATTCTTCTGCCACCCTGAAAATATGATGTTGGCTATGATAATGGATGAGAGACCACACATTAGAGAACTTGGCTACAAACCTTAATGTGTTATATAAACACTCATCAGATATGGAAAACGGCATTTTTACGGGACTCTATAACATAACTTATACTATAATTTAGACCTTTTGCGCGAATACATTTCAGGAATAACAGGTCTGAAAGTATTATTTCTGGATTGGGAAAACTATTTTGAATGGTTTTTACACTATCACAAATTAAAAATAAAACTTTTATGGGTTTTGGCAAATGTTTAAAAATCGTCGAAAATCATGAAATATCGTTTTTTTTACGATACAACCCGCAACTTTAGGCTTTTTGCGCGAATTCAGTAATATAAGAATGGGTCTAATTATATTTTGTATGCATTAAGGACACTCTTAAAAACACTTTTTCCCCTATTACAACAAAAAAAAAAAATATTTTTTTGTAATTTTTGCATTTTTTTTTTAAATTTACCGGTATTTTGGCTTTTTTTGGTAACTTTAGGCCTTCTGCGCGATTTCAAATTTTGAAAAAAAAAAAAATTAATATTTTTTCATTTATAATGACGCCTATGCGCAAGTTTTCCGCGCTATTAGAATTGAATTGCAGAAAAAACGCGTTTTTCGATGCACCTTATTACATATATTGCATAGATTTGTGCATTTCACCAAACTAAAGTCGGACATGACAAATATACTAAACAAATCATGCGACTTTTTAAATATCGCGTAAAATTTGTGTTGAAATATGAATTTGTTTTGGAATAAGAAAAATTCAGTTATTCAGTAATAATATTTCGTTATCATTCACAGATTTATACATTTCACTAAACACAAATTTAAAAATTTACACGTATACAAAACTTAATGTGATTGTTTTTAAATAACGTGTTAAAATTTTTCTAGAAATTTGGGTAATAATGAAAAATTGTTTATCAAAACGTATCAGTACATTGTGTATAAACTAAACCTTATTAAATAACAAATAAAAAAAAAAAAAAAAAGAAAGAAAGAAAGAAAATTTTCATGTTACTTTAAAAATTCATAAAAATGTAAAAATTAAAAAAAAAAAAAAAGTAATACTTTGCCTTGTTTTTTGAGTTCAAGATTTTTTTTTTTTTTTTTTTTATGAAAATTCATATCAGAAAGTATGAAATACCACAATAAGCTTTCCATTAAAGTTAGAGGGAAATGTTAGTTATTTTCATAAAATTTGAAATTCCTACGAAAACCCCTGTATTAGTGTATATTCAATATGCATTGTACAAAACAGTCATGAATTATACTTTAAATAAATCTATTATGATTATTTTTACTATATATTTACAAAACATTAGCTCAACATTCAAATTTTTCCAAACATAAAATTTTAAACTGTTTGTTTGTTTATTTATTTTTTTTTAATAAACTGAAAATTCAGGAATAAAACTGAATTTTAATCCTTGAAAATACAGTTATGTAGTAGTATTCCGAAATTGAGAATTAAAATTCATTTTTAAAGAACGGATTTCTCACTAATAGCTAAAAATGAATGTTTGCAAAATAACGGATAATGGTGATGAAAACAAAGTGTTATTTTTTAAAATTTCCAAATTTTATGTTTGAAAATTTTTGAATGTTGAGCAAATTTTTTGTAAATATATGGTAAAAATGTTCATAATAGGCTTATTTAAAATATACTTCATGATTGTTTTGCCTTATTCAGATGAAATATGCAATATTAAAGGGATTCTCATGGAAATTAAAAAAATTACACTTTCATTGCCTATATTCGCTCCCTTCCAAAAATTAATTTGAACCATTAGTAAGAAATCTTTTACTTGAAAATAGATTTTGTTACTCATTTTTGAAATAAAATCCATATAAAATTTTTTTAAAAACTATTGAAATTCAGTTTTATTGATGAATTTTCAGTTTTTTGTGAAAAAAAAGTAAACAGATATTTTACGATATTTATGTTTTGCAAAATTTTTAATGCTGAGCAAATTTCTTGCAAAAATATATTTACAATATCCGTAATAGGTTTATTTGAAGTATAAATCACGATTGTTTTACCTTATTAAGGTGAAATATGCAATAA